>JASBNA010000025.1:0-567668 GCA_038087015.1 Cerrena zonata
CACTACGAAACAGGGACCGATGTTAGCGAGTCGTTGTCAAACGTCCGATCAGGCGTTGAGTTGAGGGATGACGTACCTGGTCGCAACGTCACTCAGTACGGTAGGTATGAGAGTCCGTCTTCAGAGACAACAGATCAAATCTCTAGATCGAATCTGTGCCTCAGATACAATTCAGATCTTGACTTGCCTCGGCAATGTATTGCTTAACAACGGTGTTGCTGTGTAGGTAAAGTAGAATGTTAGGCGATCATGACATTTGTTCAGGTACGTACCCTCAGTATGCACTTGGGAAATTGAATGTTTAAACGTTAACTGGAGGCACAGCTTTGTCGCTACGTGCCTCCATAACGCCCTACGGCTTCTTCGGATATCTTCAGGTGGGAGAGCGGTTTCGACTTGGGCTTTGAAAACTACATTGAGTATGGATGACGCAATTTTACAGCTCGCTACGCAATCTAGAGCAGATGGGAAAATGCCACCTTGAAGCCAAAAGAAGCCCGGTAAACATCATCTAAGGGGTTTCGACTGTGTATAGCGGTCAGCCATACGTATCAACGGCCGCAATCCATTTTCACAGCAAGTCCGAGCTCGGATTGCTGCGTCGTTGTGCTCGCATACCAAGATGCCGAGAAAGCGACTAGAGATGCAAGTGGAACAGCAATATTGAAAGGACGACCGGCAGTGTATTAACCAAGGTAAAGTGTGTAGGTGAATGGGAGTAATGTCGAAATCCACTTGGATGTGTTTGTAGCTAGGGAGGGAAAGAGACCTCCATTCTTTGTAATGTTGATGACGTTTGAATGTTGAATGTGTATCGAACGCCTTGAAGTCCGGTGCATAAATGGCTAAATCGAAAGCAAGTCGTGGTTATAGATTGAGACTGGATGTGGATGGTGGCGATAGTGTTACAGCAGAGGTAAAGCATACTAAACAAGCCGGTAACCGTACGAGAGCTAGCAGCAGAGTAGTAACCAGTCAAGTAGGGATAAGTGTTGCCTCGAGTGATCCACAACATGTGTGTCATGGAAGCATCACATCACAAGTGTTATTGAGTCAAGAGTAGTAGACAACTATAGTATCTGTAGTTTACAATGCGTGAGTTACGTTGCAGAGTGTATTCAACTTACAATACGAAGATTGAAATATAACCTCCCCCGTGGCCGGTTCCCCTTTGGTTCATCCCTCGACTCTGTCCGTGTCAGGAACGGCATTTGACGGCAAGCATATTGAAGCCAGATCGATGATATTTCACAGAGAACAGGCTTCGGACGTGGAGATGGAGGTAAGCAGTCAAAACGTTGAGTGTAAACACAAGAAACGACTCAGAGACGAGAGCATTAAGCGCTCCGATCAAGTTCATGACGACTCGGGTCTTGTGAACATTTTGGTTCACATCTTCACCATCAGGGTGTTCTTCAAGTGAAAACCTAATCCTCTCGCGTTTTCCACCATTTTCTAGAGGTATTCTTCTTGTATTCGAGCCACTGCTAATATTCCCCAGAGCTAGTGGTATCGACATCAACGAGATCGTCTCCTTACAGTGTTTGTACCAACAAACAAACTGAGTAGGCGTGTGGCGGCATCGACAACACTAGGCGAGGTAATAGCATGGTATGTGACACTGTATGGCAATTGCCAATCTCAAGGTCATTCAGCGTTTCTTCTCCCCTCTCGTTCTGGAAGGGTGGCGACGTCTCTAATACACCCTCTCGTCTATTCGGTTATATTGCCCTTTCGATTTGGACGCGACCCAAAGTGCGTTCTGCGAAGACCAAGACGTCTAACTAGGGATGAACAAAACAAAACAAATTGAGGTAGTACAAGGTAATATAAACATGATATCGTATCAAATGACGTAACCTAGCTGCCCCGACATAGTTTGATACTACCTCGATACACCTGAATGAACACAAAAGTAAGTAAATGCATTATCACTGCGATAGAAAACTCACAGATAGAGGTGACCCGTGTCCGGCATTGTACACAACGTATCGGACGTGACAACCATCATCAAGTCGAACCGTGCTACGCCCCCTCATTGAGTACGTCGACAGAGTTGAGGAGAGGATGATGACGACGACAATGAAGGATTGGTGGGGAGACAAGATGAGAGGGAAGGGATGAAGGGAGGGTTAAGGTAAGTTAGCCACTCTCTCGATCTCTCACTGATCATGAAGGTTTCGATTCGATAACACATTCACACGTCAATATGTGCACAAACGGTAAGTCAAACTTCAGATAATGTATAATGTATGGGCGCGCTGCTCACGCCATATGAGTGTTGTACTATCAGCTTGTTAGCGAATCTGGGAATGAGGGTAAAAAAGCCAAACGAGGATTCCAAGAAACCCCAAACCAAGACCATGGTTTCGGTGCCTAATGGTCGCGAAGCATATTGCAAGGTGATATATCGGCAACAGTAAGTTAGGGTTGAAGAATACAGTGAAGTTTAATTGGAGGAGTAGATACATCTTGACGCTCTCAGCTGCTCTGACTTCGAACGGTGAGTTGGCAACTCCCTTCGACCCGAACAGTGGTATTCAGTTCCACTGAGTACTGCCTTTCAATGTTGGTAGCAAAATAATATATCTGTTTCTATCTACCCTGAATGAAACCAACCGGACGAGTCGATCATTGGACCCCAATACTATGTTCATAATCCTCCGCCTGCGTTTCAGCTTGATTTCGGTGGGAACTCCCGGAAATCGACATACCATCGCAGGGAAAAAAACAGCTTCTACAACGAATTGCAACAGCGACTCGAGTACAAGCGGATTCTTGGCACTGCATAGTACAGGGGAAAAGTATCGTCAAGTTGTTGGTTCGGCTGAATAGGGATTGAAACGAGGTTTGTCATCACAAAATTCTGATGCTAGCAGGATATTTTGTAGGTAATGAAGGTATGACATTGATTGTATGCCTTTTCCGAGTGAACGTCCAGGAAACCGCTCTGACAGAAAATCGAACAATATAGATACCTCACACAGTGTTGAAGGTTTATCAACATCTGACCGCGAAAACATGAACCGACGCTCTGTTATTACACGGCACACGTGTATGTATTCCACATGGAGACTATCGGGCTCCTTGTTATTCAAAAGCTGTTTTTGGCAGTACTTTTATGGTCTTGACGAAGGGGGATACCATGCTATACATAACCTCGGCGATGATATTACTGTATATTTGGAAATAATAAATCAATTTTGGTGCAGATGGTTGTGTCCGCTCTTTAGCAGTCTGACCAGCACAAAATAGAAGCGACATGATATTGATGACTACCGGCGGTGCTAATGACGAGAATGTTAGACTAATAGCAGCAAAGGAGAAATAGTGAAGAATATAAAATATGCGGGACATTAAATAGCTCGTATAGTTTGACTTGGGGCAGCCGGTGTGAGTGCAAGGGATAGCATATAGAGGTGAATATAGCCCCCGCCGAGAGGACGGGTAATGTCTAGGTAGCGGAACTCATTTCGAGGGGAGAAAATGGCACGTTTCCGTAGAAACATGCTGTAAGGGTTATCCACCAGAGCAGAACCGGGTCCACTTTGAACTTGTGAGATACCCGAATATCCAATGACTTGAGATGGTTAGTACAGCATTATGTGAAGAGAGCTAGTAGACTTTACCGAATTATGACACAGAACACTTCACGGCGGTCGTCGCCTTGAAGATATGGCTGTGGAATTGAACAATCACTGAGACGAGGCTGGGAAAATAGCTTCAAATGTCCACAGGGCGGACAACAATGACTCAGTAACATCGACTTCTGCAGTTGGTAGGGGGAGCACCTCGAAACAGGTATGTTGATGAGCAGGTTGTTCGGAGGAATGACATAAACACAACATCACGATGATCTCTGATGTGTCCGTCTTTAACGAAATCTGTGAATCAAATCTATATCTCAGATACATTAGAGATTCAGGCTTACCTCGGCGTCGAGTCCGTTTGTTAGTAGCAGTTGCCAATGATAACGTTGCTTTAGGTACGTTGTCGAGGATGATGTAAGATGCGATGATGCAACCACATCCGACAGTTCATGACGCCGTGCATACGAAAAATAGGAACCCAGTTTGCATACGGCATTTGACACCGTGCGCACATTGGTATGACGTTACAAGTATATTGAGCTGATAATTCAACAGCAGCCTCTTGAGAAGAACTGACGCTGCTTGAAGCATTTCGATAGTCACTGTCCGAAAGCGATGTCAACGACTTCACAAAGAATGAGTGCTGGAAATCGTTGCAAGAGACACCATTGGGTTGAGGTGTCTACATGTCGGAAGAGAAACTGCATCCAAGGGATGGCATGTGGTAGTGTTAGGCTGTCAATGCAAAACAAATGTCAAGTGCCGAGAATATAAGCGATGTCATGTCAAGGGTACCCTTGGTCGCGGAAAGCGATCGTTGAAAGTGAGCCTTACTAGTAAGACAGATATTGACACTGGATTAGAACGGCCCCAGATTGTGCAGGAAAAAATAAGCTCGAGACATTGAGTGTTAGAATTGAAAGTTTGTATTCCCGTTTGTTAGGTACACGTACAAAAACACATCAAATGTCAACTCGCTAAGTGCACTGTCTTTGTGGTGGCGACGTCCATGCCCATGTCTATGTCGGGGATAATGTAAAAACATCGTTACACATCCAAGAGTTCATGCCGTATGTGTATGGAAATGGGAGTTTGGTTTCAAATATAGTTTTCGATGCCATGTGCGTAGGATATTACAAGCACGTTGAGCTCGTAGTAAGTCGGCACCGTCTTGAGACAAACTGGCGCAGCCTGACGTATTTTGAAGGAGATAAGATCAACGTTAACGGCCTCTTAGAGAGCATACAAAGACGGCATATAGTAGTGTTCGTCCATCGGCGCAAGCCGAAGGTTAGACACAGAGAGTAGATTGCAAGTCTAGTACGTCCGAAGTGTGTAAAACGATGCCGAGGGTACAGGAGATGTCAAGAATACCCTTAGTGGTGAAAAAAAAACCATCGCGAAGGGAATCCTAGGAAGATAAAGATTGGTACCGAACTAAAATGGCCCTTGATTGTATACCGAGGGTGAGCCCAAGACGTTGAGTGTTAGAGTTGAAGGTTGAGAACAGATTCTCGTCGAGGGAAATTAGGGAAGGTGTAAATTGCGACAAGATGAGAGTTAAGACTTGCAACTTCAATCAAGTCTCGTCACAATTCGGTCGGTCGATCTTAGAGGAATTGTGTCCCCACAGCCAGAATAGAATGAGAGAGGACGAGGGGAATACATGGACAAGGTAGAGTAGACATACCTACATTGTTGGATGTCAATTTTACCACGGATTGTAACGAACGTACCTGGTGAGCATACAAGGTGGTGTCGAACTGAACAGATCCGCCGAAACCCAGATTGTGCATAGATTGCAGTTATGGCGAATTCAAGACAAGTCTGCAGATTGAGGCACACCTGGGTGTAGGTGAGGGTAAAGAAAGCATGGGATGAGTATTGGAATCGAGCAAGATATCGTTCATGAGGCAAGTCGAAGCAAGCAAAGTCCAAGTCAAGTTCACCGCTCTCCAAGTCGGCGCTTCGAACTCTCTCTCACTGCTTGCACTCTCGTTCATCTTCAAGCTTCAAGGCTTTACGTTTGCAACAACGCATCTCATCCTTCTCTATTTCCCAGTGTGCTCTCCTCATGCTATCTCATTGGCTACCCAAACAGCCTCTTGAAAGAAACTCTTTTGCTCCGACTTCCGACTTCTGCAGATATACTACCCTTTACCCTGTTGGACGTTTACCTGCGCTGAATGCAGTGCTATTACCCAATGCTAGGCTCATTGATGCATGCTATACTATACCGCTGAGCTAGAGAAAATTCAAATATCATTCCAGTTGCGTTTCTCGCTGGCGACTGCCATAGACACCTCATGATTTCCAACCACGTTCATGGTGTAGCACAAAACCAATCAATTTGACGTTAACAACCCGCATGCACAATGGCTAGGATACATGGAGCGGCAGAGAACACTTGAGAAGATGAGTCGTCCAAGGTATGTAGATATGTACTTAACCACAACGATGACAAGTAATTCACCAAAACATAGGTAATGTTACACGGGAAAAAACATACGAACGGTAAGCACTTGATTCAAAAATGTAAACTAATTACCCAAACCCAGTAGATCTATGTTATGGTACTACAAGACCATTCTTACCTACACATCGTGCTGATGGAATGTTCTGGGTAGATCAAGAATTAGAAGCATACGGGGGATAATGGTGAGTCAACCGTCAAACGCGGAGCATGGGATGAACTTACCAGTCATTCCGGAACAACAACAGAGGGCGTAGAGCAAGGGGGTGTGGTTTGTAGCCGCACAGATATGTCAAGAGAAGTGTAGGGAATGCGAAAGACCATGATAGCTAGGGGGACGAAGAAGAGAAGATGGAGAGGGCACAGAGAAAGGAAGGTTGGGGCATGCAACTCCTTTCCTCCTCGATTTAATACCTCACAAAGCGATACAGCTCGCTTCGTGAAGTAGAAATGCAAGGAGAGAATACTAGGCGAAAGTGAGTGAGAAACCAAATGTCCGAAGGCTGAACCTCGTTTCAGAGGATTACGACCGCCAAGCCCTTGGAAACAAGAGGTCAGAGATCGGTACACCTCCACATACCCGTCGGCAATTCCAGCCCTCTTTTGTCATTCCATCTTGTTATGTGGCATGATTGGCTTCTTCGCCGCGGCGGTTTTCCTTAACAACGAAACTCCCTTGACCATGTACGTACATTCTCACTGGTTTGTCTGTTTGCTGATCGTGATTCTATTACAGCCAACACTCATCGTAGCACGCCTTCTTGCATATCCCTCATTTCAAGGATGCTACTCTGAGTTCCAGCATCTAAGCTTGCGACGTCCTCAGAAGGTTCAATAAGTTTGTCGGTGTGCTCAGACTCTACAACAACATAATCCTTTTATGCTGTCTCGTTTTCCTAAGCCAAGGCGGGATACCCACACCACCCCGCCCCTCACAACCTTATCGACCTTGATACTGTCGCGGCTGCCGTCTGATATCGGTCGGAGGACGGGATGAACAAACATATCATGGCGACTTCAGCGGCGCTGACCTTGACAAATTGAGCGGCGTGAGGACAAGTTTGTAACATCTGATCTGCTGTATCTCACTCTGGCATCGCTAACATTGCTCATGTTTCAGTGGTATGACAATGTCATTTCTAGTGGGAACGTATGGAAGGTTTTGCATCCGTGAAGTATTCTGTAACAATCCAGGTTGCAGTCTTGATCCTCGAGAGAGACCAACCGAGGCTACAACCGATGGGAGAAAATGTAGGCGTTACCACATGCTGTGATGGACACTCAAAGCAGCGGAGGTTAAGTTGTCTCAACTAAAATAAATGGGGATGTATCTACGGCTCGGATATGGCACCAATAGAATCAAATTCAGAACCTGAATGATCAGTTGTGAAGGTGCGACACAAGTACTACATGGTAGACTATGGGGTTCCCACTAAGGACGAAGAGGGGGAAGCGTCGAATTTAAAGTCAGAATAAGTAAATCAATGTTCGTGATGCATTGAGGCCAGCGCTTCGATTATGCGATTGCCTTCACTCTCACTCTCACCCAACTCACGTTCGAAACATCTTTACTTGTTCTTGCATCTCATTTCAAATCTATGTAGATGTGTGCTACCGACTACAACAGTAGTACAGCTAGACATACTTCATATGTGTCATCACGTCGACGCTGGCTGAGTCCGAAATTCGCTCAATAAGCCCATGGGAGTGTCCGTTTTCAACTTAGTCTGTTCACTTGACAACTGAGTGATTTTTGAATATGTGAGAACTTTGACAGCATAAATGTGGTTGTTTGCGGTGTCTCAGTTTCCAGCTCCACTAAGAAATTTCTGACTAAAATTTCAAATATAATGTGTTTCACCAAAACTCAGGAATAATCTCACGAAAATAAAATCTCACTTCAATCTGGTTTCAAAAATCATGTACATGAATCTAAGATTGAGGCATGGAACAGATCTCCTGAGCCAATCAGTCTGATTGGTCCAGGGGGTCTGTCCCATGCCTCGAAAAATGTGACTTTTGTCACAAAAACATTGAAATATAAAATCAAGAGGAGAGAAATAGAGAAGTCAGAAAGAACTTACCATGCCTCCCATCCGGAAGAGTCTGAAGTCAACTATCCCCCAGAAAGGTACTTACCAATCTTCTTATTTCTACTATTAATATTTATTTTTACTAGAAATTTCTGTCAGTTCCATGACGGTGCCATTGCTTCGAGCTGAGGCTCGAAACACCCTCAATGCTCAATATCGTGAGTAAATTACATATCTAATCACTTACCTAAGTCTGATTATCTTGCAGGGAAGATTCTTGGGCGGGAGGATGTCTCCGTTCCATGGACATGGCCCTGGGAGGGGGTCTGGACCCATCGGGTGATTCTGATTGGGTACCCACTGGAGGGGAAACTTACCGATCCTTGCATGATGAACAAGGAAAATGCAATGGTATTGGTCAAGGCACTCAGGCATGGGACATGTTTCTTTGCCAAAATTGGCAAGGAAGAACTCCAGGAATTGGCGGAGGGGTATGCAGAGGCGGTGAAGTCAGGGGACATTGTTCCGAAGCCGCTGAGAGAGGATCGCGCTGACAAGGGAAGTACACATGGACGGCACAAGAATCCGGCGACGCGAACAAAAAAGCGATGGCGCGGGAAGATTATCAATAGCCCGGCAATTGTGAGGGACGACACAGATATTGAGGATTTTACTGAGGAGGAGGGGATGACGGAGTTGAGTTCCGATCCCATAAGCGATTGGTCTGATTAGCGTAGTTGTGTAACGTACCTGTCGCGACGTGCTGTGCACCTGTCGTTTCTGCTATATATCTGCAGGTTTATTTCGTCTGTGTTTCTCCCTTCCCGAAAAACTTTGCAACTCACGTTCGATCACTCCTCTGCCACTCAGCTGCTCTCATTCTCGCCGTGCACCGCATCGTCGTCTTGACGATCTTAGGGTACGGTTGCTCACGGTCCGAGAAGGAGTTTCTCGATTGGGTAAGTCGATGTCTATTTTAGGCAAAAATACCATTCCTAACGCGAAGTTATTCCCTACCTCCCTCGAAGACGATTTCCACAGCACGGTTCCGGGTGCATCTGGAACTCTCCTTTAATAGAGCTGAGTGAGTCATTCCGTCCGAGCTAGGGTACTTTAGTGTTAATGCAACTTTAGGTGACACGCGACCAATTTTGACGCGTCTGGCAGCGAAGCTTCTCTTGCTCTCTCCCACCATCTTGCGAGTCGTTTTTTCGACTATCCTTCCGCTGTGTCATGGTACGTTGCATTCGCTATGTCATTGCTTCACTCGGCTGATCCCATCGCTCTCTCTAGTGCATGCGAATATCGAAACATTTTTTGCCCGATCGCCGGTATCGGCCCATTGATCGCCAACAACTGGATTGGTTGATTCACAGAGTGCTTTGTTTTGCATCTACGTTGGTATTTTTTGCTTCGTGAGTAAATCTCCTTCTCGCGTCACCCTGTGCTATTGCTGAACCCTCTTTCAGTCTGTGTAGATTGCGTATCAGGATTTCTCTTGTTGCCGTGATCCGCGGAGTCTCGTCTGGGATCTCATAGTAAACCTCATCGTTGGATCACTACAGTAAGTTGTTACAATGATTCGTTTCCACACGCCGTCGCTAACGAAATGATGCTATCAGGAGCTGGAACACCGTACTATGGGACAATAAAACCTACCCATCGCCAGAACTTGTCCGTAAGTTTTTCTTTCGTCATTTCCTTTTTAGATCTTACTAATAGACCTCTTTAGAACTGTCTGCGATCGCAAGACACGTTGTATCGTGGTCTCTGACGATCATTTCTGTAACCTCAGGCTGGATCTGACTTTGAAACGCTGTATCGATCGTCGTCACTGGGCACTCCACATCGTCCATATCATCTCTCGCAGATATTTCCTTCTGCCTCTCTATGATCTCGCTTCCATTGCGAGGCATGTTGTCGTCCATGGATGCCTCAAGTAGGGTCGTCTGTCAGCCTCGAACACATATTCTCCTTGTCATCCGTGAGTTCTCTCTCATTCTCGTCATTGTACTTTGTTTATAACACCTCTTTTAGATGCTATGAATGTCTCCCTGCCTGCCTTAAGACCTCCCTTAAGACTTATCGTCATCTATGGGTCTCAGCGAATGGTTCATGTCTACCCCCTTTTTCGACCTCCCTACCGCCGCTGCAATGCTTGTCGCCATATTGAAGGATTCTTGCTGTGGGCTCCTCATCCTGTGTTGTGACGTCTCTTAGAGATGTTACAAACATATCCCTTCCATTGCGATTCACGTCGTCGTCCGTGGACGTCTCAAGTAGAGTCATCTGTCAGTCTCGAACACATGCTCTCCTCACCGTCCGTAAGCTCTCTCTCATTCTCCTCGTATTTTGTTTATAACACCTCTTGCAGATGCTATGGATGCTTCCCTATCCCTCTTTTTGACTGGTCTATTGTCGTCTGCGGACGAAACTATCTTGTGGTCTTGGCAAATACCTTCTAGCCTCAGACAAATGTCGCTCTCGCCATCTGTGGACGTCTCAAGCATGGTGTCGTCTTAGAGAGTATCGCTACTAGGCACTTCGTCTTTGTCCCGCTGATGTTTCTTGCGGATGTCACAAACATCTCGCTCCCGCTACGATTCGCATCGTCATCTATAGATGTCTCAAGCAGATCTCTTGGTGAGTCTATCTTCGTCTTTACTTACTCAATGTCTACTTATTCGTTCAAGTTTCTAGAGACATTTCCGTGACCGCAGTATCTTCTCCGTAGGGAGAGACATCTCCATTTCGACTTACCTCCCGTTGCAACGCCTGGTCGTCCGTCGACTCCGAAACACTGGGATTTTTGTTATTAGGCTCCTCGTTTGTGTATATCGTCTCTTCCTGATGTTATGGACATCTCAAAAATACGTTGGTGAGTTTATTTCCGTCTCTGCTTACTCGACACATACTGAAGACTATCTAGCCGTATTCCGGTGATTGTTCCCATGCGGGATCCTGTCCACGTCTCGCAGATGTCTGCACTAACATGTATACCCCCTCTTTCAACCTCCCTTTCATTGCGAAGACTGTCATCATTGGCGTCCATGGACGTCTCTAGTGGAGTTGTCATTTTATCTCAGACACATGTTCCTCTCGCTGTCCGTGAGTTCTCTATTCTTGTTTTGGGTTGTATTTTTGCTTATAACGTCTCTTGCAGACGTTACAGATATCTCCCTGTCCCCCCTTTCAACTGGCTCATCATCGTCTGCAAATGTCTCAAGCGGAGTCGTATTATGGGTCTTGGCAGTTGTCTTATACTGGTCCCCCTTTTCGACCTCACTTCCACGGCTGTCCAGTGACTCTGAATCGCCCTATCAAGAGACTTTCACATCGTCGTCTGTGGACGTCTCGGCAGATGTCTCGGTGAGTCTATCTTCGTTTTTCCTTACTTGATGTGTACTTATTCAAATTTCTAGATAGATTTCCGTGAGAAGCGATGTCTCCCTTCCGTTGCGATACCTGTGGTTGTCCGTCGACTCTGAAACACTGGGATTTTCGTCACTGGGCCCTCGTTTGTTTGTTACGTCTCTTATGGACGTTACGATCGTCTCGCTTCTGTGGTCGTCTGGACGCCTCAGGCAGAGGTCTCGGAAATACGTCGGTGAGTCTATTTCTGTCCGTGCTTACTCAACACGTATTGAAGGCTATCTAGAGGTGTTTCCGTGACCGTTCCCGTGCGGGGATCTTGTCCGCGACATCTCTTGGAGACGTCTCGAGTGGAGTCATCTCGGAAATATCTATGTGAGTGTATTAATTTCTCGTCTTTGGATCGATGGATACTGACAGATATATTTCTAGAATACTGTCCGTCGTGGATTCCTGAGCTGGAGTTGTGTGTCTCGGTGGCTGTGGCGTGGAGGTCGGCAAGTCATTGTAGGATCATGTGTCCGTCTGGGTTGGCGCTCCGTTAGGTCGTTTAGTAGTTGCGTTCTGTGGATAGATGGCGAGTGGTCTGAGCGGTCAATGTAGGAAACTGCTGGGGTCGAGTCGTGCTTCCCCGGTGCTCGATTGTTGCGTGCCCGTCGAGTTGAATGTTTAGCATAGGGAGGGTCTGAGCCGCTGTGCGAGGCTTCTCGTCGCAAATGCGCGAGTTGTCGTGTGATTTTTCTCGTCATAAATGCATGCGCCTGTCAAGTGGAATGTCTAGCTTGGCTACGAACATGTGCCGTCCGTCCGAGTCCTGTCTCAGATACACTGTACTCTACCTGTATTGTTATCCCCACTATCAGTCCCTACTGTTCTCTATTCCCCAGACACACTACTGTTACTTATTCCCCAAAACACACCCCATCTTCTGTTTTTTCTCGCTGCATGTTGCATCGCATAATATATTCCCATCAACAAGTCTATTGCTGAGCCTGTGTAGTGCTGATTCTTTGTTTCTGATACAGGATTCCTTCAATTCTTGTATGTCCTTTTTTCACTCTTGGGGATATCATCCATGTCATCTGATTCCTCTCCACCCAGTGTCCTGTTCATCTCAAACATCATTGTAGTCATCCTAGACATCCTTGCCATAGGCAACTTTGTCAAAGTTGTCAATGCTTCTTACTTTATCTACATCCAACAAATGTATGTCCCTCTCTCTTTCTTTCTTTCTTTCTCTTCTCTCCCACTCACCATCTCACTCAGATTAACATCCATCCTCCTCTCCCACTTTATCCTAGACCTCAGAGCCCTCAACCCATCCACCCAGAGAACCCACAATTCCTCCATTGGTGCTGGTGGCAGTGGGAAAGTGTCACTCATAGAGTTTGCAGGGGATGTGTGGGGAAGTGAGGTGGATGAGGGGAGGTTCATTGGGAGGGATCTTTGTGGAGATGAGGAGGATAGATGAATGGGCTTCTTCTTTGAGTGTAGGGGACAGATAGACTTATCACTAAAATAATGATAATGAACCAACAAGGGGTTGGAGCATCACATCAAATAGTAGATAACATAACACATCCAACACAGTGAGGTAGTATCATGGAAAAAACATATATGTATTTTGAATGAATGGTGTCCGACATTTGAATGGTTCAACGAGAACATCTCTTGGGGTACATGACGTCGATGAAGCTCGAAGTAGAATCGTTCTTGGGAACGGGTTTGGAGAGTTGGCTTTCTATGATTTTAGCGATTCATTCGTGGCGGACTCTGCTGGATGTTTCAGAGACGATTTGGAGGCATCTGCTTATTCTAGTGAAAAGCTCCTACCTACGGTACGCATTCAACTTTTTCTTTATACGTCGTATAACTGATGATCTATTTAGAAAGTAATCGAACGCAAACACGTAGCGCCTTTCCCTTACAACGGAGATACCCACGTTCAAGATCCTACTGACGTCCAGGAACTTTTCAAATATGGAGTTTCGATAATGTCATCGTTAACCGTTTCTAACGTGTTTGTGTAGCACAGGCAATTTTGGAGACTGACAAGAGGATGAGAGATCATTGCCTAGGATTACTGTCATGCCTATACAGAATGGTTTATATCTGGAATACACACTATGTTATGCGATGTGAGGTCATGGAAAACATATGTGTATATGTATATGATATGCAGATGGACATGGGACATTGCATGGGGTAGAGAGAGAGGTAGGAGAGGTATGAACTATGACAGGATGAGAGATGACAGGATGTGTAGGTAAGTAGAGGTAAGTAGAGGTAAGGAAGAGCTGGGGAAGATATGAAGTCCGTTTATGAGAGGGTTGTGGAAAGTGGAATCGAGAAGCGGAGTAATGAGCAAGGAGGTGGTATGGATAATGATGAACGCGAAGACGGAAAGACGGAGAAGCGGGGGATGAGGATGCGAAAGAGGTTGAGGGGGGCGTTGATGGGGTTGAGTGCGAACGGTGGTTTAGGGATCAAGAGGACGATCGTATAAAAATGCGAAATGTGGATACACTAGAGCACGGCAGAAAGGAAAGTAATAAGAGCACAGAGATATGAATGATAGAAAGAGATGGTCGTTGAAAAGACAGAAATAAAAGCAAGAGGAGACGTCCGTCCGTTGATAACCCAAACCGAACCGAACCACACCCTGTCGAAAGGATATCCCTTAGCAAATGACACAACATTTGCCCTTATCCTCCCATCCCTCCTCGACATACGGAACCTGTCCACTACTCTTTCTCCGCCCATGACCAGGAGTAGCACCAGTCACACCGTCGCGCATGAGCATACTCGCCCTCGTCGCGGCCTCGAATACATCATCGACACCTTCGATCTTTAACGCGCTGCATTCCTTGTATGCACGAGCACCGATGAGTTGGGCAACACGTTCTGCTTGAGGGCGGGTGACGAATTCCGTTGATTCTTCTGTCGAGTTTGCGAGATGGGGTGGTCGAAGGTCGGATTTGCAGCCTACAAGAAGGACGGGGACTTGAGGACCGCAGATGGAACGGACTTCTTCAATCCACTAAAGACGTGAACGAAGACAGAGTGAGTGAGTAGACGAAGGGTCAGGAAACATAGAACGCACCTTGACAGTCACGTTCTCGAGCGAGTCTGGTGTGTCGATACCAAAGGCGATGAGAATGACGTGTGATTTGGAGTAAGACATTGGGCGGAGACGCTAAGCACGAGTGGTTAGTGTCGTTGTTCGCGCCTGGGGACGGTGGCTTACTTCATATTCTTCTTGGCCGCTAGTGAGGGAGTGAGCATGAGATCGTAAGAGAAAGAGAGAGGACGCACGCGGTATCCCAGAGAGCCAACTGGACCGGTTTTCCATCTAGTCTAATCTCGGCGACGTAGTTTTCGAATATAGCTGGAGGTATGGTCGGTAAATGGAATATAGGATTATACGCGAAACATACTCGGTTGCTAGAAATGGGATTAATACCTATATGCAGACGGGAGAGAGGATACTCACATATTCCTTTGGAAACTCGCCGAGTGCAAAGGAACAAAGCAATGACGTCTTGCCACAGGCGCCTGGAAGAAAAAGAGAGTGTGGTGTTGGCACCGAGACAGAGAGGTGGGAGAGAGGCAGGCGAGAGGAGACATACCGTCACCGACAATGACTAGTTTTCTGCGAATCTAGATCAGGAGAGCGAGAGGGATTAGCAAAGAGGGAGGGTAGGAGAGAGGCAGGGCATACAGGTGATTGGGAGGAAGACATGGGGAGAGAGAAGAGAAGACGAGGAGCAGCAGGCGAGCAGCAAGAGGGACAGCAGGAGAGAGAGAGACGGTGGCAAGCAGGGGAGAAGAGAGGAATCGTGTGTGGCAGGGCCGGCGTCGAGCGGTCGTACAGCCTGCGCGCGTCGGAGACAGGAAAGAGGCGAGGGGACGTCGATCGTAAGCAGGACAAGAGGCAAGAGCAAGAGCAAGTCAACGAGCAGCCAGTGAGCGTCGACCATCGTCCCTTCCTCACAGACACCGCAGTCGGCATCCCTCGGCCCACCTCCCGCTCGTCCATATCAGGAAAGAAGACACAGCTTTCCGGTCGTCCTCCCCACCGACGTCATTTCTTGCTCGGTCTCTGCCATCCGTCTCTCCTCGTCCTCTCCTACGTATACTGGCCGTCCTTTGACCAACCCTCCTTCCACTCGGTCTCTTCTCTCCTGCTTCACACTGCGTCCCACCTCTCCGTCGGCCTAACCCTTCCGTCTCTCTCCTCACGCTCCTCCCGGCCGGGCTGTATGCATCCTACTATCTTTGACATCTCGCTGTGATGCTTTTAGCCCCAACTCCATCTTTTCCAGATACTCGCCGTTTCCCTTCCTAACGACACATATATTCTCATCCTCTCGATCTCGACTGTCACTGCGCTTCCACCGTGCGATATGTGACACTCTATCCGCAATCGTTGCTTGTCCGAGTCTGTTCAAATTGCAATCGACTTTGTGTTTCTTACAGCCTTCTTTTCAGTGAAACACCTACATTGCAAGTCAATATTTCATACTCACCTACACTCGGGAAAATATCTTCGTATTCTGCATATATTGTGCCCCGTAGAAACCATGTAGATTGAACCGACGTCCTCTGTGCTCTAGGTCATCAATACTCTTACTTCACACCATGTCTACAATCGAACTCGACTCGATTCCCTGTCTCGTACCTCGTTCGACTGGTAATCCCTTTGCGCTGTCTTTTCTCTCGTTTCCATCAAGCTCGTCGTTCTATTTTCCGGTTACACGCCCCAACCCCCTGAACAAGTCTCGCCCAAAGTCACAATACTCCCGTACTATACACACCCGTCGAAGTATGGTCACGTCTCAAACCGACTCCCTCATACAGTCACCGGTCGCCCTCTTAGCTTCAACCCACGTACTTAATCCCGCTCTCCGAACATCCACATTCTGGTTTCACTGGACTCCATATCCACAATACGCGAAACAAGCCCCCGTTTTATCTTCTGACCAGTCGCCGTACTTGTTCTACACATCACGCCATAGAAGCAAACCAGGAATCCTAGCTCGTTCACTTGGAGTTTGAAGACCTGTGACTCGCAAACGACCTCGGTTGCGGTTTCGCCCAGACATTTTTTGGTTGGCAAAGTGGGTTTCGCAGGTTCAGGGATAGCGTGGCAGGGTGATTGAGGACGAGACAGGTACGTGTAATAAATTCAGTGTGTATCTCCTTTACATATGGCTTCACTAACCTTTCATACTGGATTTTCGACACGACTTCGAACACTCCTCTCGGGCTTCCTCCCTAGCCATAACGTTTGCGATGAAGAAGGATATTGGGATATTGAGATCGAGGGGTTCGGTTGGCAGACTGCTTAGAGGTGGGATACACATCTATTGGATCTTCCTTTGAGAACCTTACGCCTTGGACTTATCAGGATGGATGGGTCAACCTCATCCCGAGGTTTGAGTATGTAGGTCATCGAGCTCTTCACGATACATGTATATGTCACATATAGCCCCGTGCGCATCTCGCCTATCCCTCATAGTACAACGACCATTCTTACTCTGATCTTCCCGACCCTCCTCTATCCTCGCAACATTACACATAGGTCCTTCACATATCACAATTATAGATAAAACCTATTCACCCTCCAACACCCTGCCTATAGCCGACATCCGTAGAGTCAACGCTACCAGGAGTGAAAGAAAAGAGTAGCACTGATACAAGAGAACTCCAGATCGACGACACCTACAGCTGTGTTTTTATCTCCTGACAGAGTAATCTACCAAGGGGGATCCAGTACCTTGCTCGAATCCGGTGAGTTAAGTCGAGCTTTCTGGTGTGGCATTATTTCAAATGTAAAATAAAACTGTGATGCTCCAATCTTTTCCCCAAATATTGATATTGATATAGTTGGTCAGTCACAAGCGGTGACGGAGGACAACGGATTCTTATGGGTTTTTACTTCAAATCCCTGCATCCGTCCCTGGTGGATTGATTTGATTTTGCTAGGAACTCCATTGCTCATTCTCATCTCATAAAGACCAGTATTTTAATTCTGAGATATGCATTGCATTCAGATGTCTCTGGGAAAGTGAGTTTTATGAAACCAGAGATGAAGTACTGGGAGGGTGAGATAGGTAAGTAGATGGGTGGCATACAGTCCCCATCATGGAAATTTGTATTTCTGAACCTTAGGTTTTCAATTATTGGATCCTCTGGCTCTGGCAAGTGCATGAAAATATGTCTTCCTGCTAGGAACTCCATCTCTCATTTTCAGCTCATAAAGACCAGTATTTTAACTCTGGCATCAGGAGAAGTGCATTTTGATCTGAGAGCATCCAAGGAGTCCTAAGAACATGCTCTCAGATGCACTTAGGAGCCTCAGATGCCCCAACCCTAAAAAAAGTGCACTTTCAGAGGTCAAAACCACACCAATTGAAACTAATACCTCCCCTACACAAAAGCTTCATGAATACTTTGCTATATACGCCTGTAGGCTACAATATTCTGAATTTCATTCTAATATTTCTAATATCTTCCCTTATGAATATCTCATAAAAATTTCCTCAGGTGGCTAAAGGCTCCTCAGTAGCCTCAGACCTCAGAGGTATGCAAGTACTGGGAAAGTGGAATAGGCATGTAAATAAATTGTATGCAGTCCCTATCACAGAGATTTTTATTTTTGATTCTTAGTTTTTGATTATTGGAACCTCAGTGTGCTATATGGACAGGCATATTTTGATTTATAATCTCTTGTTATTTTGATATCTCTCTTGCTCAGTGAGTATCTCTCTTCTTGCATCTGTATTTCTGCAAAGTTTAGAATATAGATTGAGAATAGGTTATGCCTCAATAATTACAACCTCCAGCTCAAAATTGTACATGTCTATCATCATTTTAAATACAGATAACATCTATATGTGATCATTTTCTGTATTATCTGCTGTCCTCCAATCCCTACCAGTAAACAATGAAGTGTTGAGTGAAGCTCCTATGTTTCCTTCAACAAATCTTGCAAAATTGATGCTTGAAACACTATCATTCCTAAACTGATGAGTTTCCAAAGAATCAATGGTGCGGAGGTCTAGAATAAAATGACAGAGGAGGATAGAGGTAATTCTAGATATTGGGTTAGTATACAATTTTAGACATCTAAGTAGCACATACATCTGTTGAACATAAATGAAACAGGAAGTGTGAATATCTTTGTACTGAAGATTGAGATCAGTCAAATCAGAAGCTAACACAGGATTTTGAAAACTTACATTCATTGCAATTGACAGAAGATCCAGAATGATGACAACAATATTAAGTATCAGCAAAAAACTGAAATATACCCAGTTATAGCATAGTTCACTATAAGCATATACAATGCTTACAAAAACTGTATGAATCCTGGTAAAATAGTATTAGCATCAGGTTAAACAAATGATGACAAGATGCACACCATTTTGAATAAGAGTTACAGTCAATATTGTTGATCTGCTTTAACTATATAATGAGTTCTCCAAAGAGTCAAGATTAGAATGAGAACATCTGCAGCTGCTGAAACTGCTCTTGTAACAACTGGAACTATCAAAGTTAAAACTATTTATAAGTAGTGATAAGCATAGATTAACTTCAAACAGCTTACAGCTAAAGTTTACTAATATCAATAGCACATATGATTATAATCAAAGATATACATACTATTGATATGGCTCAGAACTTGAGAAAGCGAAGCACTCTTTTGATGTGAAACCCATAGAGACCATAACATAATCTGTTGGATCAGCTAGATT
Organism: Cerrena zonata; assembly: GCA_038087015.1. NCBI lineage: Eukaryota > Fungi > Basidiomycota > Agaricomycetes > Polyporales > Cerrenaceae > Cerrena > Cerrena zonata. The sequence goes on from JASBNA010000025.1 coordinate 19,229, forward strand.
GTACTAAAAACATATATTAGTAAGATAAATATATAGGCAACACAGAAAGGATTCTATCTCACAATGTTGATAACTGGGTCAAACATACTCAGCAATGATACAAATAATGTGGGTGTCCATTGATGTAATGAGATACCCCAGATACGAAGGCAATTAAATGCTGTGTTTTAATTGGTACAAGTTGCTATAAATAAATGAAAAATCAGAAGCTAACCTGCATAGGAAAATCTATTCAAAATTCCCATTACATCTAATATCCCCAAAGTTATTTTGCAACTAGTGAGATAATATTAGACTGTGATATCTTGAGAATAAAAAAGGCTAGTTGCCTCTAGAGATAATTATATGAGTCAGCTTAGAAATATACAAACAAATTCCCCCTTACTGATATTGTTAGTCCAGAGATGAAAGAAATTACAAACTGTAGTGTGATGTCAAGAATTGTACCATATCTGATCCAAATATAAAGAATGGAAACTAAAGTTGCCTTTCTTCTCCAGATATAAGCTAGTTCTTGAGACCATGAATGAACACAATCATAGATAGCCAAAGCTACAGAAGCATCAAGATATGAGTATTTTAATCTCAATATATGCTTGGTGACATACTGATGGCCACAGCCAAGACATAAGAAATAGTTTGTTGCTGTAAACTATAAGAACTATACATAAATTGAAACCTTCAGTAAAATAACCTGAGACATACAGTTCAGATATAATCTCCTGTGGTGTCCAACCTAGTTCAGACATTGTGAAGCACTATGGAGACGAAGAAGGTTGAAGGTGAGGGGACAGAAAGAAGAGTCGAGGGTGCTCGTCATGATATATGAGATCCCTACACACGAGTTGTCTATCATTATGTAAACCATATTAGTGGTTCTTGTATTCCAGTGACTGCTGCATCACACGTATTGTCTGAATGTGGGTAGGTGAACACGATCATCAGCGGGTGCACGCCAACATCGCGGTGCGGATTGCCAAAAGGAATTTGCCCTGAGCGATAGTCAAAGGGATGGCAAAGGACTACAGACTCTGACTTACTCGACCCTCATCGATCGTCCGTATTCGTAGCGAGGAAGCGAACACATTCTTTTTGTAAAGTAGCGTGGCGAGAATAGAATGACAGAATACAAGGTCGACAGCAGTGATAGACAAATACGCGAGCCAAACTCGGACTCGGACTAGCCCGATTTCGATGTCTGCCATCAACTCCTGTAGAAGGATTCATTTGCTCACCTCGACTACTTACTTGCGCACCAGTGGCATCTACCTGTATAATCTCGTTCTCTAACTCCGAGACCCTGCTTTTTGTTTTCGCTTGGCTTCAGTCTATGATGATACAAGCCTAGGCGAACCTTTGCTTACCCCAGTCTACACTCTGTTGTAGTACCTAACTTACACCTCTCAAGATACAGAGCAGGAAGACGAGATGGTTCGCCCGAAGTTTGAGATCGCCGTGACTCATAGATGGATATGTTGAAAGTCCGCCAACCATCCGCGACACAGTCCTGTCTTCCGGCACCACAGCTCTGTTCAGGAGAACACCAACTCTTTATCATAAGATACGATTTAGTCGACCACGGATGCCCTTTTGAACGAGGGAGTTGTCGTGTTGCTGCAGAATATGGGTATACCTGTTTCACTCAAACTTCGATCGGTAAGTGATCGTTTCCACACACTTACAGCTATAGCCACTAGACATGTCGTCATATGATAGACCTGCCGAAGAATACATGTCCTCAGCCACAACAAACAGGTGTAGACTCGGCAATTCCACCACCAAATTGTCTCTCGAAGCATACTGTTCGCTCCCTACCGGAAAGACCCCGACTCACTCGACGCTCCTCAACTGGAGAGATTAGTCCTGCATTCCCTCAGACTTGATGCAAAACTTCAAAGTGGGAACCTGGTCTCGTCTATTACTCTCCCTCTTCATCATCAAATGAGGTCTGTTACCTGGGTCCGGTTGATTCAGCGTCAGTGGCTTCTAGTTGCATCTTCCGACGATATTTCGATATGCCTTTAGTAGACGGAAACTCTTCTTGAGGGTGATTCTGACTCTCCTCGTGCCGAGGCGTTCCTCACTACCTCTGTTAGCGATAGTGCGGCTGACGTTAAAGGTTCTTCTGTCACGATCGCGTTAGAATTTCGAGGAAGGTGCATTCCTGTGTAGGCTACTTCGAACAAAGGGACACTGCCGTTCCGTAGAGATGCACAGACAAATTGAGATACTGGGCGTTGTCGACATTGATGGGACTGTTCGATTCTGTCGACGCGGAATGGTGAACAACGCCTCTCATCTGCGGCTTCTAGATGGTCATCTCGTCGGTGTCTCGATGGTAGACAACATCAATGTGCCATCTGTTGTGAACTGGACAGATGGGGCTGTTGATAAATTGCAATCGGAGCCTGATTTCGGGTAGGATCCTTTCCTTTAGCAGTCTTATCGACATACAGTAATGATCCCGTCACAGGGTGGCACTGACTGTAAGCATGCATCTTACCGAACGTTGGCTTGGAGTAGTCAGGCGAGAAGTCTTCGAAGTCTACTCTCATAACCGAACGGGGACGTTCAAACTATGGCGATCTCATACACTTCCTAGTCTTGTCTCGGCAGCAGCCTTCGCGACATTTCTCAAAGCTTTACCCTTCATGCACACATCAACATCCCTCAACTCTGCATCATCTGCGATACTGGCATCTTTGTGTACCTCGACCGGTCCTTGCTATCATTGGACACCCTCTGGCATCATGATTTTATGCGTAATGCTCAAAACCCTGATGAACGTAAGATTGCCTTTCGCCCGTCGCTAGGGGTCATATGCGATTGCGTCTCCTGGCTTCAAGCAAATGGACATGCAGAAGATGACAGATTCACGTTCTCGATGGAGAGAATTACTGCGAGGGGTTCGAATGAACGGTGTTTGATGTTTGAATGGTTCAACGAGAATATGCCTGTGCAATGTGCTCTCGGGGTACATGACGTCGATGAAGCTCGAGGTATCATCGTTCTTGGCTTTGTATGATCCTGGGGACTCTGTCGAGGCGGACTTTTAGAGATGATTGGAAGGCATCTTCGCCAGAACGCGAAGAGCTCCTACCTACAGTACGCATTCCACTTTTTCTTTATACGCCGCATAATTCAGGAAGTAATCGAATGTACACACGTAGCGCCTTTCCCTTACAACGTAGACAAGGTCCTGCTGACGTCCAGGAACTCTTCAGATATGGAGTTTCGATAATGTTATCATTAGCCGTTCTCGATGGAGAGTGTGCCTTCCAAGTACTCGAGCAAGAGATCCCACATATTCCAATGGTTTGATGAAAACATGACTATCCAGTCCGCCATCGGGGTTCGTGATGTCGACGAGGCGGGAGGTGTAGCGGTGTTCGGAAACGCATGTGGCGGGTTGTCCGTGTACGACTTCAGTGATTTCCACTTCCTCAGACCTTAAAAGATGTTACAAACACTATCTTCGCTCTCTCATCACGTATTGGAGAAGCGCTCCCGCCTACAGTTCGCCTTTAACTCTTCCTCAAATGTCGCAGCACCGACGCACCATACAGAAACAAATCATATCCACACCGACAGCTCCGTTTCCCTACAATGGTCCTATTCGAATTCTGGCCCCGACATTCCTCACGAGTTGTACGAATTCTGGAGATCCGACCTCGTCTAGTGGTCAACGGACTTTGAAAGTAAGAAAAAGTAGCGAAAGCTATTATCTGGCTCTATTCGCTGGAATCCGAGTAAATCTGCGCAAATCGAAATGCGCAGCCACTTCTACGGCCTACCCCCCTTTGAAGATACCGCCATTCTCAATATCGGAGGGTTACTGTTCATGTGAACCTTGTTGGGATCGCGGATTGGCCATCCTTCATCCGATGCTAACATTGCAAGAGGTTGCGAACTTGGTTCAAAGCCGAAAATCTTCAAAAATTATTGCATTGTACCCGAAACAATTGGTCGGAGAGATGATGAGGTATGACGGTTTCTCCTGGACATGGGTGTGGGAGATGCGTGGGTTGCATCGAAACAAGTAGCGAGGGATGGCCAATCGTGGTGGAAGAGTCCATCCTGAATTACTCGACGACGAGGTTGCGATTCATTACGCGACCACTTAACAGTTCCGGACGTCTTTGTTATCGTTATTTCTATCTAGGGCGCGATACATGTACAAAATAATGGCGTTGATAGTGATTGACAAACATGTCTCCACTGCTCGATTGCAGGAACTTGGATAAGTATAATCTGCACGAATGAAAGTCAAGGAGTAAGGAGAAACCTAACTGGCTATGAGAGAAAGTACAACTCTCGGGGATTGTAGTTAGACTCATTCAGCGCATACAGGAAATACCCAGCAAGTACTGTCACCATCGAGGACGTTTCAGTAGACAAAGGTTTCAACTTCTGTTGGTATATTCATTGTCGAGATAAATAACAAAAACTAATACACACTCTATTTCCCAGGAGGTGTCAAGCCGATGAATTCCCTCAAGGTCTGTCGCTTCGCATTCGTATCACCCTTAGCGGGGACATTATACGCTTTGAGAAGGTGTTCATATCGCTCCTCTGTTAAATAATATCGTTAGTCTTCAGCCCATCAAGTGGGTAGTATGAAATGGACTCAACTGGTCAAGTGCTCGAATTCGCCCTTCGTAGCTGGGAAATTCGGGGGTGCCTTACCGTTTGCTGTTGGGAGCGCATATATAGGTGTCTTGTTTAAAGGTACAGTGCTGTTAAGTAGTCGTGGGTAGAGTCGTATTTGACTAGAAACACGAATAAATAACGTTAAAAGAGGTGCATGAATAAAAGTGCGAGAAATTCTTACTCCAGACGAACGTTCTCTGAGAGATCTCCCACCTTTCCTTCCATTTTTTCCATTCGGCTCTCTATACCCTCTAGACGAGAAACCAAGTTGTGCAGAAGGGATCCAAGATCCTGATTTACGTTGATGGAATCTGCTCGCTTCTCTTTCTCCTTTTCCTTCTCGTTCGGAGTCATTGGGACCTCTTCGATGTCAAGTTCCTTCTCAGCGTCCGTTCGCTTAGGCTTAGTTTCCACAGTACGTGATTTTATCTGAGATGCTGTGGAGCCCTCCAGAGATGCGATCTTGGAGAGAAGATGAGATTGAGTCTTCTCGATGGCCTCTAGTCGCTTAAGGACAAGTAAGGTCTCCTGGCCGCTACGGACTGTATTCGATACAGTGAGATTAAGTGCAGCTGGTCCGCCGCCCTCCTTGGGCCCATCTTCTCCTAATTCCTCCTCTGCTTCTGCCTCCGAGATAGTCCCGCCTGGTGTAGCAGCCATCAGGGCCTGTGAAGCTGCCGTAAATTGAGCTGCTAATGTATTCAGACTTGAGCTCATGATTTGTGTCCATTGCTCTTGAACCTGTGTAGAGCTTTGAACACTGAGACTCGAGCTGCGGGAATGGGTAATGGATCCCGACGTTGATGGTCTGAAATTGGAGCGAGGTGGGACCGTCGGTTGCGCTAATGCAGGCGACGTAAGAGAGATGTTGGAAACATTAGGATCGAATGAGGCAGAGTAGGGCGATGGGGGCGTTCCATTCGAATGCGAGTGTTGGTGAGTGTTATGAGTAAGATGGTCGAGATGAGTGAGCGAAGGAGGTAGTTCAGGTACAGGGGGAGCAATGCTGAATCCGTGATGCGGATGGCTGGTATTGGTCGGAGAGTCTGACACTCCAGGAGTCGACACCGCAGTTGGTGTCGTGTTCGTAGAGTTAGAATCGACTAGAGTAACAGCTGACGATTTGTTCTTCAGTATGCTCTTGGGCTTGGCTTGGCTGGACCCTTCGCTCGAATTTGGTGAAGACATGATCAAGCAGACGTTGGGAAGGGGATCTGAGAGGATTGAATGAAGAAGAAGAGTCAGAGCAGAGGCTACCGTGTTGGATAGACTCCATAACACTGTAATATATGATATATTTGTACAGCCCCGCCTGGGAGAGAAATTTGTAGCGTCATTCGTGTCGGCTCTATTCTCACTCCAGAGTGACACAAATGACGAACCGGGGCAATAGACACCCAATGCGATGTCGGACCAGTGAACTTGTTCTCATAGAGTCGTCCAATCACCGGGAACATGTCCAATGTTTCCAGGATGTAGCCAGGAACCGACGATATACCGGCATCCGATGGGAGAAGCGCCTCACGTATGACGTGCGTGGGCATTCCACGGCAGAAGCCTGGTCCATCTTTACAGCAGTTATTAGGGCCACCTATAATCAGGTTGGAGGCTGTATTGTAGCATTCATGAGGGCGGTTTCTTGAATAAGTCGTCGATCATTGCGCAGATTAAATATTGATCGTCGGTTTCGAATATCGACCCTAGCGTGAGGATAAAAAGAGAGAACTACGAACGCGCCATTAACGACACAGACTCTCTTCTCAAAGACGCATCGTAAAATATTGGTGAGAATATGACAGGCAAGCATTCCCGACGGGAGACTTTCTCACTGGCACCAGCGAGACCGCTATAAAGAATCGCAAGGCAGGTTACAGCTGCAGGCCCGACAGAATGGGTATATGGACGATGGATTTAGACCGGGCAGGAAGAGGATATCTCCCAAACAGTGGTACTACATTTACAGTGAGAGACGAACAATTACATATAGAACGTAGTAGTACTCACCGGCAGCGAGCGGCAAGTCTTCTGTACATGCACGTTTTACAGCATCATTGGCGAGAAAGGGTATATGATGGATCTGTGTGAAGAGGAGGGAACACTGGCCAGCGAAAGAGATAAGCATTGTAGGAAATGCGATGCCAATCGCAATGAATATATCCGAGTTACCGGATGTTTTGGGGCGGTAGACATGTCTATTTCCTGCGAGACTTATAAAAAGGCGAACAAAAACATAAAGAGAGTAGATGTAGAATATCGAGGATAAATGGATATTTTGGTTAACAGGATTCCGTATACAAAACACCTTCTGTCATTTCTCCAGTAAATTCAATAGTGAAGGGTACATCATTGATCCCGTACACCATATGTTCATTGTGAATCCACGGAGAGTTGAGAAATAAGAGTAATAAATTGTGGAATCCAGATATTATACGCACCAGCATACGCCATCCTAACCCCGAGTGCACTGCGAGGGAAATCTATATCGTCAAGAATAATTTTGACAGTTCAACACTACCCACGATGAGAATGCCAGGAACAGCGCTGGCTGTATCGTCATCAGCTTTACTTTCAGTCATGCAACAACAATGAATCAATAACATACCAAGCCTGTTACCCACTTTACACAGTTGAGCTACGAGTATGGCGCCGAAGAAGAGTAAAGAATCGCGGAATAGGACCACGGTCAGATTTGGTGTCTTCCCTTCCCATCGAGCACATTGCATTGTTTTCCAGGACGCCAGCAGGAGGGGAACGGTCTCGTAGGCGACGACCGGGATCCAATAGGCGTAGGTGTAGGGTAGGATATTGATCTCAAAGCAACCTACGTCGTGTCCTTGAATGAAGAGATCTGAGAGCATGCTCAGCAGCGAACACAGGAATCAACCTGAAGAGCTCGAGGGCGCACCGGTCTCTGAATATGCACAGTGTTCACGCAAGCAACTGTTCAGCAAGAGCCACATTGTCAAGGAAATAAAACGCCACAAAGATTGAAGAAGGAAGTACTACCTACATTCACCCGTAAGTGCAGGTCCATTTGTTGGTGACATAACGCTCACTAGTCTGAATCAGCACTTGCAAAGTCCAGCGCATGAGGACAACATTTATCGTTGCCCCCCTGCCTGGAACGGCTGCAGAGCTCAGTTCAAAACATTGAGTGGGCTCATGCAGCACGTCGAGAGCGGTTCTTGCGATGTCGAGAGATTCAAACGTCGCTTCACGAAAGTGATCAACGACGTAGTGAAAGGGATGAGGTCGCTGACCTTTTGATCAATCGATGAAATATCAAGTGATACTCTGTTAAATCCAATGTACAGTAGTGTGATATTGACTTTGTTAGATACAAAACTTCAAAAAATAAACATTAAAGCCATAGGCGGTCATCAAAGTACGTAACGGAAATCCCTGTTTTGTATATCGGTCAAATCCAGATATTCCTGTATAAAATGCCATTAGCTTGAGTAAGCAGATATATATGCCTATTCGGAATGTACCTTGTCAACCTTCTTCTGCACAATCTTTCCTTCAGGACCCATAACCTCGATGTAAACCTCATCATAAGTAGTATCATGAGGCTCTGCATCCCGTCTCTTATTCTCTTTATTGAATAGATAACGGAGTATGAGGAGAAGAATCGGGCAGATGAGATAGCATATGCCAATGACAATCCAAGGGACATGATTCCTACAAATCGGACACATTAGTCACCGTCTTCAAGGGTTACGCAATAGACGATGTCACCTAGGCTTGTATTTCGCTTGCCACATGAAAGGTCCAGCAGAGTTACCCACACAATACGCAATCAGCAAGATGGCGTTCACTGTGATTCGCTTCGTATGGCCGGCAGTAACGTTAGAAAGCCACGATAGCGAAAGAACGAAACCAGTAGTTCCGACACCTAGAATTCAAAGCGATCAGCATTTTTTCCATCCCCTCGTCGCACAGAATTCCGCTCACCTGTTATCCATTGTGAGAACAGTAAACCGACCTTATTCTCCCAAGGCAAGAAGTTCAAAAGGAAGACACCGAGAAGATTCGGAATAAAGTAAATCGCGCCAACGTAGGCAATAGAGTTCGGCAAACGGGCTGCTAGTTTGACTCCGGTGAAGATGGTCACGATCTCAATGGTACCGTCGACACATCCGAGTAGAGTGGTCTGAAGGTTGGTGAATCCGAAAGAAGAAACGATGATTTGACGTTGGTTCGTGAGTGAATTGGGGATATTGTCGAGGCAGGAGAATAAAGCGAAGATCCATGTCTTGGGGTCGGTAAGAGCTTCGTAGAATCTGGAACGAAAAAGATACGTGAGTAACAATAATAATAAATGAAGATATACCAAACGCACTGGTCAATCTTAAAATGCTTGTTTTCGATACCGGTTTGATTATCCTATCAACGGATTAGTATTGTTGGGTTTGTTTTTTTCAGGAAAGAAGTTACTTTGATACGAGCAACGGCTTTTATTCTCTCTTCTGGAGTTAGGAACCACGCATTCGTAGGAGAATCGGGGAACAAGAACCTAAGAAGCTGTCAGACGGATGTGCATGGTTTACCGCTAACTAGATACATACCAGTACGCCAAAGCCGTAAATAGCGTTAGGGTCCCAGTAATGATCATCAACCATTGCCAGGGCTCGAATCCGGCTGTCTTGATGTGCAAAGTTCCGAAGCTAATGAATCCCGAGATAATTTGCGCTGCAAAGGGAGGGTTTGATTCATTTCGTCCTCGAGAACGTGATTGGCAGACATACCTGTCCCGTTCATTAAGACTGCATAAAGAATCAAGTAAGCCGCCGATATAGAAAGACGTAAGACAGTGTAGCTCACACCAGTATCCTACACGTAGGGTCTGTTCTTTACGCGTATAGAACATAGAACTGACGATCAGAAATCCAGCCGTGATGCTGCCTTCACACATTCCGAGTATCAATCGAACGGCGAAAAGACCACCAAAGTTCTTGCACGCAGCATGCGAGCACAGGGCTACTGCCCAAATGGAGATGTTAATACTGTGAAGGACGTAAGTCAAATCTCCTCCACCGAGCGCTCTTGCAACAAACCTCATCCATTTGCCGACCGGGAAGTATTGAAGAGCCAAGTTTTGAGGATACTCGAAGACAAGGTAACTAAGATAGAATATTGTTCCTAGCCTGTTGCAGTGTAAGTATAGATACGAAACCAAGGGGGAAAGAATGTACCAATTGTATTGGTTTGTCGTAAGATGCGTGGATTCACTGTGCAAGAATTCAGATTCGTCGGAAAACAAAGGCTTAATCATACATACCGAATCCCAAGGATAGCCGAGGCTCCAAGAGTCGTCTTGTCCATAAATTGCACCCAATAAAGGACTGAAATACGTGGTATTAACGAAAGCGGCATGTGATCCAGTCGGACATAAAACTTACTACACATCAAAGGCAGGATGTGCCAGTCGATCTTCTTCCTGATCCTTGTAGCTTCCTCAGGATCCAATTGGACGGCGCCACCCGCGACAAGCTGGGCACCAGTATCGACTTGGTCCTTGCGGAACTCTACATGGTGTGTGTCGTTCGGTGACGCGGTTGAGACGTCTACAGTGACTGCATGCTTCTCGTCAACGGAGCCTTCTTTAGAGTCTGGGGAGTACGAGCCCATCCTGAACCGTTCTGAGATGCGCAGACCACGGAGTAGGGGTAAGAAGCAACCCGCGTTCTCGCCTCCAATGACAGATAGACATGGGGTTTATATCTGAACCTGCTCCAAATGCGGAGCCAGCCTCCAATGGAAGGCCCGGGTCGGCCGCTCGCCACATCGGACTGGAGATAAGGAGGCAAAAAAATGGTTATCAGTATAGAGGGGCTCAGCGAGCATGATGATAGCAATTTCCAACAAAGATGCGCCCTATCGAACTTAGAGGGATAGTGCCTTTAACGAACCTTTGACCGCTTGTTCCTAAACGGCAGGATATGTTGCAGATAAGAGTACGGAATATGATGAAAGGACTTTGGACCATTCTTTTGCCTTGAATATCTGAGGTTACGCACTCTCATGCTAAACATGGGACGTCACGGTGTGGGAATTGGAAAAAGAGGAAAGCTGATGGCCGTAAGTGTGAGGCGCACAGAGATAACGTCGCGTGATGCTATAACACAAACATAATAGCGGTAAAAGAGCGCAAGTTGTGGCTGTCAAGTATGTCAAGTTCATTCAAGTTGAAGCTGTTAGCACAAGTTGTTAGCACCAGAACAGGCCATGGCTCAACGCCGTAGCATGTTCCCACGCAACAACGCCGATGCACTTTCAGTACAACGACTATTCCCATTCACATTTTGGAGCCTTCATCTGTTCGTATTACTACTCCATGCTCTCTCGACCAAAATGCGGAGTTTCTGGTAGTCATCCAGAGCCCTAGCACCCAACGAGCTACACAGATCTAGGGTGCTCCGGATAATATACTTAACCCTGAGGCCTCGGGGATGATAAGACGAACTCTCCGTCGATGCATACCGGCTGGATTATAATTGCGATAGTCGTTTACAGTGACGACAGACGATAATTGAACATCGGAACTCCGTTTCCTGATGCCTGAGCGTGACAAACTTTCTCCAACTTACTCCTGAACCGCATATATTCGGCCGGAATGTTACACCTAAACTTTGCGACTCGTTATGAATAGGACGTCAAATTAGACTACAGATAAAGACGCACATAGTGTCATATTTCCTTGACAATGTGCTCCTTGCGAACAAACCAGTCGTGCCCACTTCTATCATTTACGCGACGATGTCCGCTCTCGACATAGTGAGTAATATCAAGAGGCTCCCGACTTCCACCAAATAGGTACACCAAAGGGGAAGCGCCTGTTCGAAAACCATGACCGATCCGCTTGCCAGCGGGAAACCCGAGAAAGTCCCCCGTCACAAGGGGCATTGACTTGACTTCGGTAGTCCCCTCATCTTGTAACAAGACGAATGAATCGTCTCCTGCTTCAATTATGTATGCCCATTCATCTTCATGAGTGTGCCAATGAATAGCAGTACTAGTAGTTTCAGGAGGAAGTCGACAGTATTGAACTCCGGTCCTAGTCAGACCCACGTTGTCGCCGATTGGAAACTGTCGACGGCTACGAGTGTTGTCTACAGGGTGTATACGGAGATACATCTCGTCCTGTGTAATATTGGTGGTGTGTATTAAACACGAATTGTCGGTAGGAGTTCCTGCGTTCTCATGTCCCTAAAGTGTGAACAGCATACTCTTATGATAGAAGTGATTGTACTGTGACATACCTGGTTCATAACGCCAACGGATGGACAATAGGTGTCTAGTATTCGCAGGTAGGTAGGTACTAGGTACAATAATGTGGATATTCTTGCCGAGCGTAGGGTTTGAGGTAAGTTCGCTCTTGGCCTCCAGAACTTTAGTTGCGGAACTGCGGGTTGCCGACTATTTATCTTTGGACCAGTCGCTAGTCAGTCGCACGCTTCGAGTTGCTTCCATACCATACATGGGAGTATCTCCTTTTGTGTTTGAGAGCCTCCAGCCATAGGAACTGTTCGACAATCGACGAGTTAGATTTCAAGCACGGCGGCAAGTGCTAGAAGGTGGCCGTAACATCATAAGAAATGACGGTCGCAGAGTGATATTTATTGTACCAGAGGCAAATAAGATGTCTCTGTTTGCATGATGAGTCTCGACAATTGCGACTAGTACTCAAATTTGCATATGCACAAGCGCCATATTTCGCGTCCACGCTATGTCTGATTGTCCAGACATTATGTCTATCTCAAATCATGATTGTTCGAAAGCGGTAGCATGAAGGGGGTTATTTTACCACACTGACCATGTGAGAAGATACAACACAAGACAATACTGCAATCTTTGGACTGTTTCGCTTTTTCAAGGAAACGAGGATAACTGCTGCGACCGCAGCTTGCGACAAAATATTTCATTTCAAGAGATTTCTTGTAGAAACATTTGGTGAAGTATACGTCGAGCCAGGAGACAATCCTTGCAATTCGATGGCTTCTTCATCTTCCCTCGTAGGCTCATTACGCCGCGCGAACCGCACAGTAGAAACGTCCGACCGCTCGGATGAGTTGAAGCCGTATAAAGCAGTGTCATACCTAGCCCATGGATTTGCCGCTGCTCGAACATTCAACTAGTTGAGAGTGTTCGTGTGAGAGGGGCTATACAATGGCATGACGTAGGAGGTAGCTCACCAGCATTCGACAGCCTAGAATAGAATATAACGCAATGTAGAGACTAGACTCCTGATCAGTCCCGTCTTCCATCAAATAAAGAGAATATGGGTACACACGCCGTAAAAGCACTAAACATTTGAGGCTTTACAACGTTTATGAGCTGGGTATGAGGTGAATATACAAGCGACATACCCGTCCAAAAGCATTGACCAAGCAGTTAACAAGAACGATGGCAAAGGTGCCTCCGAAGAAACCGACAGAGTCCCGAAGTAGAATGTAAACCAGCCATGGTGTCTCAGGCTGGTCTTGAGCGAGTGCAAAAGACTTGTAGATCGCCAAAGCAAAGATGAAGGACTCATACGCCAAATACGGTACCCATGATACCCAATAAGGCAGGACGTAAGGCATAGGATCAACTGCGTAGCATCCTGTGTACACGGGCTGTAAACGGAAAGCTGATCAGAGCATATTTAGCAGGCTTGCTTAACGGGGATAGCGATGGACATACTTTTCGCTTTAACCACCATGAGAAGAAGAATGGGCCCTTGTACTCCAAAAGATAGGGTGACCGCTGCTACCATAACCATGAGCAGCTTCCGGTTACACGAGTACATTGCATATATTCGAAGTTGGGCAATTACTGTCGGCAATGTTACAATAAGTCAATTATGAGACGTATTAGTGACTTACCGGTTGTGGTGAGGCTTGTTCCAGCTGTCGCAAAAACAACATAGAAGTACCAGATTCGACATCTATGGGAATAAATTTATATGTTGGATAAATGATACATTCGAAAGGTACCTACAGCTAGTGGCTGCGTCAGAAGTGAACGAGTTACAAGAGAATAAATGAAAGCGTACCGTGTCAGGCGAGTTGGATAATGCCAAAACAACCTAGATATAATGCCAATGAAATAGGTATCGCCACAGACGACGTATCACTGACATTATGTATTCTGAGAAAGAATGATTATAATGTTGAATCCTGTCAAATACATACAACGATCACTCACATGAGGTTTAATATACTCGTGTCGAGGTGAGCCGTACTATCCCCTATAGAAATCTGATGGAACTCACGTCCAGTACCTACTCTGACATTCATCGATGTCAACCAGTTGGACGTACGGACGACAGAGAACATCACTCACTGCGGCAAATAAAGAACGGGTCCACATAAACTTCAGATTTCCGCTCCACATGAAGTTCATCTGTCATGTGGTCAAATCATTGAATGGGTTCGATTCGGATCAGAAGCGAAGTACCTCATCATCGAAGGTCAACACTTTCAGAAGCTGAGCTCAGATATCACACTACAAGGTGCTATTCACATACGATAGTCGTACAAGACCACGGCCAATGATATCACTGCCAGCGAATGTACAATGAGCGAAGCCAACCAATAAAATTGTCATGAGTACGTACTCCATATTGCTCGGGTCAACCTGATGTCTGAAGCGGCCTTGGCGACATGAACCCCTCCCCACTCGGGACCTAGACGTCCCTCAGCATCTGGGTTCATGGACGAGGCTACTGAGCTTGTACATATGGTCGCGAGGTAACAGAGAAGGTAGGGCTTAGGAAATAGTAAGCGCTCGTTCGAAGTGTGAGGCGAGACCTAGGCTTTGGACGGTAATATTAAGATAAAACCGCATTTGGAAATTTCATGTGCCCCGATCAAGAACGGTAAATATTACAGTAATTAAACTTGGAGTACTTTGAGCATTAATCTCCATATAATAATATTCAGGCTTACTCTCTGTCGCCGAACGCGAGCCAAATGATATGGGCTTATTTTCAGATGCATATATGACGCTTCTCGATCTGGTACATAGTCTGATGTGCTACATTGTTTCCTGTACGAAGTAGACCTATTCTTGGGACAACTTAAGGATTTGATACATCAAAGTTAAGCTATAGGACATATACATAGTCTACTCTTCTTGCAATATCATTGCGTTACTCACCGTCCCAGACTACGGAGCGTAATACGATCCAACCATAACAATATTGTAGCGGATATTGTCTTTTAGCTACCATATGCGGATGCAGCACTCGATCGATCGGTCTATGCCCAACGGCAAAACCACCAACGGTAGCACGATTCTGCTGGCATGTAACTTCAAACTTTGAGATCATCTCAAGTTCCCGGATTAATAGCATTGCTAATATCCCAAAATCGTTTTGTATAATCCTCTTTTACATGCTGCTCGGAGAGTAAATGCAAGGTCAGTCACTAACAGAAATCTGGCTAAGAGGCTGACCTCCACTCTACCCGACGAGGGTTTCAATCGAAATGGTGTGCGGCTGGTTCGGTCGCTCAATTTAGAAGATTTCATGCGGATCCTCAACCCATATCTTGTCTAACATCCACTACCTACGCCAGGGGCGCCACTTACACTGCTAGCCGGTTGCATTCATTATTTACCTATAAAATGGTCGCTGGACGTCATATTCATCTGATACATCGTCAATTCAACCGGGATGGCAGTATCCTACTCGGCCCTGGGGGTCAGATAGTAGCCTCAGATCCAGTTGCATCTCCTACGTCCGCTCCTGGTCCAAGTGCGATCTCGGTTGCTAGCGTATCTCAAGTTGCAGCACTGGACCTGGATCAAAACGCGGAAAACACCCTACCTGCTGCTCGTATACCTTCCGAAACTCTCATACCCATGGTTTGTTCTCAACTGCCTCATTAATCTGACTTACCTTAATATGTCACAGGGAGCCACTTCTTCTGTTAGCGTCGCTACAGTGACCTTATCATCGTCATCGGCCCCAACATACCTTGCTACTCCATCATCCATGGAAGCTGCGAGCCAGATTCCGAGTACTTTATCCAGTACACAAGCATCAAGCTCAATGGAAGCTTCCTCGACTTCGACGGCTTCTCCCCCATCGAGCTATTCTTCGATGTCGACAGTCTCTATAAATTCATTGACTACCGCGTCAAGCACTCCGTCTGCTGTCAGCGCCGTAGTGGCACCACCACATCATAAGATGTCTTTATACTTCGGAATCGCAGTTGCAGCCATAGCTGTCATTTCTCTTGTCTTGGCTCTGACAGTCTGGTTTTGCAGGACTCGAAAACGTTCCAGAGCCCTCAGTTCTAGCGAAAATATGGACAACTGGCCATGGGATCCCGATCACGATGCACGACACCTGGAAAACGGTGCACGCAGCTGGGACGAAGTACCTGTAACCGAAATCAAGTATGGTAGCTCACCCCGAGGTCTCTTTGAACTACCCTTGGGATACGATCTGAACGGAAATGGAGGAGTATACGAACCGCCTCGGAATCCACCTAATGCTAACTCCTATCCAACTGTCCATCTAAACGCACACCAAAGTGTTCCTGACCTTGCACCCGACGCTGGACGTTTACAAGTCACGAACTACATGCCAGGCGATATCTCATCCAGCGACGAGGCTAGCCGAGCCAACTCGAGACAAGGTGCTCAATCCGAATACGGCTCTCCGGTATTGGCTTTAGATAGTGCTCGTCCTAGGTTTCTAACCCTTGATGGTAATGGATTAGACGTCCCGTGGACAGTGAAGCTATCAGACAAATCATTCGTTGATTTGCCAGAACTGCCGTTCCCTGGATCAACTCCTGCTTCAGCCCATTTAACGAAAGCCGATAACGAAGGCTGGGCAGCTTCGATACGGTCAAACATTCTCAATGCCTTCCATGCCGTGGTCGGTACTCCATCCCCGCTTCATGACACTTTCACACAGGTACCTGAACGTCGAGACACACGTCGGTCAATTCGGTCCCAAGTTGCTGAGCTGGAGACAGGCGAAACACTTCAAAGGAAAAACACAGTGTTGTCAACCCAATCGGACTATGGCGGGGATCTTGTGAGGCTGGCGTCTGTTCATCGGGATGGCTCAAAGGACTGGGAAGATCTTTCTCTTTGGATGTCGGGCGACGGTTCTGTGGTCCTCCCAGAACAACCTCCAGCCGCTGTTATCAAGACTAGGGATCGCAGCCAACCCGGAACAATGTCCAGGACTCACAGTGGATGTGAAGTATCCGTTCATCGCAATGACACACCTCGTATCCTAACCCCTGGGTTGATTTCTCGACAATCATCGCTCTCACTATCTCGTCCAGCTTCGCCCCAAACAAGGAAGAAGACATTGTTACAGATGCGAAAATCTCGGAAGACAGGTAGAAAGTCACGTAGACCTCCACTCCTGTCGCGAACTTCTTCGATATATTCGACGCTTTCAGTGGGCTCGGATATGTCGAGGAATTCGAGTATATCTAAAGATCCGTTGACGGAGCAGGAGAAGTTCGCTAGCCTAGCCCTTCGGGAAAGAAGGAAGAGATTAATGAGTACGGCTACTGATTTTGTTGAATCATAACTTGTTCTTTACCTTGTATCTGTAACCCAACATCGTGTGAGGCGTTTGGGTTCTCAACGCTTTATTATTCAAATGATTCGTTCGTATGCAAATATTCTGTATGTGCGGGTAGTAATGGTAATGTCTCTAAGAAGGTTGTACATGCATGCTCACAAGGATCTTCCTGGAACCTATAGAGGACGTCACTGTGGAACATCACTGATAAATGTCTGCGTCCATACAAGTGAAATATGATAACGCGGTGTTAAATCTGGGAAGCTCTTCAATACATATTGATCTACCGTGTTCTTCATCCATTTCCACCACTATAGCTCTATGCTCATGCCCTACGTCAGGAATCGACTTCAGTCTACAAAACCGTAAAGCTCCAGAAACTTCAACGATTCTCAGTATATCAACACGGTGAGTTCTGTGTGGTATAAATAGAGTGGTATCAATGTTTCGAAGGTACTCACCTGCCGACAAGTTCAAGAGCCAGAGTCACCAAAGGACCGTCAACGTCTACAGCACCATTGCGCACCGGAGCAGGGAGAAATGCTTCATCCAACGGGGCAACACAAGTGCGAGAGTACAGAAGCGAGGCTATCGACCAAACGCATATCGAACTGGACACATCGTCAGAAGAGGTAGCAACTAGCTACTGGGATTGGATCAGCTTCACCCAAGCAATGGATCGCGTCCGGTGCACGGGAATACTAAGAGGTGAATGTTGTTGTTTGATATTGTGGTTTAACCTGAGTGCATGCAGAACCAGTCCTTCGAGCTGGGAAGCATGTAGTACGTCAATGTTCTTCCAATAGAGCGCAACGGGGAGGTTCCCGCCTAAAATCTCGTGCTGAAACACTCTCGCCCATATTTGCTTCACGCGAGAGAGCATATAGATCCTCCTGGATATCTTGCATCATGTTAGTTCGCAGAGTGCATGCGACTAGGGAGTGAGGACGTACTGTCCTAAACTTCAGAATGGTGGCAACATCCACGTTTCGGACCACATTGATGAGATCTTCATCTGGGAGTTGTTCTATACTCGACCAGGTCATTCCGTAGAATCCGTCTGATTTTGTTTTGGCAGAGGACCGAAAGAAACAAGAAGTGGGTAATGTTGCCATTGCGTATTATATTACGCATATTGGACCAATTCACTTCCTACTTACCGGGTACACATTGATCGTAAGCTTGAACTTGAATACCTGAACTGACCTCTCAACGATCTCAACCCGAATGCAGTTTGAAATACGCAATTTGTTCCAACTGAGTTGTGAATCATAACAGAGATCTTCCAGCCATAAAGACGAATGTGCATTATCGCTTACCAGGAGATTGTGACGAAAGCAAGGCAAGTTACGTCGCGCCTAAGCAAACCGCGCTCCTTCCTCTCGTCCTTTATCTTCATTTGCGAAGTTTCCATCTTTTCGACTCATGTGGGTCTCAAGATGGCTGTTATTGGTGTCGTGTATGGTTTGGACGACACAAGCCCTACACGCATCTGAAGCTGGAATCGTTGACTGGCACAAACCCCTCCTCGGCATACCACTGACACGACCTATTTTCCACCGAACAACGCTTGATTCTGGTGCTACAAAAAGCTTGATAGTAACAGCAACGAGTAATAATGTCATTGGTGCAATTCATCCGGAGAATGGCACACTAGGTATGTGTTTGTCACACTACGTCATAACGGGATGTCGATATATCGACAAGTATAGCGTGGAGATACTTGCTCGAGGAAAAGGATCCTATCGTAGGCTACAAAGTGCGAAATAATCGTGAGTCTCAGTGTCTTTATCCGTCGACAATATAATGACCATACCTTCCAGGCATAGCGACTCTGTCGGGACCTGGAGGTGCCACCTTGCGATTCCTGGACGTCAGCACAGGGTCCTTACTTCATGAAACACGTCTCCATGTCCCCCAAGCGGGTCGTTTACTCCAACCTGCGAATTTAGGTGTAGGAATCGCTTTTGAGGAGTCTGGAGCAAGCGAAGATTCGTTTGTGTTGACCAACGGACATACTCTGAGACGAATTGATGGAAAGAGTGGCGAGGTTGCTTGGGGATGGAGTTCGCCTGACCAAACGTGAGCTCAATTCGCTATTTAAATTGGCCCTGATATTTACATCTCCTAGATCTCTTGTCCTCTACTCAAATATAGTGCCTACCTCGGACGCAGTGTACTTGATTGGACTCGCAAAATCACTAACCTCTTACACAGTCCACCTCACATCAATCTCACCCGTTACCGGAGAACTCATTGCGGACGTCGACATCCCGTCAAGTATCTCGGACGGCCCTGCTGGACTACTCATACTCTCCCGTAACCTAACTTCCGGGCAGGCGACACGCTTGGCATGGTTAGAACAAGGTCGCATCCATTCTGTGTCCCTGACACCCCAGCTCAAGGAGAAGCCCGTAGTGAACAAGGGCTCGGTCTACCTGCAATTGCATGATCTGACTCTACAGAACGAAGGTCTCTTCGTGGCTATCAAGGAAGATGGCAGTGGACGTGTAATCAAGCTTGCAGATGACGGCGCACTGAAGAGCATTTGGGAATTCGCGGACTCGGTCAGTTATGTTTTCTCCAAAACAAAGGAGGGTTCACTGACTTGTCCTCAGGCTCATTCTGCGAAGCATACGGAATCCCATTATACCGGTGGTTTAGACAAAGACGGGATGCCTTATATTGGTCGCGTCTTTTGGTCTCATCTTCATGCGGTAGGTATCATTCAGTTGAAATAATACGTCTTATACTCATGTTCCCATAGAAAGCATCTGCACATATCTTTGCTCCTCATTTGGGCGAAGGGAAAGGTCTTGTTGCTGGTTTCACCTTCCCCTTCGAAACCAGCCAGCATGGAATTATCACTACCGTAAGACTCCATATTTTGCTTTCAATATTAGTGGCTCATACATTTTAGGTTGCAATGGATGCTGCGAACCCTGCAGAGCTCCAAGTACTTTCTCGTTTAGTCCTCACGACTACCACCGGCTCGGTTCAACTCTGGCAGCAAGACCAACACCAATGGACACGTGAGGAGAGTTTGACAGACGTCCGGGTTGCAGAAATGGTCGAGCTTCCTGAACCATTGGTGGCCGCCTCCCAACTCGGAGCAGAAGAGACAGAATCATTCGGCTCTCGACTGCAAAGACAGTTGACCGATGCACAGGTAAATCGAGCATGTTGTATTAGGCTGCCTCAGCTCATTAAGACTTCTTAGGATTTCCCACAATATGCTATTAACTTTGTCAAACGATTTGCGACAGGATCGTATGCATCCGCCTCGTCTTCCGTCGCACCGGAATCGAATGATACCTCGGCCTTGTTCCGCGACACCTTCGGATTCCGGAAAATAATCGTTGCTGCTACTTCGCACGGCAAGATTTTTGGCATTGACTCGGCCAATGGAGAGATCGTCTGGAGTAAAGTGTTTGGATTGGGTTGGGCAGTTGAAGTTGGCGCACGCGTATTCCCCCTCAAAATATTCACCCTGAAGACAGTCGGAGACGGCGATGTACCCCAAGTTGCAGTCGTTGCACAAAGAAAGGCAGACAATGTGAGTGGTTCCGTTTCATCCAAGATATGTACTAACAACATCTGTAGGGACTGAGTGATACTGTCGTGTTCTACTTTAATGCCCTCACCGGTGAGGATGTGACAGAAGCATCTGCAGGTGTCGATCTGCTGCAAGGCAAGGATGTGATTGCTGGTTCCCTTGTCGAGGCCTACCTACTCCATCACGAAAACAACAGATTCATTGCTCTCCTGGATGAGTATCTACAGGTATGTTATATTTCGTTCCTCAAGGTATATTGCTCATGTTCTCCAGGTTCAACTCTTCCCCGAAACGCCGGAAACCGAAGCATCTTTCCAAAGCTTAGCCCCGTCTATCCACTTCCCTCTTCGTACGGGTAGTGCTGGATCCCATCGTCTCGGAGGACATAAGGTGTCTACGGAGAAAGAGTTCACAGGGAAACACATCGCCTACCCAATTTGGACCGCGAGTCTTCCTCCCAATGAAGACATTCGCTCGATTATCACTCGCCCGAGAGAGCCAGTAGCATCCCTTGGCAAGGTCCTCGGAAACCGGACGACCCTTTACAAATACCTTAACCCTGGAATCGTTGTCCTACTCACTGCTGGTGGTCCTCCAACCGGACCGGCGAGTTCGTGTGGTGTCTACGCTGTTGATGGAGTGAAAGGGACTATTTTATATCACGCGAGCGTTCCGCCGTCTGGCGGGGCGTGTGATGTCAAGGCTGCATTCACGGAGAATTGGCTTGTGTATCATTATTATGATGCAGATGCTGTCGGGGTGGATCAAGCCAAGAGCTATAGGATGGTGTCCGTTGAGTTCTATGAAGGCTCTCAAGTGGATGACAAAGTCGGCAGGTCCGTGTTTAATTACTTCCGCCCATTGCAATATTCATTAAATTCAAATCATCTTATTTAGTTCGGACCTAACTTCGTATTCTGACGACTCGACGAAGATTTCTATCTACGAGAAGAGTTTCGTGTTCCCTCGAGGGATCTCTGCCATTACGACAACTTCCACAAAATACGGCATCACAATTAAGGATATTGTCGGTGAGTAGCATCCATAACGATTTACTCTATGTAGTCCATTGAGCACTGCGATACTCTAGTTGCAAATACCAACCACCAGGTGCAATCCTTCCCTCGTCGTTTCCTCGATCCTCGACGACCGAATCGCAAGCCAACTTCTGAAGAACAAGAGGAATGGCTGATGCAATATGACCCGCTTATTCCGGACGACCCCAAACATGTCTTATCCCATAAATATCAGGTTCGTATCATCGCATCACGTTCGTTTGTGGCTATACTTATGCTCGTTAAAGGTTGCTCGCATTCGTAAAATCATCACCTCCCCCGCACTCCTCGAGTCTACCTCCTTGGTGTTCGGCTACGGTGTCGACTTGTTCTTCACTCGTGTTGCACCATCGAAGACGTTTGATGTCCTCAGCGAAAACTTCAACAAGATTCAGCTCGTACTCACGATAGGCGGTCTTGCCCTCGCAATCCTCATCACAAAACCTATGGTTCGCAGAAAGAAGCTCCGGGAACGTTGGTATGACTCATAGGTCACTGTACCGCTCTCAAGAGCGATGCCATGATTCAACGACGTTCTATAGAAGTGCATAGAATAGATATTGTCATCGTGTTGCATCTATGTATAATCTACGTACTTCTGCAATCAAACGTACAAACGCACAAATCGAGTACTATATATGATAACATACACAAATTGACTCCTGATTGTCAGAGATCAATCGATCATGGGTCTTCATGGAAAGAGGTAGACATAAGTATGGGTGACCAACATTTCTGTTTGATTTGAGGAAGAACGGATAACTTCAGTTTGAAAGACTTGAGGATCGTCCTCTATCGTGATGCCCATTCGCGACCGTGCCCCAGATCATTCAAACAATCCTCGTGCAGCAGGAAACTGCTGTTCCCGCATATCGGAATCCTTCTTCGGACTCATGTAGTCTCAAAGTTTCAGACTTGCACAACGCAGTACTGATACTGTAGTATCTCTTCCCCTATAGCCATATCCGATTGCATTCTAACACGTTTACCATAACCCAGTTCCACTGTCTAGGTGTGGTCCTATTTCCCGGCTTCTTGGAAATCACAACGATTAAGACTTGCTTTACTGCTACCTACACATCTACATCGATCTTCTGGTAGAATACCCTGCTCTCCACTGTGTTTGTCCAACCCTCAGGCATAGTCCACTGGTGGATTACATTCTTGGAACTGGAGGGGCCTACCAGCACATAGTTCAATTGAACAGGTGTGACTGTCTTCGGAGCCTTCTGCACTCTCGACCCGCCTGGCACCAGTATGTTAGTAGTCGTAGATGCGACTTCTCTTGCATATTTCTCTGTTTCCTGTTTGATTGAGTGTATGCGCGCATAACCCCTTGCTGACCCGCCATGCTTGTCCGAGATAGTCGTCTGGAAGATCCAAATTACGGGTTCTATATGGTCCTCCTTTATCATCAGGTCGACACAAAAGGAATCGAATAAGGGATTGCTTGAAGCCCAGGGCACGCAAAAACAGGTTTCTAAGGCTCCATACGCTCCTCCCTTCGGAGGCCATTCCAATTGATCTTTATCGAATTGGACTGGGGTATACTCTCGTAGGCGAAGAGGGAAGTTGAAGGCTGACGATTGTGTGGTTTCGACAAACTGTAAATCCCTGTTATTGGTCATGGGGATAAGGGATCCAGAGAGTTTGCAATTGGAGCGCATATCTTTCAGCACAGTGTGGGCTATACCTTTGAACATCCACCCAGCCAACATCGCGGTTTTCATGTCGCCTCGATAATTTTTGAACGCGCGCACGAGGGCCGTTTGTTCTCGTTCCGCGATCTGCTTAATAAGGTCCCGTGAGATCGCCCGAGACTTGAAGTCCACCATGAATGTATCCGGTGCAGTAGGATTCTTGGGTTCGATAGGCGAGATCGCAATGACCATGTGAGAAGGAGACTCGGCAACTGATGTCATGTTTATTCCGCCTGTCGCCCTGAACATCTCTAAGAGGTGTTCCAAAGAGAGCATCTTAGCAGCGTCTTCGATCCTCCCATCCATTGTTGCGGGAAAACATATGCCATCGTAAACATCACGAGCGGCATAACCATATTGTTTCGTAGCGTGATGTATTAGAAAGCGAAACAGACGATCAGCGGCATCATCACCAGGAGAGGTGCCCAAAAAGCGCTGCCAAGCTCTCTGTTGATGTTGATCCTTTGCATCGACGTCAGAGCTGTCTGGTGATTGACTGAGCCCTTTCAGTATACCTGCTGACAATACCCGGTAGTGTGCATTCAATCTCAACCTGAGTCAAATATGAGAAAACAAAAAGACGTGAGTAGTAGAGCAATAATAACTCACCCTGCCTCGAGCTCCTTCTTGCTCCACAGAGGCATCCCTAAGACAGTGGCCGTACACTTTTTGGATCGATTACGGTTGGAACAGGAAGTTTGAACAGGAAAGAGGTAATTGCAGGGTACCACCAAGTTGTAAGGTGGACACGTTTTCTCCCAGTCATTGTCAATTAGACACCAAACGATGTCTTTGATGTGTTTAGCGAGGGGCATGAGATTATAGAGTGGCGGTATAATGTAGACATTATTCTGATAAAAAAGACGTGTCTCCTCCTGCATCCTGAAAACGATGGTTTTCCTCATCGTTATCAAGCATATAAGCATGTACCAAAGCCAAGTAGACTTCCCTACAAATAAATTAGTTATTTTCTGATCACGGGAGAATTACACTACAAACCAGTGCCGGGTTGCCCGGTGACAAGGACACCATTACTGGGAGTCCACTGTTGAAGGTGGAGGACCCGATCGAAAAGTGTCCGGTACGATTCCGGAACAATGAATGACTGCGCAGTCAGCATGAGTGCCCCTAAGCGATGTGAGAGATCGGTTTCACCAGCGGCATCGAATGCAAGCGGTATAATTGATCGTTCAGACGTTTCCCGGAAGTCCTTCGTTCGCCAGTATGCACAGAAAGAGGACCATTGCGATTCCTCCAGTTTCCATTGACCTAAGACAAATGTAAGCACCCCAAAAATATTGTAAATAGAGAGAGAACTTGCTGAAAGGGCCGGTGCGTATATCGCTGTCTCGTCTTGACAGCATGGAATCTAAAATAAAATGTGTAACGACTCAAATATACAAATAACATGAGTTTGAGACCTACCTGAATCAAGGCAAACAAGAATATCTATAATCTCATTTTCATCCGGCGCAGGACCATCGGGGAAGTACTTCCTCAGTCGACGTGACGGTTGCATCAGCGAATGCCGAGTATTTGCCTGAAGCCATATCACAATGGCTTCTGGATCATGGTCCGCTATAGAGATTGACATGTTGCCAAACTAGTTCAAAGAGAAAGAGAATGCACGAATAAGAAACAGCCCTTGACGTTACAATGGTTCAGAAAAAAGTAGACCAACCATAAAAAGATTCATAGGTATCTTATCACCGAAGTATGGCCCGAAAGCAGGACTCTGGCGGATTTGTGTTTCCAACCGATCAACGTCTGCAGTCTGTGAGACATAGATAGGATGGGGCAACAGGGGGCCAGATGGCATGTATACATTGTAGCGGTCAAGGGGTTGTGGGACGTCCATGTACGCGGTGATACAGAGAACTTGCTGTAGTGTTTTCCTGTACGTTGACTCAGAAGGGTAGGGGAAGGCAATTTCCTAATTAGGGCGGCTGTATCTATACGAAAGTCATCAGTTATGCAATTCCTGTGCGTGTGTTCTTTAAGGAGGAGACGAGAAGGTTTGGATCTGGCGCCCATGCGGCACCACGTCAATCAAGTGCTTGTTTCATTCGCCAAAAATTGAACATGTCTATTCAGCCGTTTCCGTCAGTCACATGGCATTTGGAGAGGGATTCAGGTCAAATAGTCGCATTCGAGATAATATGTACAGTACGTAATGATATCACCAACCACTTAGCCTTTTTGTTGTTGTTTACTTCGGTCTGCAAAAGCTCGGGAGAGTTCTTGTGGATGGACTTATCATACATGGAAGGACTTTTGGACGGCAGCCTCATTGAGGTGATTCGACATATTGATGTTGCCACATTTCTTGAGTTTAGATTGGTACGTCGTTGACCTCTCTATGTACCCCGAGTTCAATTTATGCGACGTAGACTTCCAGAAGAATCTATAGTCTTTCTCTTCTGAAGCATGTGTGGATGATATTATCACACTGCGAAATCGTGGCCGGGAACCTTCCCTTTGCGTCGTACTGGAAAGAGATCGACCCGTTATATGTTTCCCAACTCAAACTATTGGTACTTCACGCACTTAGGTTAAACTACAAGACCGAACACCGTCGACCACCTTTTATTATTCCCATACACCGGGCTTGATTCGTTACCTGGGTTCGCCTCATTCACTAACGCTGGCTTCTCGTCGCCTCCTTTGACGACGTCTCGAGCCCAATATGTCTTTGGTCAATAAATTCGTTATTGGCTCATACACTGGCATCCAATACTCCTCTTGCTGAAGCCTAGCCTCCCCGGTGAGCAATGGCGCCATCGATGTTAACGCTTCCTCCGTAACTCTCGCCCTGGAACTTCACAGAAGGTGCGTGTTATCTTGATGATGATATTGTAATAATTTTAGCAGTACTCCATGCATTGAAATCCTGAAAATTGTGGAAACAGGCCGGAAGTGGAGGTTCTCCAGACTTGCATCTGTTACGGACGTCTCGCATCTTAGGTTCATACGAGGCTCGTTTCTTGGTATTTCAATGAGTCATAGCCTCAATGTTGCCTCCGTCGTCGAATGGGAGTCTCTATCGGTGGAAATGTTACGTCCTGGTCCTGATCTACAGGTAAGCCCCTATGTCTTTATCTACTAATCAGACGAGCTAATTATGGCTCAATATACTCTGCAGGGAGGCGCAATTGCTACGCGTCTATCTCAAGATTGACTGGCAGTCGTGCGAAGACAGGTAAAAGAAATATATATGACTCCCTCCTCCACAAAGACTGGGAGATTCAAATTTTGGAACGAATACATACTTTCCTTTCTGGTAGGATCAGCTTCGTTCTCCGAGTCTACCTTCTACCACCCGGAAAGTCATGCGACTACATCATCCCTGAGGCTCTGTTTCAGTTCTGACAAAGGTATATTTGTGTACGAAGTTTACTGCGATCCAACAAAATCGCTTCTCTTCCTGAAACTCTTACTGCACCCCTACAACAGGGAAACGTGCGATTGGGCGACATTATCTGATTCGTGTGGTATTCGACGCCACTCTAGGAGTCAGCGGAGGATCAGCTTCGTGGATGCCAGGGATCCGACGACCTTTGCACATTTGTCACAGCTAGACTTCCTTCAGGAGGGATTGATGGTGATCCCGTTCTGTTCGAATAGCTGGATTCTTCGATGCCGGCGCTATATGCTCCGAGTCTAGGTGTCCGTGATTTCGATGAAGCCAGAGGAATTGGTGTTTTCGGGAATGCTTTCGGAAAGTTATGCATCTACGATTTCAGTGGGTCCGACCCATCTCATTTCCAGGAGTGCTATAAGCGTGAACTCCATGCTGATTCCTATATGGGCGAAGAACTTCTTCCGACAGTCAGTATCTGATATTATCTCCAATACATCCGGTCTCAGTATCTTCACAGAAACCTATACCGTCTATAGCATGCCCCCCCTTCCCATATAATCAATATCTGACAAAATACGATAAACTGTACGCATTTTGGAGATCTCACCGACCATTGAACATTCCCCACAACTGGTCAACAGACTTCAAAGATGAAGAATACGTGGAGCTTTACTCCAGTCACATCAGCCTTCATACTGCATTTTCTCTAGACATCGAAAGAGCTGCTCATTATTACGGTCGGCCCATCCCTCTTTTCATGCACAACGCAATGGATACCGCGATCATCAGTATCGGAGGTCTTCTCTTCATATGGGCAGGTGAAGATTCTTGGAGTAACGGCTTGACGATTGCGAAACCAAACCTGACCTTACCCCAAGTCGTCGACTTACTGAACAGCCATCGATTAAGAGATGTTTCTGCTGTGCATGTGGCGAAGGTTGATGCACAAACAGTATCTCTGTCAGCTTTTCGTTGGGTATGGCTATGGGAAGTGTATAGTTTTCGTCGCAATCGGTGGCGGGAGTTAGCGAGACGAGGTGGAAGAGTTGAGGACGATCGTTTGGATGACGAGGAGATAGTACGCTGTGTCAGAATTCCACCAAGTACGTGGAAGAAGTATAACTCGTCTCAAGCTAGGAATGAGTTCTAGTAAGTATCGAGTTGTACGGATAGCAATGTCATTAGGCCTGTGTTTTAGTTAATCTCGCAACTTTCATGAGTGGCACAGGAGAAGGATTTCACTTTGCCTATCCTCAGAGTTCAAACGTTGACTGGGAGAAGGTGGCCTGAATTGCACAAATGACCATGCAGGTCACGAATCGCCTTATTATCCAAAGCATAGCTAGAGAAGTGATTGTCAATGCGATCAGAATGAGAGAGAGCGGACGAGCAAGAGAAAATCGGTATACAAGATAGCGATACCCAAAGAGACTCAGTGCACGGTGTACAAGCCTCAAAATAAACAATCGGAGTAAGTGCACACGCGAGAAATGGTTTTCAGCCGTCGCACCTTCAGCTGAAAGTGTGTCAACTGAGACCACAAAAGATTGCATCTAGCAAGACGATAATTATGAGTACCGATTAAACATATGTGGCAAGGTCGGAGAAAATATACAATGGACTCCTCGATCGTTTGCGCGGCCACGATGCAGGATTTGGATGTCAAGCTTTCAAGAGTAACTGGAAAATTGTGGTAACGAAACAATTGAATATTTGTAAGAGTACAACTGCGGTGTAAGATACGTTGTCGTATAAAAGACAACAATGGAGCATGTCGAAGATGATCGTCCGCATGTCCTTGCCATGGTAAGCTAAAAATAACGAGGAGAACACGCGGTTCGATTGACAGTGAACAAAAGGATTCGGAGGAGTGGAGGTGTAGACGGACTGTCTCGAACATAGACAAAATCCCTTGATAGACGTCACAAGTGAGGTGCTCGCTCCGAGATGAGTTGGGCATTGTGGCGAACACTTCTTTACCCACACTGTGAGGGAGTCGTGGTCGACCTTCTCGTTGATTCAAGTACAAGGTGAGGCGAGAAGACTGCGGGGTTCTTTCCATTCGTGATGCCTATTCCAAGAATTGTCGAACATAGAGGCTTGTCCTTGAAAGGACCCAGCACAAGGTGTCAATTTTCGAGGTTCTGATGCTACGTTTGCTTACATGCAAGCACGAGCATACAACCATTTGCTCCCTTCTGTGATAATGGGATTCAAGAACAGCGTTTCCTATCCGTTTGTGAGGGTCCTATGGACGCTACTGGAGGTCGACGGTCTTACCCAACCAAGGTATTACGTTGCTTCATACTTCCGGAAGTTCAGTGAACTGGTCATCGCTAATTTATCGAAGGTGCTTACCTGCATGTCCATGGGAATCGCGCGCATCCAAGTCTTACGTCGATAAAGATGACATCTTCGAAAAGGCTGTCCACGGTGTTCCCGAATGAGGGGGATATGTTCAGAGGGTGCTATCATTCGAATCTCTCGCAGCAGGGGCCTTATAAGTATATACCGATATGAAAGCGAGACGATAGCGGCCGAGGGGATGTGCTAGTGCGCTCAGGTCGGGAGGATGCACCCGTCGGAACAGGTACGGCGTATGGGGAGGTGGTCTGCAGACCAGCGGTAGAACCATCGAAATGATGCGTGGCTCTGACGTGAGCAAACGCGACATACGTCGATAAGGGCGATGTTGACACTGGGCGGGGTTGGGGATGAGCAATGTGACATATATGCTGGATGTTGGGGGGACTAAGGCCGCCGCTGTTGCCCACGATGAGCTCGAGGCGGATATATGGTCGGTAGAAGAGCGGGGGAGGGCGGAGGATGATTGGCTGGAGGGGAGATCCGGACAGCCGGGCATAAAAGGCTTGCGTTGATTGGCTTCGGGGGGCAGGGGCCGACGGAATCACGAGGAGGTTAAATACATCGTAGGCCAGTAGCCGGCGTTTGCCGTACCTCTCTCCTCGTCGGTTTTCTTCCTCTCCTCTTCTTCATCTCTCTCCACCATCGTCACTCCTTCTCTGGGTGTCGTCGTGCTCATCGTCTGCGACGATGCTTAACCTCTCCCAACGAACTGCTTCAGCATGGCGGTCGGTCAGGCGGTTGGCCAAGGGCATGGCTACCGTCTCTGACTCTGCCAACATTGGCGCGACCAAGGTCCCCATGTCATTGCTTGAGCCCAATGCTTACATCAACTACCAGCGCATTGAGGACAACCTCGCGGTTGTGCGCAAGAGGTGTGTAGCTCATCCATAGTTATGCTGGAGGGAAACGGGCTGAGACTCATCTTGCGCTTGTCAGACTTGACCGTCCCCTGACCCTCTCCGAAAAGATTGTGTATGGTCATCTTGATGATCCTCTCAACCAGGATATTACCAGAGGTGTTAGCTACCTCAAACTGCGCCCTGACGTACGTACCTGACACGCTTCGAATGCGCTTCGGTACTAATATTGCTTATCTTGTAACAGCGGGTTGCGTGTCAAGATGCTACCGCTCAAGTAAGACCATTCTATCCTCTCCTGCGTTTTCCTCATCGTCGTCGGAACTTCTATGCATATATTGCACGTTGGTGAACATCGGCTGCTACGTTTCATTCAGCAAGCTATGAGTTAGATTGTGACGTAGATGGGCGTCAACCCCCATCGTTGCAATTTTCCTTACATGACTTGCTGCCTCAATTCGGGCAATTGCTCTCGCGAGTACGTATCGACGACACCGGTACACAGTGTACTCGACGAGGGGACATGATGAGACTCACCGGTGTTCATTGGTTCACCACTCGCTGTCCAATTTCAGCCCTCTGCCATTGGATCATTGTCAAGCGCCGATTCCGATGACTTTCCGTTTCAACGTTGTTCCAAAGTGCTTACTGTGTCCCCTTGTTTCTAGATGGCTATCCTTCAATTCATGTCCGCGGGTATGGACACTGCTGCCGTTCCAACTACAGTCCACTGTGACCATCTTATTGAGGCTCAAGTTGGAGGAGTAAAGGATTTGGCTCGTGCTGTCGATATTAACAGGGAGGTTTATGATTTCTTGGCTACCGCTACTGCCAAGGTACGTTCGATTGCATCATTTACTTGTGCATATCTCCCTCACGAATGTTTCACAGTATGGTCTCGGCTTCTGGAGACCTGGCTCTGGAATTATTCACCAAATTATCCTTGAAAACTACGCATTCCCCGGTGGTTTGATGATTGGAACCGACTCGCATACTCCTAACGCTGGTGGTCTCGGCATGGTTGCTTGTGGTGTCGGTGGTGCTGATGCGGTCGACGTCATGGCTGATCTTCCTTGGGAGCTTAAGTGCCCTAAGGTCATTGGTGTGAACCTCACTGGCAAGATTTCTGGTTGGACTTCCCCCAAAGGTACCGTTTTAGACAGTGGATGAATGATACTTTCCTCTTACCTGCTGTGCATAGATGTCATTCTCAAGGTTGCCGGTATTCTTACTGTCAAGGGTGGTACCGGTGCTATCGTCGAGTACAAGGGACCTGGTGTTGAATCGCTCTCTTGCACCGGTATGGCTACTATTTGCAACATGGGTGCTGAAATTGGTGCTACTACGTCGATGTTCCCCTTCAACCACCGTATGGCTGATTACCTTAACGCTACTCGTCGCTCGGATATTGCTAAATACGCTCAACAATTCTCTCACAACCTGAGGGCTGACGAGGGTGCCGAATACGACAATGAAATTGAAATTGTGAGTCCTTTGACTGCTCATATTTTAATCTACTGCTCACGTGTCGTTTAGAACCTCTCTGAACTCGAGCCCCACATCAACGGTCCCTTCACTCCCGATTTGGCTACTCCTCTCTCCAAATTTAAGTCCGAGGTCGAGAAGAACGGTTGGCCCGCTGAGCTCAAGGTCGCTCTTATTGGTTCATGCACCAACTCTTCGTATGAGGACATGTCCCGCGCTGCTTCGGTCGCTCGTCAGGCTAAGGAACATGGTTTGAACACCAAGAGCAAGTACACTGTCACCCCCGGATCCGAACAGGTTCGCGCTACCATTGAGCGTGATGGTCAAATGGCTGCTCTCGAGGATGTCGGTGGTGTTGTCTTGGCTAACGCCTGTGGACCTTGCATTGGTCAATGGGATCGTCGCGACGTTAAGAAGGGTGATGCCAACTCTAGTAAGCTGATCTGACGTTGTCTTTTGAAGGGCATATATTTACCTCTAGCTCAGTTATTACCTCGTACAACCGTAACTTTACTGGCCGTAACGATGCTAACCCCGCTACCCATGCCTTCGTCGCCTCTCCCGAAATCGTCACTGCCATGGCTTTCGCTGGTGACCTCCGATTCAACCCTCTGACTGACACCCTCACTGGCGCTGATGGCAAGGTGTTCAAATTTGATGACCCTACTGGTAACGAGCTCCCTCCTCGCGGTTACGACCCCGGCCAGGACACTTTCCAAGCCCCTCCTGCAGACCGTGCCTCCGTCAAGGTTGCTGTTGACCCCAAGAGTGATCGTCTCCAATTGTTGTCGCCATTCAAACCTTGGGACGGAAAGACACCTTCTGACTTGCCGATTTTGATCAAGGCTAAGGGCAAGTGCACGACTGATCACATCTCTGCTGGTGGACCCTGGTTGAAGTACCGTGGACATCTCGAGAACATCTCTCGTGCGTATTCTTACGATAAATTCGTGCTCGATCCATATCTCACATCTATACTGTAGAGAACTGCTTGATCGGTGCTATCAACTCGGAGAACGGCGAAGCTAACAAGGTTAAGAACCAAGTCACTGGTGAATGGGGAGGTGTTCCTCAAGTTGGCGCTTACTACCGTGACCACGGCATCAAATGGGTTGTTGTCGGTGACCACAACTACGGTGAAGGTTCATCTCGTGAGCACGCTGCTCTCGAGCCTCGTTTCCTCGGTGGTCTCGCTGTCATCACTCGTTCGTTCGCTCGTATTCACGAGACCAACTTGAAGAAGCAGGGTATGCTCGCTTTGACATTTGCCAACCCCGACGACTACGACAAGGTTCAGCCCAGCGACAAGGTCGATATTCTTGGCTTGGAAAGCTTCCAACCCGGCAAGAACTTGACCCTTGTTTGCAAGCACGCTGATGGCTCTAAGGATGTATGTGATGCTCTATGTTTGTTCTCAGCCGAATGCTTATGTTTTGGTGTGTTATAGGAAATCTCTCTCGCTCACTCCTTCAACGAAGGTCAAATCGAGTGGTTCAAGGCCGGTTCCGCATTGAACTTGGTACGTCCCTCAACATTATACTTTTCGCATTTTTCCATTCATATTTGTTTCCTACAGATGGCTGCCAAGGCTAAGCAAAGCTAAACAATAAATGGCTCGCCGTTCTTCGTCAACAGTGACGATAAACGTCTTCATCGTGAAGCACCCACGCCGTCTGTGTATACGAATGTGGAAGTTGTCTAGAAGTACTTTACTAGTCTCATTATCTCACGTCGAACGTTTCCCGTCTCCATCGTAGCTCTATTCACACTGCTACCCCTCATCACGCGGACTTCTTTGCTCCTTGCGTGTTCTACGTCAAGGAGATCGTAGAGTGTCACTCACGTTCACGACATCCATCTCCCAACCCGTACCTCATCCTTTCTTACCTCACATCAAAGTCTTTAGTCTCATTGTGTATGGCTATCTCGTATTCCGATTTTCTCTTGCTCGTTCGCTCGCTCTCTCACTCTGATCGTACTTGATTCTGCATTTGCTTCTCTAAGCTATGCAATTTTTTTCCTGATGATGCATTGAATAAAAAGGCGATTTGTTATTCGGATCCTCTCGTGCGCGACTCAATTTCTCTACTGTGGTGATTCCGTTGTTGGACTGGGGGACGGAGTGAGACGTCTGAGGTGTTATCGAGTCAGTGTCATCTGACGATGAACCTGACCAAACAATTCATTTACACGGCAGATTTTGTGTATACAGTTGTGCTAGATCGTAGTGGAATACCTTCCAGTCTCTTAAGTGGTGCAGAGCCTTAGATATCTCATGCTTCTTCGGAAGCGGAGCACGAAGCTGATCCTGCGAGAACAGGA
Source organism: Cerrena zonata (assembly GCA_038087015.1). Taxonomy (NCBI): domain Eukaryota; kingdom Fungi; phylum Basidiomycota; class Agaricomycetes; order Polyporales; family Cerrenaceae; genus Cerrena; species Cerrena zonata. Next base: position 53,123 of record JASBNA010000025.1, read on the forward strand.
AGTTAAGGTGGTCCGTTTGCACCGAAAATGTTTGAGTGTCCCGAAAAAGATTCGGCTAGGGAAACCTCACGATAATCCATCAAGACGTCTGGATCATTTATGATATTAGACTAATCAGGGCACCGGTAGGAGACTAAGGTACCACCCCTACATGTACACTCAATATTAATGGCAGCCGCCACTTCCGCACGGACCTACACGTGACCGAATGAACCCCGTCGCGTCGCGTGTCTTGAATGTAATATCATAGAATTCCTCTTCTCAGCAGCGTCTACTACAGAGTCTCATCTGGCCGGAAGACAAAATGGATGGATTCGATGAAGCAGAGATAGAAAGGCGAGTGGTTTCTGGAGATCGTTACCGATTCTATTAACCCGACTCAACAGAGCCATTGCGCTCAGTATCCAAGATGCGAAAGTTCCAAATGCTCCAAAGGTTTCACAGCCAGAAACAGGACCACGGGATATCATTGAGATACTTTCCAGTGACGAAGAGGATCTTCCCGATGAGGATGATACGTTCAAAGCCGAGATACGTAGAGCTATAGAAGCATCTAAAGCTCCTTCTGCAGTCGTCAAGACTGAGGAGCCCAAGAACACTGTAAAGACTGAATCTGGAATTCCAACAACCCCTCTTGCGAATATTACGCCCGTTATTCAGTCTACATTTCCATTTGATCGAGCTCAACTAGAACGGGACCGGCTGGCAAGACTGAAGAGACTACGACCAGATTTAGCCGAAGCACAGTCAAGCTCTGGCACTAAGAACGCGGATTCAGACAACGAGGATGACAGGGATCATGATTCAAAGAGGCAACGAGTTTCGAATTCTTCCTCTGCGATACGTCGTTCCGACCTCTCTTCTTCCAGCAGACCCGCTGCCTCTTCGAGCACTTCACAATCCCCAAATACCGAGAATATCTTCTGGTCTGGTGAACTACGACAAACTGCCAACAAACATGTCGACAAGCTTAAGGATACACGCCCCATATTTACTCTGACTGATACTCTCGCACCTGTAAGCAGATGCTATATTCTTTCGAAACATATTTCGATTGACCGTTATCTAGCGTGACGAAATATCGTTCGCTATTCTATCAGCCTACTGTATTGACTTTCCGTGGATATATTCTTTGCTCAACCCAGCTACTCCCGTAATCGTAGTCGCACAGGATCCTCAGGGAAGGGAGACATTAAAAGAGGTCCTCCCCAATTGGATCAAGACCACACCAATGTTACGAGGAGGTCGTGGCTGCATGCACATGAAGGTACTTCAAAATGAATGTTTGCATCGATGTCACTGATACGTGACCTCCTTCCATAGTTTATGCTAGTACGTGTTTTATTCCCGCCTGTATTATTGCTCATGAAAATCTGACACAATACAGTTATTCTACAAAACCGGCCGATTGCGAGTTATGGTGTCTACAGCCAACCTCCTGCCTATTGACTGGAGAGACATCGAAAATGTGAGCTCTCGTGCCCGCATTCCTGTTCCATTTCTCAGTCGTCTTCTGTAGAGTGTATGGATGCAAGACTTTCCCCTCCGTTCGGCTCCCATCCCCCATGACTCCAAAGCAAGTGACTTCCCCGCGACGTGGACGAGGATACTCCGTTCCCTCAATGTAGCACCAGCGTTGATCACCATGGGTAAGAACGGTGTTAGTCCTCCTACTTTATACTTCCCCGACAACTCCGCTGACAACTCCGCTTACCGTTCCGTCGCCTCAGCACAACAATCTGCCCATCAGCCGACTCGAAGATTTGCGCTGCAAGTGGGACTTTTCAAAGGTAGAGGTGCAACTTATACCATCGCTGGCCGGCAAGCATGAAGGTTGGCCGAAGGTACGAATCATATATACTACATCTCACACGAAGAGCCTTCTGATGTAGCTATTCCTCAGGTTATTCAGTCCGGACATCCTGCCCTAATGAAAGGGATACGCGACGTTGGCGGACGAACACCTAAAGGTAAAGAGCTGGTCTTAGAGTGTCAGGTCGGTTGACCTTTTGCCTCTCATTTTATATTAGCTAACACATCACTGTAGGGATCTTCCGTCGGAACGTATTCGACTCAATGGATGAACGAATTCTATTGTTCTACTCGAGGGGATTCGGCGGAAGAGTGGTTAGATCAACCGAAGACACGTCGATCCAAGCTACCATATCCCCCGATAAAGATTTTATTTCCAAGCGCAAAGACGGTCAAGGAGAGTGTTCTTGGAGAACGGGTATGTTGTGTTGTTCGCTCCGCTGTGAGATGTAACAAGTGACACAACTCCTTACATAACGGTTTAGGGCGGCGGTACTATGTTCTGTAGACGCAACCAATGGGTGGCTGCGAAGTTTCCACGAGAACTCTTCCATGATTCACGAAGTCGAAGAGGGAAGGTCTTGATGCATTCCAAGGTAAACATTCTTCCCATAGTTCTCGGTACAATATTAACTCGTCTTTAGATGATTATTGGTACCTTCCGTGACCATAGTTTGACGTCTAAAGACAAAGCCACACAATCTGGGGCTGAAACAGAGTCAGAAGATGACGATATCGTTGTTTTAGACTCTAAGGGTACCAAGGAAGAGAAGCTCATTGGGTGGGCCTATGTCGGATCACATAACTTTACCCCTTCTGCTTGGGGTACATTATCGGGATCTAGCTTTAATCCGTCGCTCAATGTAAGTCCATTTGTTCAACACGAATTCATTGTCTTACACCTCGTCTCGACACAGATTACGAACTTTGAACTGGGGGTGTTGCTACCGCTGCGCAGAAAAGAAGATCTAGACAGTGTTGTCTGCTGGGAACGACCTGCGAAGAAATATGTGATTGGAACAGATGAACCATGGGTGAGCTCGATGCCATATCTATCTTTTAAGACGCTAGACATGTATCCTACCCGCAGATGCAGTCCGAGTCGCCCTTTTTCGCTGAAGATTGACCATAAGTACTACATCCCATCAGTTTTCTGCACTCTAAGGCCTATCTAACTATGAAGCGTAATTGAACTCGGCATGGATGTTGTTATGTTAATAGAACTCAATACGACTCGCTGGAGTTTGACAGTTGTTATGCACCGAAGGAACGAGTGTACAATCAGCAGTACAACGCATTTCCATTACGGACATTAGTATCTTACAATATCGTACTAGTAGCTCAATGACAAAGAAACAAATAACATACATAGGTCGCGAAAATGAGGAGGTTACACCTGGACGTCCATGTGTGGCCCTACTAACTCCAGAATGTATCCATTATCAGAATCCTCATCATCTGAGCTCGTCGAGCTCGCCGGACTGCTGAGTTTCGCGTATTGCTTGTATGCATGAGATCGCCTTCGCTATCTGATCGCCCGTTGCAACTCTGACACAAAACGGTCCTTTAAAGTTTGCAATATGTCCTCATCAAGGTCAGCAGGGGGCATCCACGGGAAAACTCGAGCATGAGTTCCAAAGAGGTTGAATTTTTTCTGTCGCTTCTCTAGTAAGACTTCGCCGAGGAGAAAGCACCCACAACAGCATTTCTTGGTGACACTGATGGTGTCGTGCATGGTTTCCATCACCTGGCAAGCAATCAAGTTAGAAATACAAGGATCCCACAACACAGTAGAAATACACACACCTTCTCAATCCCGGCCGCCTTGACAAACACACTTGACGGTTTGACTGCTAACGCCATCAGCGTTGCTTCACAATGGAATCTGTGAGACCAGCCCATCTTGTCGCTCTTTGACTTGGAGTGTTGGAAGATCAAGCTGCGGGTTGCGTTGTACTCAACGCTGCATGGTATCCTTTCTTATTTTTTCCTTATATGGTCACTTAGACATAGTTCCATTTCTTGGCTGTATGCAGCTACCATTTATTCTCTTTCCCTATCTATGTTTTGCTCTGAGTCTCCTAAACTCTCCATAGTACTTAAGTTGATCATCTTACCATAGAAACACCCCAATCATTAGCTTTGATGCTCATTGGGGTGTGTACCATTTCTCTTTTGTGTTCCCTACAAGTAGCTGACTTAGTTGTGTAGAATCTTCTTATCTGTTTCAATAGGTATTTAGTGGTTCTACCAAATATACCCAAATCATTAGCTTTGATGCTCATTGGGAATCTTCTTATCTCTTTCAATACGGAGGATAACAGTGATGAGAGAGATAGTATGTACTAGACACAGGGGTACATCCCGAGATCAACAAGCAATTTTGACACAGACACCGGGATATAAATGGAACTCAACGTTGACGTTGATGTTGAACGTTTGGATCAGAATAGCCACAACAGCATCGGCATTTGGGCGCCTTTATGACACTTCTAACCCTTTCTAACCCCTTGGCAAGTTCGAATTCAACCAGCCGCAATTGTTAGTAACTCCTTCAAGTAAATTAAAAACAAAGTACTTATAGGCACAGTAAATAATACTACCTACACCAACATGATCGACTCAGCAACATCATCGTCTTGGGAACCTTGCGAGTACAATATCCAAGCAAATCCTTTGTCGGAAAATATTGATATCCCACAGTTCAAAAATGACTTCATACGCTTAGCTAAATGGTTCTGTTCATATTGACTACTAGACCTCCGACTAACACCCATAAAAATAGGTGTCCCGATGGAACCGCGTCTCTTGCTCAGTGCGAATCGAGTAGGCTCCATATGTCAAACTTGTCTGTTTCCCAAAAGTCTACTCCTCCCAGTCATTATAACCCAATTTCTTAGCTCAGCACGATTTATATCCAAGGGCGACATAAAGTCAGGGAAAGCGTGGTTTCCTCAGGCGGCGCCTGTCCTTGACTTTGCTTGGTACCCTGCTGCGACCCCGAATGATCCCGCGTCGTATTGCTTTGTCACTTCCGTCCGTGAATGTCCAGTAAAGCTTCTGGATGCCTCAGACGGCAGGGTATGACATCGCTATCTGTAACTTGTTAGAACGATTATTTAATCATCCCACTATAGCTCCGAGCATCATACAGAATTGTTGATCATCGGGAACGACACATTGCTCCTCACGCTCTCTCATTCAATCCTCTGGCTAACAGGTACGTTTGCAATTGCTCGTGAACTCTCACAAGTCAAAATTGAGCGATCTTACAGGCTATATTGCGGATTTGAAGATGCCATTGAAGTATTCGACCTTCATGCACCAGGTGAAGGAACCAGGCTACACACCACCCCTACAAAGAAAAGTAAAGACGGACTCAAAGGTGAGAAGCGGTCCCATTGTACAGTCCATCTATTTATATTCCGCTTGCAGGCATAATCTCCACCCTTGCATTTTCGTCGGACTTATCGTCAGGTCTTTTCGCCGCCGGTTCCTTAAACCCTTCTCCGCCAACTTCATCAAACATAGCTTTATTCACGGAATCTGCCGGAGAAACCCCAGTAATGTTCGTAGGTGATCAACAGGAGGATAGATTCGGTATCAGAAGCAGCTGTACTCAGGTATGCATCATGGAGTCTCTTCTCAATTTGATTAAATATTTCGAAGGTTATATTCAATCCATTTCGCCCGTACCTCCTCTATGCTTCATTTCGTCGGCACGATATAATTTACTGCTGGGATCTTCGTGGAGATGTTAGCACTGCAGTGCAGACGTTCGACCGAAATACTCGGGCCCGTCGACCGGATATAACGGAAACGAACCAAAAGATCCGTTTCGACATCGATCTCGGTGGTCGCTATCTAGCTGTTGGGGATCAGGTATATAATTCCACGTCCCCACGTTGAAACATAGCGTAACAAGTGTTTTAGTGCGGCGACATATCCATGTTTAATTTGACCTCCACAGGTGACGACACCGTCCTTCCCTACAGGCCAGAAGGTACGAAGCCATTGCTTCAATATCATGCGCACGATGGTATGTTCTTATTTTCGTCGTATTACGGGAGAATTTATATTTATTTGAATAACCGTGGAAGATACTGTTGGATCGGTCGCATTTCACCCTTCACGGGCATTGCTTCTATCCGTATCTGGCTCGCGACACTTCGACACCCCCAGAATGAGCGATTCGGACTCGGACGACGGCGTTACTGAGGACGAGGCTCATATTGGAGTCAAGCGATGGACTTTGGAAGGAAAACCTGGCACTAGGGATAACTCTCTCAAGCTGTGGGATTTTGAAAGAAAAGGAGAATTTCTTCCACCCACCGAAAGCAATGCATCTTAGACAACATTATCGAGCCTGAGACGGAAACGCAATTACATTGTTACGCTTTGTCTCGATCCAATAATACTACACAGTCACAACGAACTGGAATCAATTGGACTAACCAACGTCATCTTGACCTTCCCTCTTTGAGTGTTCGCATCTCTTTCAACAGCGATCCGTACGGTTACCTTGTCAAAGACGGCGATCGTAGCATCTCCATTACTGGACGGCACAGTAAGCGTATAGTTGTCGGCATCGAATTGGGTGTCACGTTTGAACATGACGAGCCCTTCAATTCCCAGCCTAGGAGAAACGTGATCAGAAAGAGGTGGAGGAAGATGATGAATAAAAATTATACTTGGAGACGAAAACCCCTAAGCCATTTCGGAACGTGCGAATGACAAACGCATCCTCGGTCACAACTTGCTTCTCTCCTCGACTCTTCAGTGCCAGTCCAACGTAGAACTCTACGCTAGCTCGACCGGCCATTTGGGCCATCCGATGCCTTTTGTTCACGACATCGAGTATGCGCTCCACATGTGATTTGGAATGCAAGGACGGGTGCAGCGTAGTATAGTTGATTACAGCAGACAGTTGACGATGGACAAGCACATCTATAGAAAGGAACGATCAGAGGAAGTTCGCTAAAAGGTCAATGCTCATACCAGCATAACGACGGATAGGACTTGTGAAGTGGGTGTAGATGGGGCTAGCCAGTCCATAATGACCGAAAGTGTCCCGCGCGACACTTCCGGAACCGAAATACTCTGCAGACAACATACATCGCGTTGCCATGATACGGACAAGGGTATTGAATGCGGGCTCTGTGGAATCCTACGGCAAATAGTAAGCTTATGATATCAATGTCGGAGGAAAATCCAACTTACCACACACTTGTCCAAAGATGCGGCGAGGGCTCCTGAACTGGAAACATCCAATGATAAACCTTTCCTTTTCATCAAAATATCTTGTAGTTTTTCAAAATTGGTCTTTGGTGGAGGCAAATGTCTTCTCAGCACGGCGGTCTGTGGGAAGGTCTCTTGGATTTTCCTCGCAACGCTGATATTGGCGAGCAACATGAACTCCTCAACGAGGCTGTTGGTCTCATGAAGCTCCTTTTGTTCAACGTCAATGGGATCAGAAGACTCTGCGCTGTCAAGATGGATCTTGACTTCTGGAGATGCGAGATTGAGAGCGCCAGCTGCCATGCGACCTGCTTTAAGTTTGATGGCCAGAGAATTCAGTAGACGAATACTCTGTGTTAGGTCGTCGTCGAGGTTGCTAAGATTATGTTGTAAATTCATTTACATCAGACAACTATTCAATGCTAACTCACGGATCGTCTTTGCGTATTTGGGCTGCTTCGTACGTAAATGCTTCTTTCGAAGCGATAACAGACTTCATGAATCGAACATTCACAATCTCGGCTTCTGGCGTAAGTTCCTGTCATTGGAGCTTCGTTAGAAACCCTATTTCACCGATATGTATTTAACGTACCCAAATGACAGAGAAGGCGAGACGTTCGACATGCGGGCGAAGCGAGCAAAGATTTGTACCAAGCAACATAGGCAACATATCAATACGCTTGTCGACCAGATACACAGTCGTCCCACGGGCGGCGGCTTCATGGTCCATGGGATTATCTGGGAGAACGAAGTGCGACACATCGGCGATGTCTGCAAAGCGATTTCAGTAGGTTGCGAGGATTTACGTGAATATACAGATGAACTTACGAACGCCGGCCTCAATGTTCCCATTCGGCAAAGGCTTTGCATGTAAGGCATCATCAATGTCCTGACAACCTACAATGATGTGAGTATACTTCGTCTAGAGGAAGGAGCAGTGGACCATACCAGGAGGATCGATACTACAAATCAATAGATCCCTCAGATCTTCTCTGTCCCTCCACTCGGGACTTGTTGTACTCTTCGGGGGAACAACCCAAGAGTCGCCTTGAGGTGGAAGGCAATCCAGAATGGCTTTTCCAAACGGCCGGTACGGCACGTCGAATTCTAGTAGCAAACTCTCTTGCTCCGCTTCCTTGCTCTCCACCTTACCAAGAGCACGAACGAAGTGACCTTCGGGATAACGTGAGGTGGCATCCCAACGATCAATTGTGACGAGAATCTTTTGACCAATGAGGCCAGGTGCTTGACGAGTTCGAAGACGAATGCGAGGAAGAAGGCGTGATACGGGGGTAGCGAATACTGTTTGCTGGGAAAGAGATGTTCTATTAAGAGATGTGAGGGACGTGCTGTCGATATGGCAGACGTAGCTACACTCGAGATGATTGAGAACACGAAGATAGAGAGTTTTTAAAATACTTACGATCTCCAGTTTCGTTTTACAATACCAACGATTCGACCGGTGGGCTGTCTTTCGGCGGCGGCCCTCGTCTTTGCAGCATCAGTTGTAGTACGCTTTTGTTCTGCAACAGCTTCATCGTCTTCGCCTTCCTCTTCGTCGTCTGAGGCGTCGTCATTTTTCAATGTTGCTGCAGAAATTCAGTGGTTGAGAAAAATGAATAACGTCTGATATGAAATGCGTACTTTCTTGATCAACCACTTCGTCTGCGGGCGCCTTCCATTCGGTCTCAGGAAATACTTCAACCGCAACAACATCGCCCTGTATTGCCCGGTTCATATGCTCCCTTCCAACAAGCAATATTGGTTTAGTAAACCTCGAGACAGGAACATGCCCCTAAGTGAACATGGTCAGCCTTGGCCATAACATGCCATTCAAGGAAATACCTCTAAGTAGTTGTACTGGTTCGCATTGAAATGTCCCTGATGCAACTGACCTGCTTTTATGCCTGCAAGAAGGGTAGACATTGAAAGATACTGCAAAATATGCAGTTATAATATATGAGTATGCCTTCGATAGAGAATGTGTATTATGGCACTTACGTCCGGGTAGAGGGCTTGGCGTGCGGCAACGGTTTTCGTAGGCTCGATCTCATCACCTGCTGCAGATAGAAGATCTAACAATTGACTCGAATCCTTCATCTTTTCGACATACTGCCGAACTGGTAAGGTGTAAGAAAAGAAAGGAGGAAAGGAGGAAAGATATTGCTACGTACCAGATATACAAGAAATGCCTTCCTTTTCGGCCTTCTTGCGGTTTGCAACATCGTCTGTCAACAGGACAGCTGTTGGTAACGCCGGCGATGATCTTCCGCGAATGGCTGGCCTTGCAAGAGATATATGCTCGCTATACCATGCCGTCGCTTTGCGAATTCCTGAGGGGAGGAAGGTAAGTGAACAGTGCTTGTGTGGTTCAAACAAGACAAAGGGAGCAAACCTCTGTCGTTTCTATCGTTAGGCGTTTCCCCCTCTTCGCGGATGACTGCTGTTTCCCTGTACTACGATGAATGAGTAGCCAGAGGGACAACCGGAGGGACTTACGATCGGTACTCATTATAAAACACCCAAATGTGTTTGTCATCTGCTTTTACTAAAGCCTTTAGACGATTGAAGAGAGGTAGTGAACGGTGCCTGATTTCTTCCATAACAGTTTGTAGTAGAATGATGTGTGGGTTGAACGCAGACGACTCGATAAGATCCATCTATAGAAGTTCAACTATTATTCTACAGCTGTGTAGAGTAAAAGTTACCTGAGAGAGGAATACATTCGTGTCCGGGACGACGAAATGACCATTGTTGAAAAGCCCATGTTCGAAAGCTCCGTTATGCGGAAGCACAGATCCAAGACTGGAGTCACACAAGCTACAGTCGTGAATTCCACAGCTGACATCGTCTCGCAAGTATCTCTCTCGTATAACTAAAATAGCTTGTAAGCGGCGGAAACTGAATGTTCGGTTGTTCCTCAAATACCTTTGATGACCTTGCCACGCGCTGTTTTCTTGAAGAACTTTCGTTGTGTTACAACAGCATCTATTCGAGGGCGTTTTCTTATAGTAATCTCAGCCATGTCACGATGTGAATAATTCCTTTGTATCGTGTGGTGTATTAGTAGGGGTAATACTAGCCTTAAGCAGGAAACAGGATGTATAGAATCCCTGACTCGGACTCGGAGTAGTTGAGTAGGCGTTTATTAATCGCCGATCAATCGATCATGTGCAAGAGCAAAATAGGAAGGTAAAGACAATATAAGATGATGAGTTAGTCTCGAGTATGAATGTGCTCGCCGCATCGTAGTGCTTTGAGGCAGAAATACGGTTAGAGAGCATAATGATGATTCAGTAAGAGAAGTGAGCTCTTCGAAAAGACATACTTATTGATATTTGTGACCGTAGACATGTGGAGTGTTTAAGCACATTGCTGTCCTAATCTTTCTGTCAAATACTTTAGCAGCTTATAAGTGAGCGGAGCACCCTGTCCGACCAAACAGTCCCCGGGATTGCTCCCAACGAAGATAGTTTCCCCAAATTCCCGTCTATTCCCATACCAATTTGTAGGCAAAAGACGCCTCAAGCGTCTATCTAATCACTTCGGGAATTTATCTTTCTTTGAGACGATGAACGTAAGGCGACAATGCTGGTATCCATCTTGAATTCTATTTTCCACACGTCTGCGATATCCGTATGGTTGTTTCGTCGCCTCTGGTGTTGCGACCGTACATGTTGAGAACGCCGTTCCCTCGGAACGAATCGGCTCGCGTGAATATGAATTATCTTATCTATTTAAGCGCATCGTGTCACCTCCAAAGCTAAACTTACCCACACCTCTTCTCGGGCTCTCTCTGACTTGCAACTTGGTTCTTTGAAGCACTCTGACGACCGACTCACGAAAAACTCACGCTATCCTAGCAGGACTGGTGAAAACCTAGAGGGGACCCTGCACAGATCGAAAGCGAGCCGTAAACTTGAAATTGGAAAAGGAATACTCCGCGTAGGTGCGTATCTGACCTCGTGTGCACCTCGATCTTGTCAAAGCTAACACAGCGGCTTTCGTCATAGAGAGACGGGTGAAACTCATCCATTTCTATCAAAATCTGAAGTTTCAACTAAAATGAGCGTATTCAATCCCAAAATCCTCGACGCCAGCCTGCGAGATGTCACAGGCAGCCTTTCTGACGAAGAAAAAGCAGACGTACTGTTGTATGCAATGGAACGTCTCCATATAGACCGGTCGGTAGTTCAACTGCATTGAATAATCTGTACTGGTCCTTACATGTCTGCATTTCGGGTGCTTCTTGCCCACGCCATAATTACATATACAATGCATCGTCAGCTCGAGAGTGCTCATCGAGAATGCAGTCCAGTCGTGCCTACTCGTGTCTAAACTGTCGCCCGAAAGTGCTACGAAAGCGCGTTTGCTACGAGCAAAGGCGAGACTTGCCTGCAGTCTGCGCGATCGCGCCAATCAAGGTCGAGTCCCGTCTGGGCCGAGCCCGTTCCGTTCTCGAGGGAAAGCTGACGAGGCTTATACAGACTTGGAGGCGATACTCATACTCGATCCTGAGCATCCTGAAGCCAGGGCACTCATGGCGGTTCCCCAGGAAAATGCTAGCAAGGTGGGTGCCCGTCTGACGAATAGTGCTCGTTGTCGCCTTGCTAAGCTTCTTTCAAACCTTTAGAGTCGAATACACACGCTTCCAGGGCAGCCACGCTTCTCAACGGAAATCTGGCGGCAGATAGCCCTCTGGCTACCCCGCCGTGACCTCAAAACCTTGCTCCTTGTACCTCACGTTCTCTCACGAATTGCCAGCCAGCTCTTGTTCAGGAAGATTGACCTGCACTTTGGATCGGACAAGTGGGATTCGCAACGGAGCGCTGATATCTTGACTCGAATTATCACCGATAGTGCATTTGCCAACTTGATTAGGACGCTCCGAATATTCGTACCAGGTCGCGATGTAGTTCCAATGACATTTCAAACCGGTGAGGCACGGTTCTGAGGTAATGGACTTCGCTGTATTGAATGTTTTCCTTCTTTCGCCTTTTTAGGAATGCTCGCCAACGCTTTGCCGAAACTGACCAACCTGCAAAATGTACACTGCTCAATGCGATGGAAGGACATGTATTCATTCCTTCGGATCCTCGAGACGATCAACCACCGTCTTTTCGGTCTTTCCCTCATGTACGTTTTTGCTATCGGAAGGATCTATGTGACAAAATTGACAGTACCTGATAGGCCATCTGATGGTACGGGGGAGTTGAGGTTCCCAAAGTTCAAACACATTACTCAGTTCTCCTACTCTGCTAATGGCGGAAACCCTACGGAAGTGTATGAGTTCCTGGCACGCAACAAAGGCTCTATCCGCACTATCCACCTACAGAACCTCAATTGGTCTTTCCCCTCCGATGTTATCTCCATCCGCAACCTCACACACCTTGATTTCCTCGGCACTCTCCAGGCAGACTCTCGTGCGCTTGCAGATGTCCTCCATAATGGTCACCAACTTGAATCTCTCCGATTGCAATGCATGCTTGAATGTAGCGCCTCGGTACAGTTCAGAGATTTTGCCAACTCTCTACCTTTTCTCCGCCACTTCTCCCTCGTACTTTTAGGTTATCGAGTGAACGATCACGACTTCTTCCCCGCTCTATCCGACTTCCTACGAGGCCGGACCCAACTACGTACCTTGCAGCTCATTGTTCCTAGTGCTGACTATGCACACCGAAGACTCGGATATGACGCAAACGTATGGGGCGTCTTACCATCGCTCATGAATTTGCAAAGCCTTTCCGCAACCTTGCCCAAGGATGTTGCAGCCGCCGTCGCTATGTGGTTGGTTCCCCGAAGTGTACAATCACTGTCCCTCCATAATCTGTCTACAGAGAGCGTGATTGGCTATGTTTCTGTGAGTCTAGTTCCATCGCTACTTCAAATTCGACTGATTAACACTGTCTTAGCAACTTCGACCCGGGTTACCTCCTGGACTCAAGTTCATTGGTATTTCCCAGTCGCAGATCGATGACGTCACTGCTGTGATAGAACATGGTTTTCCTACCGTCAAGCTGGCCCGATTTGACGAAGACTATTATACCGTCACACATCCTGCCGCCGGTCAAGTCAAACTAGAAGAATGGCCCAAAGCTCGAACCCGATATAACGCTAAGGAATGGCTCGAATGGTTTGAATGTGAGGATGCAGAATGGAGGGATCCAGCGGACTTCTTATGATTGGACTATCTGACCTATGGATATCATTACTTGCTCTCGGTGGTGCTCAACTTATGCTTTTGTTGGAATACCCACGCACTCTGTATCTCTCTATTATTTCGTTTGGCTTATTTCATCTGTATGTTTAGGTATATCGTAGAACATTGTACAATATGAAGAGGATGACCGGTGATATTCAGGAGCTAGTAGTAGTGCACGCGGAGAAGATGTTTTGGGGTACTTGAGACTGAAGCAGGTTGATGAAATCGTCAAGGGATACCCATTCCAATCCTCGTACAGGGGTGCCTTCGTGCATAGCACGAACGAAATGTGATTTCTTTACTTGCCACACCTACGTAAACATGCTTAGACAAAAGCGATCTACACGGAATCGAAGCACTTACCTCCATTACAATCTCCGATCCCAGAGCTGGCCAGCGAAGGGCAGCCGTCTTACCAAGTCCAAGGCCGGACGCCAATCTGATCATTGACCCATCGTGACCAACGAAAAGTCTCGCCTTGAACTGTTCCCCGCCGGAGCGGAAGAGCTGGAAATTCTGGACGAGTTCCTGGAAAAACACGCCTATGACGATATACAAGCAAAATTGGTATTGATCCCAGCACTTGTAATGAGCAGCTTACCAAACGTTAACTGAGTGTAGGTGGATGCGTTTTGCGCTGAGTTCCATATGTAACTTGGTGTTCGTTAGCGTCAAGACTGGGTTCGATCGTAAGTGACGACACCTACTTGTATTCAAAGTCTCCAATAGAAAACACTTTCGCCGCATCTGCTTCAGAGACACACCCTCCAGTTGAATTGCATGGCAGAGGATGCCCGTGACATGTTCGAGAGGTAAAGGTATCGAAGAAGTGGTCGTCTGGGTATCCTAAGGTGAAGACTTCGAAGCATAGAGAAACTAGTTACTCACACCACGTCGCCCAGGCAGAAAGACCGCCCGTTCCAAGTGTTTCGTCAAGTCGAGCTTTCAAAGAGGCGTTCTGTGCAAGATGGTCGGTCCAAGCAGGCACAGACTGGAATTGATTGCGGATAGCGTCCGCGTTAGGACACGAATAACTGGGCGGAATGGAGTCGATCTGCATAAAGCTCGCATCATATCATAATCGCAAGAAGTGTCTCAATTAACCTGAACCTACGTTACCCGGTTGTGTCACGACAGGGAACTGTTTGCCTTTGGAAGAAGGGTCCATGCCCTCCAGCATACCGCCTGCGACTTGGAATGTTCTAGTCTCTGTCGACGTTCGTACGAATATATCTTTTTCGTTCACGGACTTCAGGAGTCCTAGTTTGTTAGCATAAACTGACCAAAAGTCCTGGTTTCTTGTTAAAGGAGATTCAATCGCAAGAGAAAACAAATCCTAGAATACCTTTCCATGAGAAATTGCGTCTTCGAGGCCGCCTTGGGTAAGCTGACCCTGGTCGCAAGTTCCATTCCAAATTTGGCTTAAGAACGGATGCCAGGCCGGTGAAGTAGTTTCATGAAATATCTGAGCAGAACCTCCACCGAAGCTAAATTGATGAAAATCGGAACATTCCCAGGGAATCGCATTTAGCTCGTTCTCTTGTGGATAGAGATTGTCTGGTGTTCGCTGAAGAAAAGTTCGTCGTTAGCATAGACTACGGGTTCTTGTCATAAGGATAACGTAAATCTCGAGCCTTATGATGCCGCATGACCATGTTGAGATAAACCAGCTTTGCACCATCGACCGACGGCGTAGTGTAATGCTTTGCGTTCACATGTGGGGCGTTACAATAGTTGTATGTATTCCATGGTAAGTTCGCTGGAGTTCGCGAAGAATTGTAGACACCCTCGTTGGATGATATGACGTCCGCGCTTCTCACCGCTGAGGAAGTCAAGAGCGCTGTGAGCGCATATGTGATGAATACATGCAGATGTCCACTCATGGTTGTTGGGACTTGGGATAGTGTCCAAACGTCCATTTCTTATACACAACCGAGGCTGGCGCACGTGCGTGATATTTGTGGACACTCAGTACTCAGGGTTGTAGCTTCGTGATCTCGCTTGCGTGTGGCCAGCATGTACGTTTGATATTCACCGAACCTGCAGTCATAGATCAGCCGACCAACGTTTCGGCGATCGACGACGTCAATCATGTGCAGCAGAATGCGAAGTTGACAGGAAGATCCTAGCCAGGCAATTGTTACTACAACCACTACCAATGAAGAACGCACCTAGTGTACCGTATCGACAAGCCTTCAAGTAGAACGACGTTGCGATGCAGCCAATCATGGACGAGACAACCAACTAGTAAAGAGTTCCCAGGATACCACTCCATGATATAAAGTGTATCCGCTCATTGGAGTCTGCTAAATTAGCTCTCCTTTTCAAGTTAGCAATCATTGAGGCAGTAGGCAAGAGTCGAATACACAATCGTCGCGATAGGTAGACTCGGATATGTCCTATCACTGTATAGTATCAGCAGCACAGCTTTAGAATTTGAACTCTGCCGAAGGTGACCTCGCAATTTAACAATTTCGTAACTGAGACCCTCGGTTAAGAAGCATTCCCAATTATGAAGAAGATGATTCGATGAAAGGAGTTGGCCGTTCTAGAGAGGATACAGTATTTGTACGCGTGGCCGGCATGGCGTGCAGACTTACGAACCCACTCTAGCTTGATCGACTGGATTACTCATCCCCTCGATTGTTTGATCTATCGTTAAGTGTAAGTAGTTGTTTGACTTACTATCTAATAAGCTATGAAGGAAGTTGACCGTAATGCACAATATAGTTTGATATGACAAGCCTCTCGTCTGAGATCCTTGCACAGTCAGTCATATATTATATGGTGTCCCTATTATTGTGAAGGTTATAATCCTGAATGTTATTATCTAACCTATAGAGCCTCAATGACGAGAGATTCGCCATTGACGACGGATATACTCTGGTTACTTCTAAGAATTACATCATCAACCTCCTGAGCTGACAATGACACCTTGCTGATCAAGCAAAGTTCAATCTTGGCCGACGGGAACTCCGGTTCCCAGCAGTATAAGTTACGAGCCCTCATACGACTGGAACTTACATAGCTCCCTCTCTCGAAACCAGTATAACCATGTCTACCATTCGTCCCATCCTTGTGGTTGCAGGAATAGGAAACGCATCTGGTACGGCGTATGGCCTACGTGTCTTTGACGATATACTTATATTTCCCATTGTATACAGGTACCGGAGCAGCCACGGCGTGCGTACACTTCCTGGCTGCATTGCATGATGTCATCGTGATACTGATGATCAAATAATTGATTTTGCACTCCTCTAGTCGTTTGTTTGCCAAGAACGGCTACAGGGTTGCCCTAATCGCTCGTAACGCTGACCAGGTGAACAATGCTGCGGCCGAGATCAACAAATCTGGTGGAGAGGTGAGCAACAGACTATGAATGGCTCGTTACAGAGGTTAAATGAAGTCGTTTAGGCTGCTGCTTTCCCCGTCAAATCATACGATTATACCGACGTCACCAATGTATTCCAGACAATCCGTCAATACCAATGGCCATCCCAGGAAAAGGTAGAAATTAGGGCAGCGTTGTGGAATGCAAGTCACGGTGTCTGGAAGGGCTTCCTCGACGTCACAGAGGAGGATATACAAGCCAGCGCACAGGCTAACATCGTTGCACCATTTGCCTTCTCTCGAGCAGCCATTTCTGCTTTCAAAGAAAACGATATTGATGACCACGGTCGACGTGGAACGCTGCTCTTCACTGGCGCGACGGCTAGTATCCGAGGCAATGTCGTCACCAGTGCCTTCGCAGCAGGTAAACATGCTTTGAGAGCACTCAGCCAGAGTTTGGCCAAAGAGTTCGGAAAGGAGAACATCCATGTAAGCGTGCTTATCGCAGTTTCTATTCCCCACATTAACGATCGTGTGCATATAGGTGGCCCACGTAAGCGATGAGATTTGAGCTCAAACAATACAGGATTCTAATGTGTCTGATAGGCCATCATTGACGGAGGCATACTAACAGAACGCAGTCTCGCTCGTCATGCCGACAGCAAGAGTCAAGAGGAATACAAGAACAACCATGATATCAGATTGAGCCCTGAGAGTATTGCCGAGGTAGGCTCGTCTCATTGCGATGGTGTGGAACACAAGCTGACACGATTTGTCCAGTCGTACTTGTATCTTACCAACCAAGATAGATCTGCGTGGACCTGGGAGCTTGACCGTGAGTGGCATTTTATTGGTCTTCGTCGAAGGTTTGGAGGTGTCTGATATCATTTATCAGTTCGCCCGGCCCATGAGAAATGGTGAAACGGTTGAAAGTAAACTAGCGTCTGATTCGAGAAGCGCATTGTTAGTCCATATAGTTCTCTAAACATCAGGTTTGTATTCTCATAGCAAAATGACGTACTTCAAACGGAAAGAGTATGCCTCAACGACTCCGGAATGTTATCTGATAAGATATGGGATATCAGGATAAGTATTAAGACCATAAAATAACACGGCGCACGATAAGGATGGTTGTCTATAGATTATGAACACACTACATCTAGATACGAGTCGATAGCGACCCGTCCGACTGTCCACTGAGCTCCATACGTCGCGTTACGATTGACTCTAGTTGAGTCAATCACTTTTCTTCATTTGCAACGCTTGCGCAGCGTCCCAGGTCGTACGCCAACGCAAGTACTGCGGATCAAGTCCTCCATCGGACCATATAGTCCAACTGTCTCGAATCCTGAACCAGGTGAAAATGGTACTTGTAAGTAGTCGTGTTTTGAGGGATCCGAGGAGACCATGGGGAGCCCGAGAGGGGACCAGTTCAACAGCGGTGTAATATAGCAGCCCGAAGACGATACCGATAGTGTAGCCCCATAGGACCTGTTCAGCAGTATGGTATGTTAAGTAGTAGCTGTTTGAAACATATATTGAGCAGTATCGATGGCAGGATGTCGTTATAAACGTACCGGGAAAATGCCACCGAAGCAGACCAAGAAATGATGAAGATGTAGAGAAGGATGTCCCTAAGAGAGTCAATGATTCTATACCCAGTCGTAACGAAACGATGTCTGAAGGTGAAATGGCAGACAAGAAAAGTGGCGAAATAGCCCATCCACTGACTATGTGAGGAGGGGAAACCGTATCCGTCTCCCATTTCAACTGTTACGGTAAGAAGTAAATAACATATCGATTCTTGGATCCTGGGGGGGGGAATACACGACACTTACGATGGGGACGCTCCTGTTTGATAGCTTTCTTTAGAACGTAGTTGAAACACTCGCATAGCATTTGCCCCGCCCACATCTCGACATACAAAATTTCCCGTGTTTGCACCGACAGAGCGGCATAAGCGGGCTGCATATGTCACGACGTTAATGATAGTTGTCTGTGGAGGAACGTACATACATTTATCAAAATGGGACTGAGTGTGAGCAACGCCAGCGCATGAGAGACATGAGAAGTCTCGTCGTCTACCATACCCATAAATTAATTCAATGTTTCTCCACCTAGTACGATGCTAACGAATGTCACTTACAGAGAACATACGTAAGATCAAGAGCAGAGCGTGCCATGCGATTCAGATACCGTAAACGCTGTTTTCTGTCGAAGTGTGTCTTCAAGTTAGCGCTAGAAAGGTACAGTAAATAGAATTGAATTAAAACTACTCGGACTTGAGCAGTGAGCGCTTATGATATATAAAAATATTACAAAGTTCACACAGCCAGAGACTCGGGTATTGGTCAGGTATTGGTCAGCCAATCGTCATCGGATGGTGTGCTTTGGTCAACGACGAGGGAACTGACGAGGGAGGTTTGTGACGTGCTCTCGTAACCCCCTAACGTTCCACACAGCTTCGGATGTATATATACGCTGAAGTCTAGACGGATTTATGATCATGCTGCAGCGACTACGTCAACTTCTTCCTTCACTTTCACTTTCGGCTACGGTTGCCTTGCAAAACGCTCCTCGAGGAATTTCAACTACGATGTCTGGGTCGAGATCAGAAATAGCAACATTCGCCTCTGGCTGCTTCTGGGGTGTCGAACATATCTTTCTGAAGCACTATCCTATCAAACAGAACAAGGGTATTTTGAGCACGAAAGTTGGCTACACGGGAGGTAAACCAGACGCGATCAATCCCGGCTACCGTCAAGGTCTGCTCAGGGTCTACGGACCACGCCGAGGCTTTGAAAATTGAATTCGATCCGAAGTATCGTGAAGTATGACGAACTCGTCGGTGAGTACCTGTGCTTGGTACGTTCTGATCGAGATCACTGTAATGACGGATTCCCAGAGTTCTTTTATCGTACACATGACCCCACCACTGTGAATAGGCAAGGAGGGGACACAGGAACTCGTGAGTAATAATATAAATGTTTCTGGAAATACTCGTTGACATAGTGGCAGAGTATCGGTCCGCCATCTTTTATAATTCACCAGAGCAACGAGACATCGCTCAGCGAGTCACTGAGGAAGTTCAAAAGAAACACTTTGACGCTAAAGGTATGTCAATATTACCAGTATATGTTGTACTTGTAGGCTCATCGATCGATCATATAGGCGAGAAAATCGTAACGGATATCGTGGAAGCTGGTCCTTGGTGGGATGCTGAGGACTACCATCAGGAGTATCTCACTAAGAACCCTGACGGTTATCAGTGTCCTACACATAGATTACACTGGTGAAGGGTAGGTTCGACATGTAATATTACTTCTTGAGCTGGGAGCTTCGACGTCGAGTGCCCTCTGTATACGAATGAAATTGCTCCCGGATGTATTTTAGATTGCTTGGTGTTGTTATCTAAAGCCTTCGAGGATATTTCCTATTTTGGATCATCCAAATGTCGTCATCGCCCTTGAAGCTTGAGCGCTTGAGTTTCAACTTCCAAGTACAACTGACTCAGTAGGATGCAGACATTGACTTTGTGCAGCATCTGAATATTTCTCTCTCTCTCTCTCTCTCTCTCTCTCTCTCTCTCTCTCTCTCTCTCTCTCTCTCTTAATCCTACCGCTTCCACATAAGATGGGCGACAACAATCTTCAATCGTTATCGGACCTTGACGATGACATTATCATCGCGATCTTTGGGTTTCTCGATGTCTCATCTATTCTTGCGTTACGAAAAGTAAGGCTTGATTACAATCATCTGAAATGTGCTCATATATCTGAACTCACCTGAAGACGTGCCAAAGAATGCAGCTCATTTCTCATCTCCTGGTGGTTTGGCGACACGCGTTCAACACGCAAGTTCTTCAACACGGTTTTCCATACCCACCAGATATACTTTTACCTTCTCTTCCATCCACGACTCTGGAACATGCTGTGCTTCGCTCATGCAGGATATCTCAGTTCTGGCATCGCCCTTCTGCAGAGCCTCGTTCCAAGGCCAGTTTTCGCTTGAAGACATCCATGGGCATATCCGACATCTACCTATTACCAGAGAATCTCCATGACGGTTTGGAGAAGAGAAGGGTGATCACCGTGTCGAAAGGCATCTGGTCGGAGGTCGCATGCTGGAATCTGGATATGACGGGTAGCCAGCTGTTCAAACTTGCGGAGTGGTGTCCCAAGGGTGCTATTTTTACAGGGATCGCTGTCAATGGAAAGCCAGACTCAGCGGCTATAGTTGCTCTTTCACTAACTTGCGGAGGGTGAGTAGGTTATTTCTTATTATGGGCTCAATCACTCTCATGATGTTATTAGAGAGCAATGCATACAAATCTTATCGTTGCAACACGATCAGGATGAGTTTTCATTCCAGGTGTTGAAAACCTTTTCCGCAAGCTATAGACCTGTATATCTCGATGGAGACATCCTTGCCTTCAGCGACGATTCTAGCGAGACTTATATTTCAAATTGGAGGACAGGAGAATCTGCCGTGCTATTAGGCTCTGAAATGTCGACAGGAAGCACCTTTGAGGTAAATATACTCCTCCCTTTGATCATGGAAGCTAAGCCATTGTCAGTATAATAAATGTATCAAAATCATAGACGCGCACGACAGTATCCTCGTAGTCCGTGCCCGGTCGATAGACCTGTTTCCCACCCCGAAACTCAAGCCAGCGTCCGAGGATGTACCTATATACCACCCTACAGCTAGCCACTCCTTCGGCTGGGTAGATGGTGTCTCCGTTTATCCACAACATCATTCGGCCACGATCGGGTGTCAAATTGCGACACCTCTATATGTTTTGGTTCGGTTAGAAAGTGACGATCCTTGGTCGTCGGACACACATACCATCCATCTTTACAGCTTGGAACCTAATCTCTCCCGCCGATCGCGCTCTATATCCCCCTTGGAAGATATACCAGAGGAGCACCCTGTCAGAACAGGTCCCGATACTCTCCATACTCCATACATTTTCCCACCAATTCATAAGGTCTCCTTCCCTACTTTGAAAGGCCGTCTGCGATGCACCGATATCCTTTGCGGTAATCATGGCACTGGAATCTGGGTCCAGCCTCGTTCCGCGCATGAAGCGAGCCTGACTACGTTTGATGTCCATTCCTCCCATGCTCAGATCCCTTATAGCGTTCCTGTCAACTCCGCGAATGAAAGCATCATTGGCGGTATTTTTCCCGGGATCATGATGAATCAGAGTGGCAACGATGACGATCCGATGAGACCGAGACAGAATGTTAGACGGATAGTTGAGAGAGATATAGGTAGTGAAGCAAACTGGACCGCTATGGACTATGATGAAATTCGCGGTTTAGTGGTTTTAGGAGCGAGCGACGGTGAAATAACCGTTGTCGAGCTCTAGAAATAGATCAGGTATGTCTGGTATAACTCTTTCTCTCTGATAAGCTAATGTTTAGTGGCGTGCAGAAACCAATCCATTATAAATGATTAATGAAGCTTCCAACGTATTTTCAAATTGCAAAATCATTACAACTTAACATCAGACGTTGACAGTCAACCGGGGATAGACATTATTAGACTGATACAACTCGGACGCGAAGATGGCGTCAACAACTTTGCGTAACGCTCAAAGTTCTGGATTTGATGACCGTGTTCGGCCACACCTACAGTGTTTCTCCTGACTTCCATGTCTCTGTACCTTTCGTAGTATCCGCAGGATTGACTATTTATCTGTTATTTCCGGAATGCTTGAGTTAGGGTTAAATGACGAAGAGCTAGACGCACTGTGAGTGAGACGTTGCCTATACTCTATAGTTGTGACCTGAAGCTTATCCAGGTCGAAGAGGTATACCACTCGGGTCTACTGCTGTGTATCATTGAGTAAAGTATTATCACCATGTTCTGACAAGCTAATCACTAACATGGAAGATGAACCTGTTAGGTATTGCGCTTTACGATGCCCTCCTCACGTTCGACGAAGAGATAAGATGTATATGGACTCGGCGATGGAGTGTAGTCACAGCCTTGTACGCAATTATACGCTACAACATGATACTGGCCCTTTGCATTCGTACTTTTGAGGAATACTCGCCCCAATTAACTGTTGCGGTAAGTTGTAGGATTTTTCTTATTGTCACTACTGTAATTCAACTATTTATAGAGCTGCAAGACTGAGAGCCTTGTCGCTAATTGCTTGGATATAATTCGATTCTTAGCCATTGCCGGTAATTCTTCTCTATGATGATTGAAACGGGAGATTATTTTAATCCTTTGAATATATGCTAGCTCTTCATTCACTTCGTATTTGGGCAGTCTGCAGCAGGGCCTGGATCCCTCTCGTTGTTGTATCTATATTGAGCATTGCTCCAGCAAGCCTCACCCTGGTATGTCATTTCATAATATCGCTAGAACGGTATTTACGACCTAATAATTCCGACAAAAATAGTATCGCTATACAATCCCTAAACGATTTCTGTGGTCTTGTTGGGACACCATGCAGTCTGTTACACCGTGGATGCGATACAAGTGTACCAATAGTACGTCATTATTCTTTATGATACTGAGACCCTAGCCTGAGTCGATGCCCTTCAACGATCGCTATAGCTGTAAGTCCAAATACTTTTGTCGACGCACGGTGTATACGATTCATCGTCCAATACAGTGCCAGTGTTTGTACGGTTAAGCTCCATCATTTCCGATGCTGCCGTTTTGTATTACACGTGGATGGCAACAGCAGAAATCGTGAAAGCAAATCTCAAATTTAAGACTGGGAACAATCTCACCGTTACGTTGGTTCGCAATGGTGAGAGCCATTTTTTTCCTACTGGCTCGACACACGTTCAACATCGCAACTCGATTTCAGGATCATTACACTTCACGTGGGTCTACAGCTTCGTCAGGGCACAAAGATCTTTGCTCACCATTTGATGTAGTGCCATGCTGATATTCAACCTTATCACGATGGGCATGAACCTTTTCCTGGAATCAAGAACTGATGTAGGCTCAAAACCTTGACATGGCTTTTAACAACCTGACATTGATTTAGGAGAGCGATAAAGCGTCTCCATTCTCACTCGTAAATGACACGTAAGTGAACATGATACTTTCCGCGGTTTTGCCACAATGACGGTATTGTTAGAGTGACGTCTATTCTCATGACACGGTTCATGCTCGAGCTTCGTGGTGTTTATCTTTCCGCACGATCACCTCCCGAGAGTCCGACATCGGATAGTAAGATTAGCTTTACGGCGACGATGCTAGGAAATATGGGCGCTGCTCTTGATACAACGTGGATCGCCGGCGAAAGGGAACTCGCCATGACTGACAGAGAAGCACCTCTCTTTTCTAACAACCCGCTGGGTGTTGGGCTATTCCGTGAATAGCTGGTGCAAAGGTGGCGAGATAGTATACCCTCATTAGAGTTATAATGTATAACCTCCCCAGTAATATGATCTTTTGCATGATATCGTAACAAAGTATCGATGTGCTAACAAGCACAATAGGAATCAGGTCATGATTTATCTGGGAGGTAGTATTCCTATTGACGCGTGGCGATTTAAGTAAGGTATTAAATTCTGTTCAGAAGTATATAGACATGATCTATGGTAATGTCCATGTATGATAAATTAGTTTTCGATGGTGCTTCACATCGTGACAGAAGCGTATCCGAAACTTGAGCCTTCCAGTCCTCTCGCGATCAGCGAAAACTGCTGAGCTGCATCCCGAGTCCGTCTCAGTGACCGTGAGCTAAACACACTTTTCAGTAACTTTTCTTTCGATTCGGGCGTAGCCTTCGACGGAGGGAAGTCTTCCTGCATCATTGTATAAACATTAAAGAGGGATTATCAAATCAAAAGAGAAAGGGCGTACCGCGTATAGCACCTCAGTCATCCATGTCCGCGTTTCTCCAGGGGTTCGCGTAACCATCACAGATAATAGTTCGATCAGATTGGGATTGGCAGAGCGTGGTGCTTGACCCGCGAATCCATGCAGGATGGTACGGACTATCGACTTGCCGTGGGTCTGGAAAAACAGGGCCCGTGCCTCCTTCAAGTCATCGTTCGCTGAGGTCTTGTTGATTATTTGTGCCTAGTTTATCGAGACTGTGAGATAGATGACCAACCAAAACAATAGGGGAAGCCTACCAGAAAATTACAGGCGTATACTAGGGAATATCGTTCTTGGAGGGAGAGCGCTGAGATTGCACACCGGATACAAGCGTTGAAGAGCTCAATTGGGAGTTGGTAGAATATCGAAATGAAATTTTGGGCAATCTATTCACCACGCATTTAATATTTGGACGTGCACGAGCTTGATTATAGGGGACTGTACTTACGGCTTCGTGACAAGTAAAGAACGCTTGTACAATGTCAGGGTTCTAAAATGCTTTCCTTAGTCCCATATTAAACGATTAATGAGAAAACATCCTACAAATTCCATATTGCCCGCCTGACTGAAGAAGCTCAGCGATGTCTGCAAAAGAACAGCGAGAACGTTCAAAATGATAGCATGTGCCTCTGTACTAGGTGTTGCTTTGAACAAAGGAGGCAAGAGAGCGGGTGGGTTCAACTGTGTAACCAGCATCTGGATAAGGTTGAACCAGACAGCCGTTAACTGGTTTTGCGATGCTAAACATATCAATTCTAAAAGGGGTCCTGGTTGGAGCGTCAGGAGGGTGGTGTCACTAGGTAGGGCGGTAATCGCTTTGACGAGTTCGCTCAGTGCCTATTTCAAATAACACAATGTCAGGATATAGACGAGACTGACCAAGACAGTATGTATACACGTACACTGCCAATACCTGCATCTGTGGACCACAAGTCGATCGCTTTTCGGATTGCGTCGAGAATAGCTTCTCTGATTCTGACGACACGTGGATCCTCGCGAGCACGCTTCATCCGTTCAATTTCTGCCTGTTCATCCGGAGAGTCATCGAGCCCAAGGATGGAATCAGCTGTTCGAGTAAGTCCCTTGCTCACCCCCGTAAGAATGAAGAATTGTTGAGTCGCAATAGCCTTAGCATCCTCTGGTTGCTGTAAAACTGTGAGCAAGTGGTATGCAGATCAACCTGAATTCCTTACGAAAGTGGAGGACTGTAAAGCTTCGAATAACCTCGAGATGACTGGTGTTAGAATAGCCTGCGTAAGATAGTCAGGAAAATATGATAGCGAGTAGTGCGTAATTGAGTTACCTCGACAGGTGCAATTTCTTCTTCCGCAGGTAAAGCTTGAATGACACTCGAAATGGACTGTAGGACCTTGCTCTTTTCGGTATCCTGTACATCGCGAGGAATTGAGTCAATCGTTTGGACGGAGTAATAAAACTAGCTTTACGGGAATGTTGGCAACTCGAGCATGCAACTCTCCGAAAGCAGCGATATGAGGAGCCAGTGCCGTTCTATTAGCGTCACACAGGTCACGAAGTGTATTTGCAGCAAACAAACACAGAGTAGGCTCCGTCAAAGCAGAAACAACATATGTCAAGACGTTGAGAAGGAGGGAAGGGATAGTTGAGCCAGGAGGGATAGTCGGTTGGGTCGTGAACCACGACGCGTAACTGCCTACGTTATAGTCAGAAGTGAATATTGGCGATTATCTGATTTTTGTTTGCTCTTACCGATGAGGACTATCATCGTCCGTCGTATCCTACTACCACCAGAGGTTGGTAGATGATCAAGAATCTCGGCACTGAATAGACGTGATAGGTCAGGATTGGGTTCGATGGGAATTGCTTCTTGAGTGGCCATCACGCAGTGCAGTGTCCCTTCTGCTTCCTAAAAACGTTGTGAGAGGTTATCGTTGGCGATTAAAAAAGGACATACCTCCCAACCACTGTTCGGTTGCCGCACAGAGAGATGTTGAGCAAGGTCATTGACATAGTATGTAATCATGTCGTCTCGTAGAATGTAGTATGCATTGATAAGTGTATCCCCAACGTCTCTACGATAGCTGCGGAGACGCTTGTTAACAGTAGACTAAATCATGATGTACGGATACAAACTTTTGGAACTTATCTCGTTGATCTATACGAGAAGGTCAGATGAACGTCATCGTTATGATCACTTTGTGACGTACCTCTCGCCCACCCGTTCAAAACGCTGACCGGCGGCCATACTACTTTGCGTCTGAGAACCTTGACTAATTCCGAATAAACGGCTTTCGCAACGGTCCACTGATCCTTCTCGGCCTTTACGTGCTCCGGAGTCTCGACCTCCGCTTCATCGACGTCTGCGTCCACATTCCAGAGGGCTTCTTGGAAGAGATACCAGAAACCTAATGTAAGTTCGCTTTCCTCTTCGTCTACACCGTGGTAGCCAGGCATAGAGGTGTACGCCAGGAGAAGCTTGAGGAAGGTTTGAACCAGTTGCGACTTGGAGGGTAGCACTGCGGAGGTTAGACCTTGTGGTAGTATTGGCGAGGGAATCACAGAAGATGCCAGATTAGAGGCCAAATATTGACAAGAATGTTCGCCTAAAGCAGCGAGGAGTTTACAAAAGGACCGTGAAACGCCATCCGCAAATCCCACTGTAAAGGATGTAAATATAAATATACGTTACACAAGTCAGGAAGTCATTTGGAAATCTTACGACTGAGAGTCTGTTCAACAATGGCACTCCCGTAACGATCACACCACACGAGTAAGGGTTCTGTCAAGGTCTTGGTTCCAGCACCGTCTGCTAGTGCGGACTTGGACATTATCTCTTGCAGGGCGTCTGAGGCAGGAACAAACTCGTCTTCTTCAAATTCGTATGGCGCCTGCTGTTGTAGCGGAGATAGGAGCTGAAGCAGGCCAGGGATCAGGGGCACGAGGTTGCTATTTCGCAGTATTAGCAATTGTCATCTGTATGTGGTGGGTAGTCTTACTTGGTAGGAAGATAGATAAGCCAAGCCTCTAGACATTTCAGCGCAGCTCGTAGTTCGCTTGGAGAGGGATGGGGCCGTGGTTTTGACATGCAACTGACTATAGCCTGAGTGACCATACCAATTGCTTCCGAGAGTGTCCCGCGCATAGTAGATCTTGTACAAATTAGCTTCTAAGGGCAGTAGGTTCCGAGAAATACATGCTTACTTGTTGGGCGAGAGTAAGTCGGCTGTGTCCACCTCTTCCGCCACAATAGCAAGAAAGTCGAGTAAGTGTTCTGCAGAAGCCCCCATTTCTGAGAGGCGTTGTACTGTAGAAACAAGCCAGTTCGGCCATGGTGATGGATGGCGGGAGCAGAGTTTCAAAGCAAGAGAGCTGATCTAGGATAACTGGAATGATGAGGAGTGCGAGAGAAGGTGTAGGCCTGAGGGACGCACAGCAACAAACAGTTTGCGTAGAATGACTTTATTCTGGCCAGACGTTATTGCTTGGCCGGTGAGGGTCACGAGAAGGTCTCGTAGCTCCAGGACGTTATCTTGAGGAAACGTAGTCCTTTACGATTGAAACCCTATATTAGTTTATGTTACGACCATATAGGATTGGACGATTCCCTCACCAATCACGCGCGATCTTGACTTGGACAGTGTGTGCTCCAAAGAACTGAACATTTGTATCGGAATGACTTAGAAAGGGGAGGACGAGACCCCATGCTTCCGGCCGTTTCTGGATGTCGAATAACTCTTGTTGAAGGCGTCTTTGATGTTCCGACGACAATTGGGAGTGAGGATCGTAGGCTTGTTGTATAAGCTGGACTTTCCGAATATAAAGGTAAAGTAAAGATGAAACAATGATCTAACATGCCTGTGCAGCTTGGGATATATCAGATTCGGGGATATGAGGAAGGAATCCGACGTTGTCCATGGCGTGAAATAGCAGTCTTGGATCTCAGAGTAATTGTCGTGCGGGAGGCCTTGATGGTTTATATACCTGACTAGGGGTACACAGGCGAGACTGAAATTTGGGAGGGGATGGAAGGAAGGTAAGGAGAATATTCCTTGGTCACAGTGCATTCTAATGCATTGTACCATACAGCCGATCGCGCGTCTAAGTGGTACCATCACTTTCTTCAGCTTTTCTATTACCGTGACACAACTGTCGGAATGGACAACGTTGTTCCCAATGCTCAGCGGTAAGCATTGATTCTGATGAAACTATACTCCCTGTGGTGCATAGGTTGTGACATTTATCCGTGTTAGATATCCTGATGGCCAGTATGAGATTCTTTGAAGCGCGATCTAACTCGGCGTCGATATCACCCCTACGGATTATCAACGTGTACCGTACCTCATCCTGTGCGAGCTGTTTATTTTATCTGTGCCGTTAATACTGGTCTGTATATGACATACATATCTCAACAGATGTGTCCTCAGCGATATTCAAGGATGTAACCCGTACTTGTACAATCGGTGTGTAGATTGCGAAAACTCCCAGATAGGAGCTCCATATTTGCGTCCTCACGTCTTCTTCAAACATTGGGAAGTACCGTGACTTCCATCCATAATTGTCAACGTGACTTGAAACGTACTGGGGTCTGGATATTGTGCAGTACCAAGTCCAGAGGCACATGCTATCATTTTGAACGTTCTCGCTGTTCTTTTGCAGACATCGCTGAGCTTCTTCAGTCAGGCGGGCAATATGGAATTTGTAGGATGTTTTCTCATTAATCGTTTAATATGGGACTAAGGAAAGCATTTTAGAACCCTGACATTGTACAAGCGTTCTTTACTTGTCACGAAGCCGTAAGTACAGTCCCCTATAATCAAGCTCGTGCACGTCCAAATATTAAATGCGTGGTGAATAGATTGCCCAAAATTTCATTTCGATATTCTACCAACTCCCAATTGAGCTCTTCAACGCTTGTATCCGGTGTGCAATCTCAGCGCTCTCTCTCCAAGAACGATATTCCCTAGTATACGCCTGTAATTTTCTGGTATGCTTCCCCTATTGTTTTGGTTGGTCATCTATCTCACAGTCTCGATAAACTAGGCACAAATAATCAACAAGACCTCAGCGAACGATGACTTGAAGGAGGCACGGGCCCTGTTTTTCCAGACCCACGGCAAGTCGATAGTCCGTACCATCCTGCATGGATTCGCGGGTCAAGCACCACGCTCTGCCAATCCCAATCTGATCGAACTATTATCTGTGATGGTCACGCGAACCCCTGGAGAAACGCGGACATGGATGACTGAGGTGCTATACGCGGTACGTCCTTTCTCTTTTGATTTGATAATCCCTCTTTAATGTTTATACAATGATGCAGGAAGACTTCCCTCCGTCGAAGGCTACGCCCGAATCGAAAGAAAAGTTACTGAAAAGTGTGTTTAGCTCACGGTCACTGAGACGGACTCGGGATGCAGCTCAGCAGTTTTCGCTGATCGCGAGAGGACTGGAAGGCTCAAGTTTCGGATACGCTTCTGTCACGATGTGAGGACGTCTTCATTTTAATTTATTCTGCGTTACATTACACTGCTCCTCAATTAATCAAACCATTTGGGAGACCATTTTCACATTCGCCGGTCTATTCAGAAGAAGGGAACAAAGTAGGGCAAGCTCGTCCCTTTATATTCGACTGTCTTAATCGTAGGATTGCTTCCGGTACATCGATATTAATCATCGGACATTGTGATTTGTTATCATAACGAGACACAGCCTATGTCAGGCATCCGTAATAGCAGGTTTTCCGTGAACGATCTCGGTGCCCATCGGGGAGTTTAATCCTGATTGTGCCCCTATCGGCGACAATCAAAGCGTAATTTCTTGATCGCCGACTTGCCTCCTTAAGCCGCCATCCCAGAGATAGGATAAACACGACAATACCCACCTCGAGCTCATCATGCGTCAACCTAACTTCAATCCTGAACATAACGCTTTGGTACTAACATCACTACAAGTCAATATTCAATGCTGGAACAACGGTGCATCCGGTCCATGTGGATATTTCAAACGGTTGAACATCATGATTCGAGATGGCCGTTGACCGCATCGCTCCGTATTTTGCAATAACAACCCATGAAAGCTATCGTCCATGTCCAATGCGTCTCATCGCCTCGTCTTCGCGAACCCTACAAACAAGGGTTCTATCACAACAACGTTCTCCTCCATCATGTCTTTCCCCGTATAAACATCCTAACTCCACCGGACTTGTGTTTAAAGTTCTCGATCCACATGCCCCATCTCGAACTCGAGGCTGAAATGAGAATCCAAGGCGACTTTGTGCCGTATTTTACAGTCGTTCTGTGTCATTTTCCGATACCAACACGAGCACAGCCCGGCCACTAATTATTCATGTACTTCTACATCCGCTGTTCCACCGTTGAAGTGTATTGATGTCAAACTTTAACTTTATCAGCTCCGAAGGTTCGACTTTCATCATGCGCATGAAACTGCCGCTTCATATTTCTCATACTTCTTGATCTGGACCTAGTGAAAATTGTATATAAAGTTATACTCTGCGGTTTTGGACCGGAAGCATCGATCTTCCCCACCCCCCAACATGTCTGAACAGGGTTTAACACCAGACGATCTCGTCCAACTGTATGCCTTCCTCTATTATCTCTCACTTTACATCTAACTCAGGGTGCCTAGCTCACAAGATCAGACAGCATATTGTATCTACGCGGCGGCTCTAGGTAAGTAATGCAACAATATATCTTGATTCACTCCCTCCTACTAAAATGATGCTATGGTTTAGCTCTAGTTGTCTATGATGCTCTTCTGTCATTTACTCAGGAGATCAGATGCATCTGGAAAAGAAAACTCAGTGTGGTGACTGTTCTATATCTGTTCATCAGATATGGCACAGTACTTGATATGTTTTTGCAACTATTGGATAGAGATTATGTGCCTCAGACTATTCCTGTAAGTGGGATGTTATGTGTTTCATGGAAAATATATATCTGAACCAAATTTAGGAGTAATATTTAACACCTGCATTATTTCCTGAATATGAACTCACAAATACATCAGGTGCAAGGCAATAAGTGTTACTAGCTACCTCATAGATATCCTTTGCAAGGTTTCATTTGCAGGTAAGAATTAAACCTGTGTTTGGAAGTATATTCTGAATATCTCTAAACTGGTAGCATTTGAATGTCTACGTATTTGGGGTATTACTCAACATCAATGGCTACCTCATCAGCAAAACTACATCTGGCCTTATCGTACTTATTTGACTTGTACAAGCTCAATAAGGTCAGTTTTGAAAAGGCCGGTTGTACTTATATCAGGGGGTACAAACCTTGTACAAGCTCAGAAATCTAGACCACAAGTGCAAGTTCAAGGTGTACAAGGATAGCGAAGACATTCTGGGCGCACATATTTCCAGTAGACAGTATTCACGCGAGTTTCGGAGTTTTAACAGAAGAGACACATTAGAATTGTCGGCTATATACAGTTACAGGTTGACAATATGAATATACTCTAAACGGATCAAATCTGACTGTCCACAAATACTAGATTCAAAAAGAGGGTGACTGCATCGTAATGATGCTATGGAGCAGATTAAATAAGGATATGGAACTGGAAAACCCGCCAGGACCAAGAAGAAATGAAAAGGAGATATTATAGTGGGTGATTAGAGGACCTAATCGTCTGCGATAAGAGCACGTTCGTGTTGAGCGGGGAGGGTAGAGGTGTCGTCCAAGTTATTGGCATTAGAAGCCTTGTTTAGTTTCTTGTTAAGTTGAGTCGCACGTTCATAGACTTCGCTCCAGGGGTCGTCGCCTAACGCGGAGATGCTACGAATGAGATGATCGCATTCCTGACGCCAGTTGGTAGCAGAGAACATGACTGGATTGTCATCGCGTCTGTCGGTTGCGGCGAGAACACCATTTTGATATACAAAAAAGGCTCGTTGAACCTATTATATCAGATGTAAGCTGTGTGGTCATCCCGAGGTAGTCAAATAGTTACCGCGGTAGCTGCAAGCCCTAGTGCGCCAATAGCTGAGAACGGCGACACACGGACAGTTCCTTCGATGGCACTAAGATGGTGCGAGAATGCCTTGAGGATAAGGTCGGAGCGGAAAACACCACGACGAAGCTGTGAGATTTATGGTATCAGTTATAATTGATGATCAAATATGCAAGGAGCGTGTATACAGGGTTCGTTTCCCGATAGAAATATAATGATCCTGCTTTCTGTTCTTTCACGTACGCCGCACGCGATTGAGTTGTTTCGAGGCCAGGGGTGGTATTGAGAAGTTCCGTGACATTATCCAGTGCGATTGAGCCAATCTTGCTCCGATGCTCACAGCATCGCTGCGAAAGCTATATTCACATATGTCAAAAGCTAATAACTAGAAGAAGGATAGAGAAAATAGTTACCACTGCGAAAATCACTGAGTCGACTGTGACTTCATGTTTGAGATCAGGGAAGCAGACATGAAATACTGTTGCTATTTGCTGGATAATGTCTTCACCAAGTAGAATGAATGGATCCGTGTGTTCACCAAGAATGTCGAAACAAGATGGAATGAAATGCTTCGTCCAGATTGTACGAGATATATCTAGAGGGAGATTAGTCATAACAGGTGTTTTGCTGCCATTCGGACGACGCGGTGCACGAGGTATCTCTGTCGATGCCAATGTCGTTACATTTGGTTGTGTGATCACAGCCGGCTTGAACTTGACAGTCGCCAGACTCTACAAAAGAGGAGGTTAGAGGTCGGTTACAATATGGTATGATGATAATCCCGATATAGTAGTACTTACCTTTGTATTGTTAACAACCTTCCGTGCAGCAACTCCGTCATGAGCTGCAGCAGAGCCCTCGACAGCGTCATCATCGTCGTCGTCTTCAACATACCCACCATAAGTTGGAGCATCAACTCGGACATCAACTTTCTCAACCTTGATTGGGGGAGAGTCACGATGAGGTTTCCACCCTTCACGGAAGCCATGTTGAGAAGGCTTTGCTTTTTTAGAGGGCTGACTTTGAAAAGTTTGAATGTAAGATAGCAAACATTAGAACTTGAGTGTCACAGTGTACTTGAAGGCGCCAGTACTTACACCTCAACCACATCGGAGTCTGAATCAGAGTCAAGCGCTCGTTTCGAGTTCTTCAAACCGCGACTCAAAGCCAACAATGCTTCTCTCTCTGGGTCGGAATCTGAGCTAAGCTCAAATACGGAAGCTTCGCGTGCCAGGTACTCCTCTATCTGACTACATCCGACCTTCTTAGGTCGCTTTGACTGACTAACACCTGCAGGATGATCAGATCTATAGCTGTTGACTTAACTCAAGGTCGAAAGCTTACTTTTCTCTAGGACATCTGGTGGGGACACCATAGTGACCACCTTGGCCGTGGACTTCGCTGTAGATTAAACATTAGAACATTAAAATTCTGTGAGTCATTCTTCACATACGGTTTGAGCGCGGCGCTTTGGGACGTTGGGTTGCCGCAGAGACTTCTGCCTGAGAAGCTTTCTTTGCGGCCCTTTCTTCCTGACGTTGGACCTTGGATAATTTCTTGATCTTTGTAGCAGTAGCAAGGGTCTTTTCTTGTTCTTTGGCAGCAATGGCGGCCTTCTCTATCGCAAGCTCGTTCTTACCCCGACGGGTCTGCATGTTGTCCAGCACGATTTGCCCAGGGTGCTTGTTGACGTTTGAAGCACGAGTGCCATAACGGCGTGAAGACATTTTCTAAAAAAAGGAATGAAAAGGAGTGTAACAGCGAAAGACAAGGGAGGGTGTCGGCTGGTAGAAAAGCGATAAAGGGCGAGAGACTCAGAGTAACGAAGGGATAGTATTGTCGCAGTGAGTTGTCCCACATATTATACAAATCCGTTCTCATGCAGTGCTCCATTGACCTCGTTGTGTTTCAGACTTATTGCCATTGTTCTAACTTATTGACGTGCCGAAACATCCACACTGAGATGGAGTTAGGAACGGCATCCAAATGAGCAACGCCCGCTCGCCAAGTTGCATCTGGGCTCAGCAGGCTCCGATGAGTCCGTCGGTTGGGTAGTCAGGGTGCTGCGGTACGAAGTCAGTTCCTCGCTCAGTTTTTCGATTCTCTTACGGTTGTTCCTTTCTTTCAGCCTCCTATGCCTCGACAACGACGAACATTCAATTACACGCAACTACCATGTCCCCACTGTCCACGGGTATGCAAAACCTCCTCTGGGCTTACACAACACATTAAAAGTGCTCATATCCAACCCCCCTGCGAGCCACCTCATCACCCATCCCCATCTGTGTCGCCTAGTCCACCTCCACCTCCGGAGTTATTCCCAGAGGTTGACCAACTTCCCCCAAATGACGAAGATAATGATCTCGATCGTCTTCGAGGGCCGGGTCCTCGAGAGTATCATCCAACTATGACTGGTAAGCAATAGCTTTCTTATGAGTTTCATTTTGGACTGACTCTTCGAATACCATTAGGGCAACCATGTGATTCCGAGGGCAAGATTCTCCCTCCTGGAACACCTCCGCCGCCTATATCTCAACATAGCAACAATGACTGGTCACCATATCAGTCTCGTCTTGAGTTCGAGACCGCAGAGTTTCTCTTCAAGAAAACCCAAATGTCGGAGAGTGATACTAACACTCTCATGACACTATGGGCAGCTTCCCTTGTCGAAACTGGTCAACCGCCGCCATTTGCCAATGCAGATGACCTCCGGGATGTTATTGATGCCACCACCCTCGGTGATGCACCATGGCACTCCTTTTCTGTCGTTTATAATGGTAACAACCCCCACCGTGACCCACCACCATGGACGACAGCTGAATTCGAAGTATTCTACCGTGACCCCCATGTCGTCATACAAAATCTATTCTCCAACCCTGACTTCGATGGTGAGATTGATTACACCCCATACCGTGAGTTCAGTGTGGGTGGTAAACGTCGATACCAAGACTTCATGTCCGGTAACTGGGCATGGCGACACGCGGTATGTGATCTGATGTCTATCGTATTAGACCTTCCTAATATTTGTTTCTTTCGTTAGGATAATATCATCGAAGAGGATCAAAGTCGCTTTGGGTCATTGCTCATCCCAGTAATTGCAGGCAGTGATAAGACGACTGTCTCTGTTGCCACTGGAAACAATGAATATTACCCACTTTATCTCTCTGTGGGTAATGTACACAATAACGTACGACGCGCGCACCGAAACGCTCTTGTGCTAATAGGGTTCTTAGCCATTCCTAAAAGTACGTGTATGGTCTCTTATGATCCTGTTATTGTATTTACCCCAAGTCATTTGTTCTCTAGCTGAGAAGAAATACAGCAATAATGTACCCTGGCGCAAGTTCCGACGCCAACTCTTTCATTCAAGTCTATCGGCTATCCTACAGTCTCTACGTCCCTGGATGACTACTCCTTATGTCATCCGTTGTCCTGATGGCCATTTTCGCCGGGCTATCTATGAGCTCGCTGTATACATCGCCGACTATCCTGAACAGGTATTATGTTCCGGTATAGTGCAAGGATGGTGTCCCAAGTTAGTACTCTTTTTTAGACCTATCACTTCATTGCGTGTTTGCTAACACTAATTTCTTCAAGGTGTAATGCACCTCATGACGATCTTGATCACCCATCACTTCGTCGTACCCGTGCAATGACTACTGCACTTGTGGACGAGCTGGACCTTGGGACGTTGTGGAATGATTATGGGATTGTAGGCGACCTTATCGTACGTCATCTACTGCATGTACTATACTATATTTGTTGAGTATTTACTCAGCCCTTCACGAACGATTTTCCTCGGGCGGATATACATGAAATGATCTCCGGTGATCTGCTCCATCAAGTTATAAAAGGCTCATTCAAGGACCATCTAGTCACATGGGTTGGAGAATATCTTGTTTTAGAACATGGACAAGCTCACGCAAATGATCTATCTACTCGATCAAATTGATCGAAGGTACTTTCATTTATTTGATCGTCTTATCATTTCATGCTAATGATCCTAAACAAAAGGATTGCCGCAGTCCCAAGCTTTCCAGGTCTCCGGCGATTTCCACAGGGTCGTGGATTTAAGCAATGGACTGGAGACGACTCGAAAGCCCTGATGAAGGTGTGTATCAATATCCAATATTCTTACCTGTATATTGGTGACTAATCGGAATCTCCTAGGTTTACCTCCCCGCTATTGTTGGTATTGTTCCGACATCTATGATACATGCAATTGCAGCATTCATGGAGTTTTGCTATATCATGCGACGCTCCGTCATTGACGAGCAGGACCTGCAGGAGGCCGAGACAGCACTAGCCCGCTTTGAGCAATATCGCTCAGTCTTCCAGCTCTCAGGTGTCCGTCCAAACGGATTTTCGCTTCCTCGCATGCATGCACTTCAGCACTATCTCCACCATGTTCGCGAGTTTGGTGCCCCAAATGGACTATGCTCTTCCATCACTGAGGCGAAGCACATCAAAGCAATCAAGGAACCATGGCGTCGATCGAGCCGGTTTGAAGCATTAAAGCAAATGCTTCTCACAAACCAAAGGCTCGATAAGCTCGCCGCATCTCATGTTGACTTTGAGGCTCGCGGAATGCTCGAAGGCACATGTCTTTCAGCTGCACTCGCAAACCTACTATCTCGTAACGACGACAACGATAATGACGACGACAGCGATGACGATGACGACGACGATAGCTCCAGCGGACTTGTCCCTCCATCAGTAAATGACGAACAAGGACCTACAGCGCGTCGTCCTAATGACACCTTTGCAGCAATGAAAGACCAGGGACCTACACCTGGTCCACTCTCATTAAGTTCTGTTCTTCTCGCAAGCTGTCCAGGTATGTTGAACAATCACATGCCTGCATATTAGTACTCTAACCATTTCATAGTCCGAGGTGTTCCGAAAGATTTCCAACACCTCGCGGAACATTATGCCTTAGGAGCTCTGCCCATTCTTGCATCCCGCTTTCTCTATGAGCAGCTGCACCCGGAGATTGAAGATGTTCTGGCTATACCTGCTTATGACCTCCCTATCCTTACAACCTGCCGTATTCAGGTCTTCAATTCAGCCATAGCAACTTTTCACGCACCCAGTGATCCATCGGGTATTGGTGGGATGCACCATGAACGTGTACGCGCAACACCATCATGGCGTCGCTCCTATCCTCGCCATGATTGTGTATTTGTATCGACCGGACCCGAACGTGGAATGCGTGGGATGCATGCTGCCCGCATTTGTCTTTTTTTCTCATTTAGGTATCAAGAACGAACATATCCTTGTGCACTCGTAGAATGGTTTGTCAGAATTGATGACCTGCCTGATGCAGACACGGGCATGTGGATCGTTGAACCCGAATTCAACAATGCCGAGGAACGTGTCACATCGGTGATACACATCGATACGATTGTTCGTTCTGCTCATCTGATTCCGGTATACGGTGATACAATGATTTCTTCTACATTTCATTTTTCGGATTCTTTAGACGCATTTTCCACTTATTATGTAAATAAATATGCTGATCACCATGCTTTTGAGATCGCATTTTGAGCATTATAGTTCATGTAGTCTGACTTAAGCTTTCAATAAAACAATCCCTTTAATAATTCCTAGTTCTACTTGTGAGAGGATCAGAAACTTGGAGGATCTGACAAGCCCTTGGACAAGTGCAATAAGTGCAACAAGTCTAAAATTTCAAGCACAAGTCGCATTAAGGACATGTAGGTTTGCTGATGCTCTGGGACTTGTCTTTGTCTTAAGTATGTTTGACCCTGCTGTCAATATAGTAAGTTTTAAATTTGAAGCTGTCTTCAGGTTAAATAAACTCACTTTTTCATATAGTATAACTACACTAGGCCTGCATCAGATACTCTTACTATTTCTGGGCCATTTGCTGGTTGCTCCAAATTTTCAACTGTGCAGATGTATATTTAGTAAGTTCAGAAATTCTTGTTTGCATATTTACTAACTTTCTGGTAGCTGTTTGTGTCATATTTCTCATATTGTAAATATTCACTCACTATCAACACAACAGTGGGTGTTATTACAAGGGCTGTCTCTATCGGTGCAGATGCAGCAGCTCTTCTTTTTACTCTGAGTGCAACACAAGGCATTTTTAAAGCTAACTCAGAAGCAAGGGCTCAAAAAACTCTTACCTCAACTCTGTTCTATAATGGTAATTTTTGATACCTCTGTGAGTATCAACTATAGACTAAACATTTTATAGGATCTGCACAATTTGGGTTGGTAGTTTAAGACATTCAAATTATATTCAAATACTGAATGTTATTTAGCATTTTGTTATTGCTAAATGTTCTGAACATTGTTCTTGCTATTTATTCATTTGCTAATACAGCACCAGTAAATGTCTCATTAACCTTAATGGATGTAGATATTAACAAAAGATTTAGGGCCATAATCAATACTCAACAAACTTTACATATATTCAAGAAGGGTAAGCAATCTAATTTTTACAGTTAAAGAAATACTAATATATTCATATAGTCTTACCTCCATCCTACTCTCTCGTTTTATCATGGATCTCCGCTCTATTTATCCATCAGAGAGCAATCCATCTTATACCAGTGATAAAAGTGCAACCTTGCAATTTGCAGTTAATGCTGAAGGCAATCTAGCTGCAAGTTTAGAGGCATCTTGGGTCACAGGTGAGGAGTTGGATGTTGAAGAGCAAGAAGAAATCCAATATTCAGATAAT
The DNA here is from genome assembly GCA_038087015.1 of Cerrena zonata. Lineage (NCBI taxonomy): Eukaryota > Fungi > Basidiomycota > Agaricomycetes > Polyporales > Cerrenaceae > Cerrena > Cerrena zonata. Next base: position 92,224 of record JASBNA010000025.1, read on the forward strand.
CCACTTGCTACTGGATTGCTTGGTCAGGATGTTGAGAGTGTTAAAGGGGATGTTGAAAACATTCAAGTAGCTAAGTATGCCCTCACATTTTTATACTTTAATTAAATAACACTAACTGTTATAATCTTAGGGGGAGCATTGAGGTTGGAAAGATCATGTAGAATGGTTGTGTTAGAATATTTGTGTTTTGACAGTTTGTGTTTGAAGAAGAGCTATTTATCAGATTGTATTGAAAGGCATCATGGAAGTTTCATATCTATTTGATAGAACTATCTGGTCTCAAGTGAAACTTTGTGAACATTCAAGTTCCTAGGATAATCTGCAACATATATACAGGTGAGTATTACACTGTCATAGAACAAGGTAGAAAGAGACCGGCTGTGTTCTCATCGGCAGAGAAGTGATTCCTGTTTGTCCGCCATCTTTGGTGTATACACATAATTCGGATGTTCTACATTGGAACGAGACAGCGTGGTACTAGTGGAGATGTTCCGTTAGGGCCGGAGGACAGAGCTAGACGGTTAGTACGACCGTCCGAGAAGTCGGATGATAAATTGGAAACGTCTTCTGCATGTACGAAGCGGACCCTGGGATTTTCAATATCGATATGAATATGTAAGACTCTAAAAGCACCCGGTCGATCATTGACGAGTTCTCGAGGGAAGCATAACAAACGACTGGACGATGATGATAACCTACCGACTAGAACATGTTGCTTGATCGACGGCGCCGAGTGTCATGTAAGCCGGGGATAGTGTCTCGAAATGGAAGCCGGAGAGAGGGGAGCCAATGAGAGACGCCAACGAACGGGGACAGGGGCAAGGTTGGCCGGCGTGCGCTGCCTCGACGCTCTGTCTATTCCCGTGCACTCTGCCTCTGCGTTTTGCTTGTGACCCGCTCTGCCTCCTCGTCTCTTTGCTCCGCTCTGCATCTGTGTTTTCACCGTCCTCGAGGCACTCGTTCTAGCTCGTATCGCCCCCTTCTGTCAGCAGCGCTTGACACTCGAAACCCATACCGCTCATTTTGATCTCTTCCCAAAACCACCATCTCCACATACCCCTCCCCCTCACGACTTGGCTCTACGACGATCATGCATCCGTTCTCGCTCTTCCCTAGGGGAATCGTCACTCTCCTCTTCACCTCGCTCCTCTTCTCGCTAACAGATGCCCACTGTAAGTGTCTCAACGGCGCTCTCGTATGTTCGCGACCCGTTTCACCGACAACCAATTGGTTACCTTTGTAGCATATTTCCAGATCACAAGCCCGTCGCAGGGGACGCAGCTCCAGAATGGTGTAGCAAACAAGGTTACGTGGATAAAGGGTCTGCTGGACGACGTTAATGCGTTCGATATCGAGATGTCGAGGTTGAGCGTCGACGGTCTCATTCTTGTTGCCCGTGACGGTAAGCACTAACCTCCGCTACCCTGATACACATCCTTATTCCATATACCCTATAGTCCCCGCATCACAGGGCACAATCAACCTCTTCTTCCAAGATGTACCTGCAGCAGACGACTACTATCTCCTGTTCCTCAACTCCACGTCGGGTATCATGTTCACTTCCTCCTCGCGTTTCGCCATCGGCGACTCCTCTTCCAACGCTACCGCGACATCGCCTGATCCCACTGCGCCAACCGTCACAATCAGCGGAGGCCCCGATCCGTTGAAGAACTTCGTTACCACCTTCCCTCCTGATGCGAATGGCGTGGCGGTGCCCGGATGGCAAGGTGTCAGGATGCAGGTCGTAGCGGGTGTGATGAGCGTGGTCCTATGTGTCCTTGGGGGAGCTGTTACGGTGCTATAGAGAGTAGGAGGACTTTTGTGGACCTTTCGTGAGCTTTATAACCCCTTTCGCTTCCCATTCGACCACCTCTTATCCGTCCCCCTTATTCTCTACCATTGACTATAACGTCTCAAACCATCTATAATATTCTCTTTCTTTACTGGGGGTCGTTTGGCTGCATGGTTGTCGTAAAAGGCAGGAGCTCTCTCAGTTTCTTGGTTTCAGAGATATCCCACAAGCTCTCTTCCGGGTCTATCATCGAGCATCTACGGCATGGCATATTATATATATATTACGGACGGTCTCGAGTTTCCCTTCCATCTCTTCCATTACCTCGTCGCTTTTTTTTGTCGTTTAAATGAACACGATAGTCAAGGTTTTATATACACATTGTCGTAATCCTTTTTTACGCCCGTTTTGATATCGTCTATATCAAATGACGTATTGAAGCATCCACTCCTTTGCTAGGTTTTAGGCTCGGATAATCCAATTCGATCTGTACAGTGTTTTCTAGGTCGTACATTCATCGAACCATGAACTCGTGTCACTCAGAATCCTCCACACACCTCACAACCCACATAACGCATACACGCACGTCCAACCGTCCAATATGTCAACCTGCCAATCCACTCTACCAACGCTGATATATCACCTCCAAGTCTATAGCTGATGTTTCCTATAGTGGTTGTGACGCGTAGGTTTTCTGATCCCCTGTCTCATTCTGACGTCAATGTTGATTTGGGCGTTGGTGGGCTGCCGGGATCCCCGTGCCCCCGTTTTCAGTGGGGTTTCCGGGCTTCAAGGAGATGGGGGGACTGTGCGCGCAGACGTTTAGACGGTTGACAGAGGTGGGTGTTTTTTTTGGCTGTGTGGGTGGTTTGGGCGGAGAAGAGATTGTGGTAATTATAGGTTGTTTTTAAATAGATGCGTATGTTCTGTTGATGTGAACAGGGCCTATAAATAAAAAGGCTTCGGGTCATAACGCAAAAAATGATATAAGGCTGAAGGAGTGTAAAGTGATCGTAGTATTGTCGTCCTTCGGAGTGACGGCTAGGAGGCACAGGAGATTATACACCATACAGCGCCTCAAGATCAAGACGACGATAATTATACAGCATTCTTTGATTGTTTGTGTAAAACGTCATGAGGTAGAGGTGGCGATTCAGTCATCAACTCGATGTAATGAAAATGAGTTGGTTGTATAGTTGGGAGGGGTAACTAAAGGGTAGCATATGAGCTCGTACGAAAGACAACATGGGAACATTGCCAGAAGTGTTTTGTCCACGGGCACTTGTGGTCGAGATATAAAAAGAGTCGACGAGACATGGATTTCCAGAGTTTTTCTTGTCGGGAATACTACTTACATCATTGAGCGCAAGATCCAGTATATGTCACAGGCGGAGCATTAATTCTTTCTTGAACGAGTATCGGCAGTGATTGAGCGATAGGATCTTCCTCTAGTTCTCAAGATCGCCTAATGTAGAGTATCGGTATTGAATAAACCTTTTCGGCTCAGGTACCACGCTGAACAACGCTCTTTACAACCATGAACGTGAGGTCTACAGCTTTTTTCGTTTGACCGAGACTTCGGGTTTCTGACATTTCAGTGACTTGCTAACAGAAAACGTCAGAGGGTGCTTACCTTTGCGTTCGTACGAACAGCACCGTGTCAAAGGCTCACGTCGATAGACACATCCTCATCTAAAGTGTCCTTTGAATGAGGAGAGCATGAACACAAGTAATGATGTTCTAGTATTCAGAAGAGTGAGGGGCATGTGAGAGATTAAATGTTAGAATCAATCTGTTTGAGATGAAGTATACTGTTTTTGAGACTATACAATCAACATTTGTTTGTTTCTCAGATACAAAATGATCATATTCCCTTATCCTAAAGTTTTATTGTAACTTTATTGGTTTTTATCATAAAGCAATATATAAATAGAAAAAGAGTATCTACAAACAGGGAGAGCTAGTTACTTGAGGAAGATTGTAAAAGGCTATCTAGTTTTGATACAATCTCTTCATATCCAAATCCAGCATCTTGAAGAACCACTCTTGAATCATCAACACATCTTTTGTAAGAGTGGGTCCAAGATATGTTATCATGGTTATCAATGAGCTCTACAAGCTCATCATTCAGATGCAGAATATCTTCTTGATATTCTTGCATATCTCTTGGGACAAGTGCACATAGTGTATTGACAAATACATTAATGAGAGCAATTGGGTCCAATGAGGTAGCAGAATCAGACCACTCAGCATTCTCATAAATCTTTGCAAGACAGTCAATAATTTGTGGAATATCTGACTCAGGTTGTGGCTTGTTCCAGAGGAAATGGATGAGAGTTCTAGTTGCTGCTACCAGATTGTATACAAATTGATTTCCTGTAAATTCCAATCAGTCACTAGTATAGATGATCAGTGAAATTAAGCCTTACCAATGCCATATGTTTGGATTTGAGTCTCAGATAGATGAGAGAATAGAGGGTCAAATATATTGGGGTGTTGATTCATAGTATCTTTTCTCACAGAATACATAGTGAGGATACAGAAAGCTGCTGATGTTGGGTCTTTTTGAATAAGGTGAATAAATGACAGGAGAAATGGGTCTGGAATTGGCTTGTTCTTTTCTGGATTATATGCACCAGATAGCATCTTTGTGACTGCTATGTATAATTTGTGATAATATGAAGGGTTACAACATTCACCACCCAACATCACTTGAGAAGTATTATCACCAAGTAAATCAAGAGTCAATGATCTCACTCCTTCTGTATTTCCACTAGCTACCTTGGGTAGCAAACCATGATATATCTGACCCTGCTTGTTATGGAATAATTCATTGATCTCTTGAATAGTGACATCTTGAAAACAGTGGGTAGTAGGGCCAGAGAGCTTTTCACCCTGCAATACATCCCTAATACACATAATAGTTGATAGATTCAGAATGTCTTCATTGCATACTTGGTCCTCCTCCAGAGACCTTAACTGGTTGGGCCACTCCATAGAGCTATTATAGAGATGTTCAATAAAGGCATTGATAGCATGCCATTCCACTGGGATTCTGTGGTATATACCAGAAATAAGATTATGGTAGATATAAGCCAATTTCATTGGAAGAGATCTGAGCTTGGTCAGAAAGCCCTTCAGTATTGAGGTTTTATATGGGCACTGGGAAGAGAATGCAGGTGTGAGAGCTGTGAAGGTAAAGGCCATGAACCACACAATCATTATCCCAGTTGTTATCCATGCAACAAGAGGGTTGAGACCATGAAGGAAGATGCTAAATCCAATGAGGAATAGGAGTAATGCAAACTGTAGGAGCAGTGGAAGGAGCGAAGCAATTGCAAACACTTCCCACCTCTCCAAACCACGCTCGCGAAACAGTCGTAGTTTGAGACGTTCTCGGGGATCATGAGTTGGGTATGCCAGAAGCTCATGAAACCACTGCTTCACAAGGATCCCAAGAGAGGCAGTGACTAGTGCAATAACAAGACTACATGCCCAGAGAGTATTGACAAGGGTGGCAAATTTGGGAGTGGTAAAGGGGATAGAGGTAAACGACGGAACAGTCGAGTTGTTGAAATTACCACTGAGAGAAAGGCTAGCGAGCTGTGTGGAGATGTGGAGCAGGATCTGAACGGAGGTATCCTCCGACTGTTGTTGCAGGTTCTTGTACGATTCGACGATGAAGGCAGTTATCACTGCTGAGAACAGCCCTGTCTACGAAAAATGAGCAAGGAGATTGAGATGCAGTACACGGAAACTCACAAAGACCAACAGTGCATCTATGTCCTCCTTTACATCCTCAACCCTATCTTTATCGAATTGGCGAGTCAAATCGTACAATCTTGCCCATCCCGTGCGCCCGGGTTCAATCTCTACACGCTGGACCGTATTTATCTCGTCCGCATATTCACCCTGTCCAAATTAGCTATGTGTTATTGCATGTGTCGTTATACAGGGGGGAATATACCTACTTCTCGAGCATAATCGTCCAACACCTCGTACTCTTGATTTCCATTCCGGGGTGAAGCGAGACCATCGACGTCACGAGGAGCATCGTTCCGCTGAGGATCCAGTGACACTGAGGCTTGAGCAGTTGGAGATTCATCGCTTTGATGTGACGAAGGTTGCCAGCTGTTGGGTCTCTTCGTCGCTTGAGCTCTATCACCAGGATCGACGGAACTTTTCGCGGGTAAGCTGTATGTGCGATTACGTTGCCTACGTGAGTTGCGACTCTTCACGGAAGGAGAGGGAGAAGTCATTTGGGTGATGCAGAACGAACAAGATGTAATGAAGGTAGATGGATTGCGGGGAGGGGAGAGAGCAAGGGAGGCAACTAGTTATCGACACCATATACTGTAGTCGCCGAATACACATATTGGTCATCAAGAAGCTTTGGTGACCATGGCATCAGACAGCGTGGGGTTAGACGTAAATTACGACTCACTAATGTTCGACATCCTGGTGTTATTTCACAGGTACCATGTGTAGCCTAAATATGACTCTGCTTCTGTGGTTTTATGTACGTAGCTTATATGGGTTCTAGTGTCAGAAACTGTTTGGAGCCGCCGATACAGGAGTCACGAAAACTGTTGAATAAGAAGCATTGAGCGATGACCCTCTGGTAGAGTTCGGAGCAATAGCGTCGGGAATAAGAGTAAGCACGTCGATGTGAGCCGCGGAAACACAGACAAAGAGGGTATCGTTGAGGAAGCTGCCAGACCAGCGGAAGCCAGCAATACTCTCATCGAGCTGAAGTGCTAATGCTCCAAAGTGAGGTACGGCCTATAATGCACATGATGACCAAGGCGAACTGAGATATGAGAATCGATAAATGGGAAGTTCAACGAAATTACTAAGTTAGCAACGAGTGTCGCATGATTCTATGCGACAACGTCCATGCATATAAGAGGCGGAGAGGAGGATGCCAGTGAGTTAAATGTTGATTGGGAGCTGTTATGTGGCGGATGCCTCCAGTTGTGATAAACTCGATTCCGGCCTGTAGTATTTGGAAGATAGTCGTTGAGTTCTAAAAACGGTTGTACTCCGAGTCCGAGTCAGGCTGTAGGTGATCGGAGTGATCGGTGAACAAAAGGAGGGCTAGTCGGCCGTCCCAAAGAATGACGCAATACAAGAAGTAAGTACAGTTCGAAAGTTGACAGGTCCTGTCGTGTTCTGTCAAAGTCAGGTAGTCACGAGAAGGCTGTCGTATGTCAACGTCTACGCCACCTCCATCCCTTCTATTAGTGCTATGCCCCAGATAAGTACATATCATTTAATTTAACATATTGTATCTTAAATTTCAACCGATGCTTAATAATATCCTCCATTCTCAAATTCTTTCTCAACATGCTTCAGCGATTCTCAACATGATTCGACTATTCTCGAACGGATTTGACGATTCTCAAAATGATTCGCAACATATATCAAAGAATGTGCCCTTGGTATGTCTTCGATGACAAATGTTCGGGTATTCCGGCCATATAGCTCGTGTTCGTAATCCCTGTTTGGTGAGTCTTACTCTGATTTCTAATGCCCCAAGCTTCAAATTTACCAGTCGAAGACATTTCTTTCTGATTCTGTCAATCTGCGATTGAACAGAATACATGGGTTTCCAAATTTGAGGTCTCTTTTCCGTCCTTGGAACCCGACGCCCTCGCAGGAAGACCCAAGCCATACGGTACAAAGTAAAACCACATTCGTATTCCCTTTGGGGTACGAACAGGTTCCGCTTTCACTGCGAAGCAGCCTGCCGGAAAGTCTATATTGACTCAGCTCAATTTCGGGGTCTACTGTAGGGTGTAGCTGAATGTCTTGCATTTTCTCCCCTCTTCGAGGCCTGTTTACCCATACTATCTGTCCAGTACGCCAAAAAGATCTCTTTGCGACAGTTCACAAATACTTTCAAGCTCTCTAGACCTCCCCATGGTAAGCACTCTTGTTTGTGTACATCCTCCGGAGACTTCTCACAATTGTGATTCCAGGCGACATCACACACATCAGCACCATCGTTGTCTGGTATGCAATGGGATGACCGAAAACTTGATGTTAAGGTGATAGTCAAAGTCTTTCATTCTATTCTTATACGTACTGACAGATCCGATCCTTAGTTTAATGATGTTGCGCTGTATTGTACGGAAGCACAACGTGAAGCGATCCGCAAGATTCATGGACCAAATGGCTGCCGTGTACATCAGCAAAACAACAGCGCACTTGTTAACACTTTTGCTGCTTAATTTTCCTTATTGGGCCTATCAACACAATAAGTCAGAATAAGACACGTAAGGTGCTCGGACATTATTGCTCAGTCACAATAGTAGTAGTAGTATCATTGAACAATGAGTGATAAACATTAATATAATAACTAAAATGCGATTTCGTGCGCATGATGATCTACATACTTGTTTACATAATAGGCCTGGAATGCATCCAAGCTCTCGGAAAAGTGGAAGAAAGGGGGGAGCGAATCTACACCGTATACAGGAATCAGGTGAGCTGCCCGCACAATAGAATCTAGATGGATAATGGCACATTCACGTATGCCATCGCCATCGAACTCCGGTTCAACGACCCACATGCCTGTAAGTTCGTCAGGGTTATTAACGACTGGTTCGAACCACTCGATGAGTGCACATGGGAACACGACCCCTTCGTGCTTGAATGAAAAGAAAAGACGTACACGAGCTACGTGAAGTCCTCGCATGCCCTTCTCGTCTGCATTGGTCTCAACGAAGACACAATCATAGCGGGGCGGTCCCTTTCTCCAAGAGCGTGTCGCACGGATTCGCTCAAAACGCATGCCTCCAATACCTGAGATATCACTGGGCGCATAGAAGGTGGCAATAGCCGATGTGAAGAGAGAGATCTTGAAGTGGTTTGAGTTTGAGATGAGCCGGTCATAGGATGGAGGGGCAGATACATCATTTGCGAGAGGAGTATCCAGATGTAACTGGTTATATAGAAATCGGGCGACTAGAGAAGGAAAGTCTTGGTTATTGATGTAGGCGGCAATCTCGCTAGTAGAGCGAGGGACGTTCCGTACTATTAGCAAGAGAATTCTGTTAGTTTTCGTGATATAGGAGATGGAGAAGGACATACAGGGCGTTCGTGCTAACATAACGTTTGCCATAACTCGGGGACCTTCGACAGCATCAGCTTCTTTTTGCGCATCCTCCTCAGCCTCGGCGTCATCTTTGGCCGCGTCTGATCGTGACTGTTGTGGGACTACCTGTTCACTACTGTCTGGCTGTTCCGACTGAGTGAGGAGTGATATAATCGATGAGAGGAGGCTGCTTTTCAGCATACCCCGCTCCTCAAAGTCACATCGTGCTGCGGCTAACTTATCAAGTCGTTGGTTGGTAAGCAGCATCTGACCTAACGCTTCAAAGCGATTAGATCGCCGCCAGGGTTCTTTGACGGCCTTGATATGCTTTGACTCGGTGATGGAGGAGCAGAGCCCATTGGGCGCACCGAATTCCCGTATATGACGGGGGTAATGGTCTAATGAATGTTGACGTGGGAGTGACATGCCATCAGGACGCACGCCGGTTTCTTCGAAAACCTTTCGAAGACGGTGAAAATTCCCCAACGATGCTTCAAGTTGAGCCAGACTCTGGTCGGACAATATGGAGCGGCGGATGATATAGCAGCACTCCATAAAGGAACTCAGGGTGTGGACCATATCATCCGGCACCAGACCAACAATAGCAGGTATATATACCTAACATTGATAGTCGTTGAGCCATTGCATCAGAACAGTACAAGGGGCAATCACCTTCATTAACGCTTTCGAGTCGTCACCAGTCCACTGCTTGAAGTCGCGCCCTTGATGGAAGTGTCGGAGTCCAGAGAAGGACAGAACAGCTGCAATCCTACATGACAAATAAGTATGCCAAAATCTGGAGGTTACAAATAATTATCTCACCGACGGTCGATTTCATCTAAGATCTCGTTTCCTCTCGTTTCGCCATGCTCTGCAACAAGGTAATCGCAAACCCAGGTTACCAAGTGGTCCTTGAAGGTTCCTTTGATGACCTGATGCAGGATGTCACCAGATAGAAGCTCGTGAATATCAGCACGAGGAAAATCATTGGTGAACGGCTATCAATAGGAAGTTGCGGTGTCAGTGTTACGTTCTAAACAGAGACAAGTATCCGTACATACCACAAGATCACCAACAACACCATAGTCATCCCAAAGTGTCGTCAGATCGAAGAGCTTGATAAGCTCTTCAGTGTGTTCCCGGGAACGACGTCCAACATTGCCCACATGATCAAGTCTGTCACGCTCTCGGGGACACAGTGGGCACCAGCCTTGAACAATGCAGGAAGCTAATACCTGCTCCGGATAGTCGGCAATATAGGGCCCAAGACCATAGATTACTCGACGGAAATGTCCATCAGGACAACGAGTTACTTCCGGGGTGGACATCGCTTTGTGAAGAGGATGAAGGATGGTGGAAATACTAGAGTGAAAAAGTTGCCGACGGAATTTACGGAATGCCTTGCTATTCAAGTCCTTTCGATCAGACTTCGGGATGGCAAGAAATCCAATAACGACAACTGCGTTTCGGTGGGCACGCCGGACATTGTTATGAACATTTCCGATGGACATGTACAGCGGATAGTATTCGTTCTGCCCAGTGGCGACAGAAACTGTTGTCTTGTCGCTACCAAGGATGATAGGAACGAAAAGCGATCCTTTCGTAGTGGGGTCATCTTGTACAATAGTATCCTATAATCAGAAAGATATTAACAAATGGGAGAGGAGTCATTGATTGAACTCATACCGCATGGCGCCATGCCCAATTTCCAGACATGAAGTTATCATAATGGCGACATGAATGTTGGTCAAATTGCCGGTACGGAGCGTAGTCAAACTGGCCCTTGAATTCTGGATTTGAGAGCATGTTCCGCACAACGTCAAGTGGGTTCCGACACCATACGTCGTATTTACTGGTCATCCAATGAGGTGCGTTCTCATTAGGGATACTACCGGTGAACGATCCCGTAAATGAATGCCATGGTGCATCGCCTAAAGGAATTGAGTCGATGACATTGTATAGGTCATGGGCATCGGCGAATGGCGGTGAAGCTCCAAATGAATATCCGAAGCCAGCAAAGGTGTCCATCAAAAAGTCGATGTCAGGAGCAGAGGCTTGGTTTTTGGTGAAAAGAAAGTCGGCAAGGTCAAACTCAAGTCGACTGCCAAAAGGAGTCCAATCCGTCGGTGGTGTTGCAGTGTAGAGAGGAGGGGGGGTATCAGGCAGTAGTGGATCACCTTTGGAATCGCATGGCTGACCTGCAAGTTGTATTAGCAAAATTGGCAACTAAATATTATCTAAATCTCTACCGTTCAGACCCAGATGGACGTTACGAATGAGAGTGGGCTGTCTGGATGTGTCAGAGCCACTGGGACTTGCTGAACGGCTTGGAGTCATAGGGTTGACCGTTGGATGCTGGTCATCGGAGGCGGGTATTGATGAGGTGCGAGTTGGGAGGGGTGGTTGCTCGGCTAGACTGGAGAAGGGATGGGCAGCATTTTTGTGCTGCGAGAGACCCGATAGGTTACGAAAAGAACGATCACAATAGAGACATTTAAGCAGCGGCTGTCGGTTAGCATAGAGCTTTCGCTTTAGCACAGGAGGGATTCGTTTCGGAGGCATTGAAGTGGAGAGACGTTGTCGATTGTTCTGGCGTTGAGTCAGTAGATAGCCAAAATGAGTTATATTGCGATCATCCGGGTAACGGCACTGACTTACCATTTTTCCTCAAGAATACAATCATGTGCATATAAATGCCCTTTGCCCTAGGATAACGATATGCTTGGACAGTTTGACCGAGTTGTTAACCTTGCCTTCCCCAATTCTCTCTCAGGCAACAACCTCCTGAAAACCGTTGAACCTAGTACTGTTAACATCGTCAAACACCAATACTCACTGATTAACATGGGTCGTTACGGAACACGCCAGACCAATGCTACCAAACATCCCGGTCTTGTCGATATAGATACCACACGCAAGAAACGTCGAAGTGACGAGGAAATGGAACAAGTTCGCCTTGAACAGGAAGCAGCCGTTCAGGCTCTGGAAGATAAGAATGCCGAGCTTCTTAACTCCGTTGCAAGATTGGAAGCAAGGTCTCGTGAACTTGAGCAGCAAAGTCTCGCTCCGTCTGTTCCACCTATACCCAAAGCTGCCAGTGGTGAGTTTGCAATTTTTAAGTATAATCATGTTGTCGTGAAGTTATGACTTACCTTGGATATTGTCAAGTCAATACCAAGACAGCAAAGAATAGTAAGGGTAGCGTTAAATCGAAGACAAAGGGCACAGTACCAGGACCACCTGAACCCATCGAAGCAGAGCTTGCCCATGACTCGGCTTCTCAGGCGCAAGGTAAGGGTCGCAAGAAACCAGCAAAGCCCAGACGAACGGATGTAGCCAAGGTATGTGCCATACCACTGGCAGTGCTATGGGATGGAAGTATAAGGTAGATGTTACTAAGGCGTACTCTTGTAGGTTGTCGTTGAAGGCAAAGATTCCCAGGTTGTCGATGAAGACACACGCAAGCGCAAACTTCCAACTGACAGGTGAGCGTCTCACGGGAACTACAAAGGCTACCTTAAAGGGTACTGACTTGTGTTGTTCAATCCCATGTGGACTCCATTTACAGCTCCGTCACATCAAGTCGTACGAAAAAGACGAAACCCACTACACCCTCCGGCTTACTCACATCTTATAAGTCTCATTCGCATGCTGGAGGTACAACAGCTGCCAGCTCTCCGGATGTTCTTGATGTTACTGATACCAACATCAAGTATGGTGGCTTCGCTGGATCGGACTCCGAAAGTGAGATTGAATTTGTTGAAGAGACTGGCACTGGCAGTCGGAACACCGCTTCGGTAAGTATATCAATCATCTTCCTTCATAATGGCTTCAATAATACTTGGACTACAACCGTGACTTGGACAGACCACCGTCAAGATAGAGATCAACGATTCCTCTCTCAGGCTGTCGGAAACCCCTGGACCCTCAGGTGCCAAGAGAGGCACTAAAGCCAAGTCATCTGTTAAAGACATCTATGATGTCCTCCCGTCTCATTGTCACTATGTCTTCACGGAACTGTATGTTCCCGAACTTCTCTACTTCATCGGAAATCGGATCTCCCCTTGGATCACCGCTGGCGTCAATTGGACCGAAACTTTCAAGACGATACTAGAGTCTGCTCTTCCCAATGGAGTCATGGTTCCTCCGACAGACCCTGAGTCGGCTGTCGCACGTGTTGTAAGTTATTAAGTTTTGCAATCACCGTGACCAAATGAACACTTTCTGATTCTACACAGTCCAACCAACGAGTCGCCGAGTGGAAACATGGCATGTCAAAACAAGCCCTTGACATTATAGCCAAGAAGATCACAATCGAAGGCTTTGACGAAGACGATACCGCGGAGTTTGTAGCTCAACAACTCAAACCCGGCCTCCCATTCATTTCTTTAACTACTACATACTATCCAGTGTCCCGAAGCATAGTACGTGAACCACGATGACTCTTCTGACCGATTTTCAGGCTAAAATTTGTATTCTAGGTCCGTGATAGAAGATTTCAAGGGCCACTCCTACTTGAAACGTTTGCATACCACTTGGGTCGTGTTGGGAAGAGTGCCGATGAATATAGGGACACTCCGGATGCTGCGCTAGGATTGGCATGTGTAGCCGTGCGTATCTGAACTTATATATGATGTTTATACTCACATGTTTATATTCCCCACTACTACTAGATGGAACGGGCACTCGGAAAATATAAGACTGGAACGCAACAAATCCTTACTGATAAGAGTGGCGCCTTTATTGATTCCTTCTCACACCAAGTATGGGGTTACAAGACCGACCAGTATAGCAAATCGATCAGAAACCTCACGGAAACTGAGTGGGCTGCCATTTTGGAGGGTGCGGAGGCATACCTGGTGCAGGGTGGTTCTAGCGGCCGTGGCCACGATGGTAATGAAGGAAGTTCTGCTTTTGATTTCGAGGATGACGAGCGGGCAAACATTTGATTGCCCGTCGTTTGTGCAATTCAATCTCTCTCTAATACGTCAATCTCAACATAGACCCTTATTACTGTTTAGTGGTAGCATACTTGTCATGTAAAACTTATTCTACCTTGCTTGATTCAACTCAACTTATTCCGCTTTTTCTGACTTGTTATAAATGAATCTACTGGAAATCACTTATTGTATGGTAAACTAAATAAGTAGGTATAAGTGTCGAAAAAGGGTGAAAAAAGTAATATGTTGTTTTGCTGATGTAGCGAAGGTTTTTCCCGAAACACCGCTCGGACAAGCTGCTGCTGCAGCCTTTCTTTCAGAACACAACCTTGATCAATGCTCTTTAGACATGCTCGAAAGTCGTTGGAGTATAGCCAATGTGTGGCGCTGGTCGCGGAAGGGAAATATCAAGGTAGTCCGTACTCTTTACCAATGGTATATTTGTATACTTGTATTCCTTCTCTCGCATATATATAACAAATTCCATCAAGTGTATGTGGATACGATACACCATCTCGTCAACGTGGGAAGCAACAGAAGAAGATAGACTATCCAGATCCATCTCCAAGTCCTAGTAGCTCAGCCTCGGCCTCGGAATGGCGTCGACGTGCTGCCTATGATTTCACAGGCTGTTTAGTGCATGCTGATATCACATATCTTGATATACAGCCTCGAGTAATTACTCGAGTAGTGGGTTTCTTTGAGCATAACGATGCCTGCCAAGGATCTCGTCTGGTCAGGTACCCTCCTGTGCCTATTGATGACCATGTCATTGAAGTTGCATTGAGACAGCTTCGTCAAGGCGCAAGGTAAGTTGATTTACTAAAATATTATCACGATCCCTGACATTGCTTGTAGCGTAAATACAATCCAAAAAACAAACCTCAATATGATCCAACGCCATGCTTACCGAAACCAAACCAAGAACCTAGACCCTACACGTCTCAATGTTCGCTATGAGATCCTTCCTGGCGATTTCAGCCGCTTATATCGCCGACACAATCTTGAGGCTTATGGAATTCATATCGACAATCGTCCTGAGTGCAATGTTGACGATTGGCTCAATTCTAGTAGCCCGCTATACAAGCCGGATCTTGCCCAAGCTGTCTTTTACTACATGGCTAGAACAGACACCAACGATCGCCTGAAAGTCTGTATCTCCACTGCTGAGATGCGAGATGCTGCATGGTTATACTGCCACAAAAAGCAAGTAGTTATTGATGGTACATTTGGACTCTGTAGCTCTCGCCTCCTACTCTGGATTGCGCTTGGAATTGATGAAACAGGAGCAGGTTTACCTGTTTCTATGTTCCTGTTCTCTGCTCCCATGGGAACGAAAGCAACTCATGCTGGCTACGATACAGCAATTCTAGCGGAGCTGTTTGCATGTTGGAAAATATCACTAGGTGTTCGCAATGGCGAGCGGTTTGAGCCATATGTTGCAATAACTGACACTGATACGAGAGAGCGAGGTGCTCTTATACTCACATGGCCTGAAATTACCCTTATTTTGTGCAAGTTTCATGTCCGACAGTGTTGGACAAACAAGCGGAAACATCTCTTACCCAAAGGAGAGACTCATCGTTGGCGATCTTCAGTCAAAGCACAGTTGTTCGCCTTGGAGGAAGTGTACGTTTTTATGACTAATTGGTTGACTTAATTAATTAATTATCATCGGTCACCGTGTAGACTTCTCAATTCAGTCCACTATGAAGCGGCACTTGCGTTACTCGGTCAGAACGAGGCAGACTTTACGAAAATGCTCACTCATAGTGACCCACATGCTGTGACAGCTGGCGAAGCTGCTCTCAGGTTTATTGCCTACCTAAGGTCAACCTGGATGTCCATCGAAATGTGGAGAAGTTGGTCAAAATGTGGGCGTGAAGAGGCATCCCAGCGTTTGAAGATATCTATCTCAGATGTTCTTCCAACAACGAACCATTTGGAGGCTCTTAACGGCAGCCTGAAAAAGAAATATATACCCCAATGGCAGCATGCAGGACGTCGACTCCGCCATGATGTACTTATTCATCATCTCGTCAAACTCATACTCCCACAGATCTATGCTCATCGCCGTATGGTTGTCAACCATACCTCATGGAAGACACAACGTTTCGAAGCAGCAGCCAATGGCCTACCCATTATGAGTCAACGTGAAAGCGACGAACATATTCTAACATCCCAAGGTATCGTGTGTAACACCCCAAGGGTGTGGTTTTCATACGACCAAGTACGCGACAATCTTGCACACGAGATTATTGGACGAGGTCTTCTTCATCCCATCGAGACCAGACGGCTCTATGAGCAATGGGCAAAGTGTGAATCGTCCCGTGATCGCGGACAATTCTACTGGCTCACCTTCCATCCATCTGGCCATGCGACATGTACCTGCCCAGACTTTTTAGTCAGAAGGATCGGTGCTTGCAAACACTTACGAGCGTACCGTATTATCCTCGAGGACTGGATGGACAAGCATCAAATTGAAGAAACCTACCGCTTCCCAACAACAGCTGCTGAGGCGATTGAAGTCGAACTCAAAAACCGCCGCTGGTATGAGACGACATACGATTATGCCCTTACTGCACCGGCAGTTAATGAGAATTTGCATTCATCTGGGTTTCCTGTTCATTTCACCAAATGCACAGGACTGGAGCTGGAGAATCCACCACCCGGCGTTACGCTCATACCACCACCACTGCTCACATTGGAGCGGGAGCTGGTGCTTCAAAGAGACCTGGAACCTACCCAAAATCCGAGTGACTGGGAGGACGGGGATGACGATGACGAAGATAGCCTGGATGGGGAGGACAGCTGCTTGCCGGTTGGAGCCATTGTGACTAGTGTATCCCCTATAGATATGACAGCACCTAATACGCTTGTTGTTCCCATCCAATCAGACGTCAACTTGGTGCATAACCCAAATACACAGGCTCTCACCTTCCAGCTTCAAACACACCTCGACCATGACATTCAGTCTGTTCTTCCAATGCTTCATGGGATCCTTACCACCCTCAGCCAGCCAGATCCTCGAATATGCTTTGCAGAAAGCCCTCCGGTGCAAGAATTGAGACAAGTTTTAGGATTGCTCGATGACAAGCTATCCTACCAGGTCGGCGATTCTATACGTACAAGCAGAATCAGTAAGTCTCATAAATGCCTAAGTAACATACCTAATACTCTCGTTGATTCAGCGCATATAACACCTATCAACGAAGCCGCGAACGTACCACGTGAAAATCAAAAACGACAAGTTCGTGCGCCTTCGCCTGAAAAGTTGCAGAAGCGAAAGAAATCATACAAAACATTGTAAAACTTACGAGTAGATTATATCGGTAGCTATTGATATTGGTTAGTTGGGTCACCTAAGTGAGTGCAAGAATGATAAACACGATACATACCTATCGCACCCACCTCCACCTCTGCCCTGTATCATCACCATCTATCATGATCATATCCCATACGAAAGGAGCAAGTATAAACATATAAATAAGAAAATAAGGAACGGCCGATGCGGGGGTGTTAGTATTCCAGACGATTGAGAGGGGTATAGTGAAAACGGGTTGAATATACATGGGCCAGTGACAGTCCATTTGCCGTCGAGGTTGTGTCAGAGCCCCATCGATGGATGAACACGCGAGGCAATGGGAGGATGATGAGGTTGGGGAATATAAAAAACCGTATGAGCATATCGGAGAACTTGTATGACTGAAATATGTTGGGTCATTAATAATGAGGAGAGAAAGAGTGTAGCGGGTAATAAACAAAAGCGGTAGAACCATAATAAATTGAGCAAGCTTGCACCAAAAAAGGGAGCATGGTTGGGCCGTTTCCAGGATGAATGAGGCACCGATTCCACCAAGCGGAGTTATCGGGGAAACTCGCAAACACCCTCGTTGGGTCCAGTGAAAGACAGCGGCAAGCAGGCAAATTAATAAACAAACTTAGTTCTACCAATCAATCGGCTGGGCAAATGCCAGAAACTCTGTCTTTTGCTTCAACTTGACCTCGTCCAACATCGTCATCGGTACGCCAGCAGTGCCCACAAGAATGTCGAGGTTGTACTTGCTCTTCTCTGACGGCGACATGCGCTGCCTTGAAGGCTTTTGAGGCGCACCCGGAATGGATACAGATCGCTCTGGACAATCTTGGCGGTATGGTCTTCGCGGCCGGGAAGTGTTGGTGGCGAGCCAGACAAAGCGTGCGACGTCGAATTCGAGTGCTACGCCTCTAGCATATCGGGTGTTCCTAGAGAATTGCTCACGGGGGGATAGACAGTTGCGGGAGGTAGAGGGGCGACGAAAATAGGATGGTGATGAACAGGCTCTTTAGGCGGTGAAGTGGACACGGCTGGTGGTCAACCGCCAACAAAGGATAGAGGGTTCTAGGGAGTGCCATCATGAGTGTAGGGTGTCGTAGAGGGCATCGGTGTGGTGGCGGTTGTGGGTAGGTTGTAGGTAGGGTAGGGACTAGAGTCATAGAAGTCTTTGTGCACCTTTTGCTCGAATTCCTTCAGATGAGCAGGATCAACATTCAACTACCACTCTAGGTAACTATGCATCTCACTCTCCATCTGGTTTATCTCTCAGCAGGTGTCGTCACACATGACTTTGGAAGCGAGCATGAAGGTAGAGATAAAGAGACGATGGCCTGACAAGCTACAGGCGGCATGGAATCAGGCGTTTAGGTGTTGAGTTGAAGGAGAAAGAGGGCAGAAAAAGTGACGGATGAATGCAGTCTTGTCTGATGGAGGGCGGAAGCAATAAAGAGAGCTAACGGTGGACAAGGTGCTGAATGATTCGATGACAAGGGTGTTGGCAGCTCTGGGCATGCAAAAAGGTGGGTAACAAAGTGCGCCGATACTTTTGGGACATGTTCATGGCCGTAGTATGGGTCAGGCTGAATGAAAGAGGGTAATTAGGGCTGGTGGTCGAGCACTACGTCACTTTCGGGGCTTACCATCTGGGACCGTTGGGTGTTGTGGTGTGATGAGGATGAGTTCTGGGACTACGAGATAGAGGGCTGAGAGTGATGGTGAGCGGGCATTTGCAAGGGGACCTTTCTGAAGGGAGAAGGATGGCGGCGAGTGTCGTTCGAGTACATGACGCCCATTGCTTCGGACTTTGAAATGAGGTGGGCGCTCGCACATCAGTATGTTTTAATTCAATTTAAAGGCGGGGGATTGTTTTCTAAGAATTGAGGACCTTGATTATGTGTTATCTACATCATATGTAAGCTATACGTGAGGAGAAATTGAGTGTCAGACAACCACAGAGAAGGTGAGATGTAAAACTAAGGAGCCTAGCCTGAGTGAGTTCCATCATGATGTAAGTCCTCGGAGTACAACCACATAACCAGCGAAATAAGGGTTCAAATGTAGATTGCCAAGAAGTATTTTATGTATAATTCGAAGTGGCTCTTGTGCCCAAATATTGGTACAGTACAGACAGGGAACAGAGAAGATAACATACATACACCTAGATATCAGTTTGATACGATATATTGATAATGAGAACATAGCAATAAACATATTCGCACCGGTTATGACGAGGGGAAGGAAAATGAAACAAGAAACTACAGTAGTCTATTGTCAGTCTGGTAGCTAATCCGAGACGGTGAGGTCAATGTCAGCTTGACGAGGGCGTTTTGAAGCACGACGACGAGCACGTGCGAGTGGACATTGAGTCAGCGGTGGAGATGCGGCATCCTGATAGATAGGATAAGGTCGGATGGGATTGTGACGTCGTGGACGAGCAGGGCCAGGGCTCGTGATCCCAAGCTGAGAACGAAGAGGAAACCGGCTTGGACCAGGAGGCAATATACCGTCCTGGACAAGGACTCCATCAATTTCCGTAAATGTCGGAGAGGATTCCCTCGCAGAGTCAGAGGGGCAAATGTGCAGAGTATAATCCGCTCCCTGAAGCAGGGTAACACCAAAGTATTTCCCGCAGCCACTGCATTGACCCAATTGGGCCATTAGCTCGGGGAAACCTAGGCCATGGTTGATGTTGAACAAACGGCAGATAGTGTCAATGTTATCTTGAACGGTCATGAGTGGGGCATCACCCTGGGCAGGGGGGAGGGGTGGTATGTGGAGACGACTTGAATTGAGTACACGCTTGTCTACCAGACGGTCCGAGGATCGTAAGTTCATGGAATACTAGAGGTATTGATAGACTTACTTATAACATTCGGCGCTGGGGCTTTCCCACCACTACGAGGTGTCATGATAGACCCAAAGACATCGCTACTGGGGGCAGGCGTACCTAGATGAGAAGTTAGTGATCCAATGACATGAGAAAGCATATGATGTACTGACCCTGGGATGGTCCAGCAACAGTTTGGTAGTCTCTCCACACTGTCAATGCCAACTGGTTTGGTGGAGCATCTATATCGGTGAATGGGTGCATGTTAGTAGTCATAACAGGCACTATATCAGGTACAATAAATGCTTACCCTCAAAGTGCATTACCGGATAGAATGCTGTAGGATGCGGAGTCGTTCTATTCTTCAAAAGATCATTGAGGCTGACTGAAGGCATCGTTAATATAACGTCAAAACTATCAAACAATGGAAGAAGAAACGTACTAAAGTACGAGCACCCACGGCGTCCATGAGGAAGCCAATTGTCACATCCAAGACAGACGTGTCCCTTAGCGACCCCAGTGGTCGAAACAAAGATGCGCAAGGGTATCTTTACGCCGCCATTATCAAGCAAGCACCAGCAGGACGTAGACCTCAGCCAGTTATGGGACGCAGTGTATTCTGGGAGCTCATTGAGCAGAATAGGAATGCCGTCGACGTCACATGGTCTATGGGAAAACATCATTAACAGAGTAAATAGTAGAGAAAATCATAAATACTTACAAGTTTACAGTTTCGAAACCCTGTGGGTAGCTAAAGGAAAGAACGGTGAGCTCCTTCCTGAGAACGTGCTTAAGTAGCACATTTCTCTCGTCAAACCATGCAGGACGAGCACCAAGGGACTCAGATAGAGGAGTCGTGCGAGTATGACGAGTACGACGAATAGCAGATGTGGGAGAGGCAGTAGAAGCAGCCGACTTGAAGGAAGGGGTCGAAGATGCTCGGGATAGAGGAGTAGGCTTGGATGGGGAAGACATGATAGGAAAGGACACCAGTGTTGGTGATGGGGACTTTGTCGTCAAACCAGCTCACCTTTTATACCTCTTAACATATCCCTCCACTGACTTGTCGGAATTTTTCTCAACTGCAACGATGAGGTTCAAAGAAATATCAGTTCCATTTCGGTCTTGACAGGTCGTTGAACTAATATCGAAGCCATGCCTCGAGGCATGGCACGAGGCAACTACCAATAATGCCAGTAATTATTCCAAAAAATAACAATGAAAACTCAACCTTTCATTGTCAATCTCGAATGGGAATATACACAGGGGGTGATGGCGTAACGCCACAGAACGCATGAGGAGGAAGGAGAAGCATCACCACTCCGACAGCTGTCAGATCCTCTCTGTCAGTTCAACACGTGCTGTCTACGTCATTCTTTGGGACGGCCGACTACTCCAAAAGGAGCCTCTAACCGTGATCGTTCTGAGATTCGCACCCACCCTTCCTTCACTCTCGTCATATACTTGCCATGATAACTTTGTGTCTGGTCAGCTCGGTAATAAGATAACATTTCGGGCCGTCTAAGGAATCATTAATCAGTTCAAATGCAACTCACATGGCTCCTATTGGCACCTTTACCTCTGCCCGATGACCTGTTATGATTCTGGAATGTAAATCACATTCTGCCCAGCTTGTGTCTGTTGCGATCCCTGCATCTTCCCTTTCATTTGCAAGTTGCCTCAAGTGTTTCTATCACCGAGCTTGTCTACGATGACTCAAGTGCAAGTGAAACCCGGATTTGACTTCCCATACTCCAGAGTTGGTCTCACCGAAACTTGACGTACTGTACAACATACTACCCAAAACTGTAGATTTCTCGCACAGTTTATCCCGCAAGAAACCAACACCTACTGAAGATTCTTGCTTGTGCTTTCGCGGAATATGCTTCTGTGCGCCCTGCTCCACATGATGCGTCGTGTCAGACGACCCCGCACTCGACTTTCGACGGCCCGCACATCATGCTATATAATACTGCGCCCAGGTCACGAGCATTGTAACACACTCTATCGTGCAGCGTAGACGTTAACAATGCATCCCTTGAACTTCAATCCTGCTTTTACGTCGTTGTTGGGCCTCGTATACTTGTTACCTTATACCGTCGCATTGGATAATGGTATAGGCAGAACACCGTCGATGGGATGGAACCCTTATAATGTTTTCTTGTATGTCTCATTCATTCTATATCTCATTCTTGGATCAGGTTAACGTATACTTATAGATGTGACACAAACGAGGCTCAATACCATACGGCAGCACAAAATCTTGTCAATAATGGTCTCAATAGCCTTGGATACCAATATTTCATGTTGTATGTCCTCACGACGATGTATAAACCAAAGAATTGTCTTGATTTATGTCATTCTTTAGAGATTGTGGCTGGCAAGGATTGCAACGAAATGCTACAGGTGGTTTCACGTGGGATACTACTCGTCTTCCTTCCGGTGTCCCTGCTTTGGCGTCTTTTGTTCATGGTTTAGGATTGAAATTTGGTGTTTATAGCGATGCGTACGCCCCTCCTTTTGTTTTATTCTATGCTACAGATAATCGTTAACCTACCGGGCTCTTCAGGGGTTATTTCTCTTGTGATTTCGTAGGAGGCTCCGCTCATTGGCTCGGAAGTTTGGGAAACGAAACGATTGACGCTGCAACATTTGGTGAATGGGGGATGGACTACCTTAAAGTAAACATTTTTCATCCTTCATTTATGCGACTATCTCTCTAATCACAAATTACTTATGTTCTAGTACGACAATTGTTACGCCGTAAGTCCAACCGACTTTGTCAATTACAACCCACCAATCCAACTCCAAGTATGTATTTCTTTCCTACCGACTTCATCTGTCTTTAACCTTCCCCTCAAACAAGCCTCACTACGAAGCGATGCGCGACGCTCTTGCACGTATCAACCGACCAGTCGTGTACTCCATCTGTAACTGGGGAGTCCAAGATACCGCCCGGTGGGCGGGACCAATAGGTAACTCCTGGAGAATCTCGTACGTACTCGGCTTTTCTCATCCGCTTTTCCCTATGCCATATCCGCCCTATTTTATTCCTCCTCGACACATTACATATTAAATATATTCACTAACACTCACTTCATAGAAACGACATCGGCCCTCCGAACAACTGGAACAACATCATCCGAATCATCAACCAAGTCGTCCCCATTACACAATTCGCCAAACCCGGTGCATTCAACGATCTTGATATGCTTGAAGTTGGGAACTCAGGAATGACGGTGGCTGAGCAGGAGACTCATTTCGCATTTTGGGCTGCGGCAAAGTGAGATTTGACCTTTTCTTTCGCGGTGTACGGTGATAGATCTTGTGCCGTCTAGGTCTCCGTTATTGATCTCGACGGATTTAACGAACCCTGCGCAAGCGACGTTAGATATTTTGAAGAATACTCGTCTTATCGCTGTTAACGTGAGTTTGGAAGTTGACGCTATGTCGAAGATGGCCTAACGCTGATCGACTTGATCTGATAGCAAGACCGCCTCGGAGCCTCCATCGCGTTCAAGCGACGTTACACCAATGACCACGATGTTTGGGCAGGACCTCTAGCAGATGGATCTACCGTCGCAGGTACGCCCCGATTCCCCTAATATAAGCTGTATTCGTATGAAATCGACTTTCTTTTAGTTATCATTAACTGGGTTAACTCCTCTCGCTCTTTGACCGTCGACCTTGGAGACATCGGTATCACTTCGGGTATAGCGACGGACCTATGGACTGGTTCCTCTTTAGGTACGCTCAGAAACACGTACGTCTCCTTCTTTCTGTCCGTTTTATCCATCTCATTATACATACGTCCATTTCCAGATACACAGCGACCGTCCCTGCGCACGGTTCTCTTGTCCTCAAACTGACTAATACAACGCCCTTCAGACTTCCATCATTTACGTACTATCCCACCTCCTCTCCATCTACGTCTCTATCTGGCGGTGCTGCCTTCCGAACAGTCAACTCTACAATCAGCGTCGCAGGGAACGTCGGGAATGGTGGGAGTGTTACTCTCACCGGACTCGACGGTGGCTCGGGAGGAACGAAGTTGGTGTCGATTGATTATATCAATGCGGACTTCACGATGACGAACACGGCGTGTTCAAATTGTCGGAATGCGATCGTTAGTGTGAATGGGGGTGTAGGGCAGACGGTACAGATGCCTCTGTCTGGTCAGGTACGTTGCACTTTGCACTTTTGTTTGTTTGGAGGATGACTAAAGTTGATTTCGGGGTAGAGTTGGGACATTGTGTACTCGGGATACCTCGTCTCTCTCTCTGGGTTCGTCTCTGGAAAGAATAACACAATAACATTCTCGAATCCAAACGCTTGGACTCCAGATTTCTATCGTGTCGGAGTGGCGAATTGATTGAGAAGATGGCTAACACCCTCATTCTTGGTTTTAACGTAATCCACGCCCGGTGAAGAGAACTGTAATGATACCACTTCGTTTTTTTCTCACCGAGAACAATTGCCGTTGTCACCTTCGCAATGTAACTACTGCAATCGCGCAATCAGGATCAGCTAGTAACTTACGACATATATAACGGAGGCATTGGATGGTCGCCATGACGTGATGTGAGTTCAAGGTCTTTATCGGGGGAGTTCGACATCTTAGAACATTTTGTATCCATGCAACTTCGAAGGGAGTAACTCTACTGGCATGCCACGCAGAATCGGAAGGTCGGCGAGGAACTCCCTGATACTGATGGATAACTCTATGATTTATAACGACCTAATCTCAAGTGTGACGAGGATTGTTGGGTCACATACTCGTGTTTGTAAGCTCATGCTGTTTGATTTAGGTGTCGTTGAAGAGCTCAAGATTGTGCTTCTAGGTATAAAGTAGGAATCTATGGAATGGCCGCAGATGCAATGCGATGTATCACCTATTTCTAACGATATATATTACTGCTATCAACAACTCGCTGGGATGCTAATCGCAGCGCTGTGTCTGATTATGAAAGGCCTTTACTTGTGACTCCATGCGAATGACATCAAGAACATCTCAAAAAACCTGTTGTGATATGTTCTCCGCTGATCTCAACGTTGCATCAACACATCGTCAACATCTTTGTTCAAAAAATGTGGTCTGTTCGTCTCCATTGTATCATATCACAACTCGACCATCGTGAATATAACCATGTGTTTCATTCACTATCTTTGGATCTTACTCCTTGCATCTCCGTGATTCTTGATTGATTATTCTTTTTTAGTGTTCTGTCTTCGGTATACTGAAAGTACAAGAATAATTTGTAACCATTACTTTGATGTGTTTGCCGCTTCTCTGACTGCGGGCGATGCGATCGATCTTCTTCACCAACCCTCGGCCTATGCATTGCAATGGCGAGAAGGTCTATCGATCAAACCGTCAATACTTATGCCGGATATTGTTTATGAAAAAAACTAACCAACTGAAATAGTGAACGTCGGCATCCTGAATGCTAGGATATCAGCCAATCGGCCAAAGAGGATCAGGTAGACAAATAAGAGAATCTCAATATCACTTTCTAGTTCATTTCGCTTTGACTCGCACATTTTCAAAGCTATGCGATAAGAGGCAATTTGTTTATTATCAGAGATGCCCTTGCAGTTGGCGAGAAAGAAAGCAACGCAGAACATTTCCGGCCCACGAACTTCGCAGCCAGCTCCATCCATGCACCATCCAAAGCCTAAGAAAAACGGAAAGGAAAAGATACAAGACGTTGTAGTTGCATCCCTGATCCTTTTCGTCTCGGCATCCGAATCTGCCAGTCACATGGCAGTTGATCGATCTCGACTCCTTTTTCAGCATCATCTCGCGTTCTGTAAAAGAAAGAATAAAGGTTATTTCAGAAAATGACGAAGAAAACAAGAATTCACCGACCTCACACCTCTCCCCCTTTTTGCGGGTTGTGGAAGAAGTCGTTGAGAAGGCTTAAAAGTAGGGGTAGTAGAAAGGATGTGGATGGAGTCGAGAATATGAATCAGGCGGCTTGCACTTCCTCGGCTTGAGGTCCCTTTTGACCCTGACCGACGATGAAGGTCACCTTCTGTCCCTCCTGCAGTGTCTTGAAGCCAGCACCTTGAATGGCGCTGAAGTGCACGAAGATATCGGAGCCGCTTTCTGGGGTGACGAAGCCGAAGCCTTTGGTTTCATTGAACCATTTGACTACACCGGTCTGACGTTGAGACATGTTTGAAGATATCGGTTACCACGCAAGGGTTGAGATTGGCTTTTGGCTGGTAGTTGTTGGTAGAACGACGAAGTAGAGTTTTAGGAAGACTCATCGCGAGATCAGCGATCAATCGAGGTTTGTTTACATCTGTTTGTAGCGAGCAGAACTTCTTCGCTTCGGTGCCGTGCTGCCAAACTTATGATATACACGGAGACAAGACATAGGTATTCATCGCCTGGTATATTTGTATAAAAAAATAGATCCACCACGCCTGGAATGTATCATTAAATAAACTCCGAGTCTGAATCAAAGTCCGTGATTATAATTTGGAGGATGATGCGATGTTATACTGTATAGAGAACGACCGTACCCTTATGGCGAGATTTTACGAGGATATCCCTCCGCCCAAGCCGTTTCTAATGCATTAAAAGCATCCTCCTCAGACGGATACCCGGTATAAACTGCACCAGGGACACCAAGGACAAAGTCCGCGCAGTCCAACCTAAATGCACCAATCGGTCAACCGATAACTCCCTCCATTCGCGTAGAAATATACCAATCATAAAATATGCCAATAAATCGCCCGCGAAAAACCACAATGCAGCGGCACCTGCTATTCGCGGGTGAGATATTTCGGGCATAAGGAGGGATTAGGATATTATAACGGGCTATGAGAAGTTGGATTCATCATAATTCGTGAAGGCGTGTAAGTATTTACCGTTCTGTACAGCACGTTCTGTGGATACACGTACGGCACCTCGAGCGAGGGTTCGATCATATGCTGCTTGTGCAGTTTCCAGGGACGCATAAGATCTGTGCACCGCACGAGAAATTCCATTCGTTTCATCCCGAGCTTCTTCCCTGTTGTCGTAACCAAGTAATTATCTATAACAGTCTTACCGAATAACATAATGACTGTACCATGTCTGGAAGACTCCAACATGGCGTCCAACAGTTACAGCATAAAATTGCGGGGGCCTTTTTAGGGCCCGCCTTGCATAATAAGAGCTTGGTGAGTGGATAACGTCACCAGGAGCATAGAAGGGAAATACGGCCAAGTTACTTGCAGATTCCGCATCGGTCTCCCTGTAAAATATCGGTCAGGTCATACCAGCATCGTCAGAGTACAACAAAAATTGCCTCTGTGGAGGGGTATCATCCTGGTGACCGGCTTCTTCGTTGTCAGCTCTCGTCAACGAGAGTGACGCAAGGAAATCTGATAATACGTCAGTGTCTGATCGTCCAGGTGATTCAGGGAATGTGCCGGGAAGAGTTGTAGTCTGAGGAGAGGGAGGGCGATCAGGAGCGTTGGCAGAATCCATTGTTGTAGTATGAGGTATTGTGATACAAGAAGGGAGTGCGTGAAGACAACATCCAAGGGGATGATATACCATATTATATCCCTCCTATATTTAGCTTGAGTCATATAAGGTTCAACACGTGCTAAAACCTTAGTTGGACGAAGTATCTCTGCAGTTCTGAGAGAAATGCCGATGTCCCAGTGCCCAGAATGATACCTTGTTGCTAGTGGCGGTCTAATAACATATGCGCCTATCTGTCAAGATAGCGGAGACACAAAGTGTGATGGATGTATACCATTGGTAGGATAAAATCCGTATTTGATGTTCCCATTATGAGTGTTTTGGGAAGTCTTCGGCTCCTAGGAGAGAGATACAAACGAAGACGCTATAGCAATTGAGAACTTCTAGGGAATTTGATACGCAGCGCGAGCAACATTCCCTAGGGAAGAATGGATATCGTACGCAGATGTTTAGAGTGACATGAGCACGATGCAGGTTAGAGCCCGAGTCTGAGACTACAAACATACATCATGTGTGAGCAGATCTAGTACGTACGAAGTAGCACCCGCGACATCGACGCGGGAATGTTGTGAGCAGAAAGAACGCTAGACCGTTGGCGTTGAAAGCCGCTCACATTGAGAGTGCCCTTATTCGAGGTATACTGCTGTCAGATCGAGGTCCCATTATGACAACAATAAGAGGATCTGCTTGGTACTACATACCTCGACGACTGGTCTTACTATGTGGGACGGTGTTACTCCGACAAGGGACGTGGGGTGGCAGGTTTTCGTTGGTTTAGGGAGGCGACTTCGGTCACTTCGGGAGCCACATATTTAGTTTGACAAGTTAGATCAATTGAGGGGACACCGTCGTGACGGGTTGTGGGAAGGAAATCCGAGTCGTAATACATTGATGAAGCCTTCTGTTTCGGATGTCATTACCATGTTTAGCCAGGACCCCTGAAAATATACTGGATGGCCGTCTGGCCATCCCGAGAAAAAATTGAGATTTTGAGTGGAATGCCGTCCAAATTCCCGAGATTTTAGGCCCCATGGGGCGTTGCGGCCGTCCGACTGTCCCGAGAAATTTTGCATGCTGAGCGTGATGCCGTCCGGAAGTCCCGAGGAAATTATGGTTAGGGTTCATGACATTCATCAGCAAATCTACAACTTGTCTTGGGAGTCTTGGTAAGAACAAATGGGGTCCAAGACGATTCGTCTTGGGCAAGTAGGTCCCATATTCTCACGTAGGATAACAGTCTTACCTAAGAAGGAAACCTGTCGACAAGAACATCAAGATAACATCACAATACGTCTTGGGATCATCTTAGGCATACACTCAGATCAACAATGATTGGATAATAATAGAATATATTCAGTAATAATTATATCTCTAATCTGAGATAATGTAATAATCATCGTCCTCGTCGTCAACAATGATTGGAGCAGTGGAGAGTCGTCCCTTGTTTGACTCGGAGAAGGAATCAATACAGTAAGCCTTCGCACCATTCAAAATATATTCCCACTTTTCCGCTTTCCAATTGTCGATGACCTTCAGGTACTTCGTTGCACGGCGATGATGTTTTGGTTCCCCGTGCTCGAGTTTAATCATATTACCCCAGTTATCTTCGGAAAACCACATCGCAGGTGAAGTAGTGCTTGCTTTAACGCCTTTACGATAGAGCGTGAGACCACGTTCAACCTGTCGGGCCATATAGCCACAAGAGCCTGATTGTAAGCAGTGTTCATTTGACGGAAAGAATCATCAACATACCGCTTGAATCGCAAGGATAAGAGCGCCCTTTGGATGATCCTTACTTCGTAGGTTGGTGGGAATGCGGTTGAGTTCTGCGACATGTGGTGCAAGAGCCATTAGAATCATGGGATTGGCATACACTCCCTAGAATTCCGAGTTAAGCAATAGACACATTAATATTAAAACTTGTATCTGACTTCACCTTCTTTATCTTTTTGCCATCCGAGTCACTGGTCCAGGTCTCCCAGTGGAAAGGGACCTCTTGATTACCATCGCCCAGGTTGTGCTCCACAAACTCGCGGATGGCTTCTGATGAGTCGAGGACCTCAGCATTGTCTGAAATCATTCGATCGACCGCAGCTGTGCCACTCGTGCCAATCGATGACCGCCAGTCTGTTATACGGTAGGTAATCTAAGGAAAGGGGTTTTTAACATAAGCGAGTATTAATCATATAACTAATAGTGAACGTTACCAGATTCCAATAAACATCTCCTTTCTGCACGATGTATTCTGAGCTTGGCCAGGTGCGCTTGAAGAGTGCTCGCACCTGGTCAAGATCAAGAGAAGCCCAAGGGAGCATTGTACCAACTAGCTCACGTGCGAGAGGTACGAAGAGTTTCTGCCAGCGTTCTTGCATGTTGTCTGGTAAATCCGAGTTACGAGGCTTCTTCGTCTCTTTGCCAGACCGTGTTGTCCTTCGGGTACCAACCAAGGGAGCATCCTTGGGTGCAATAGTTGTTAGCTGTGGACAATATATTCGAGTTAGTCATCGTGTCCAAGTCAGTACACCGATCTTGAATATGGAACTAGAGAAGAGTATTTACTCACATTTTGTACGTTGTTGAAATGAGCTCGAGATCCTTAAATAGTATTTTGGAAAATCAATAAGTTCATATGAAGACACTTCAATATAACGAGTACTTACCACCAGCAAGCTTCGTTTTGTCTACTTGTTGATGCAGTTGTTTCTTTCTTCGCTCAGACCGCGCGTCCTCGATAATATCAGCCATTGCAGAACGTTCATCGGCATCGCTATCATCTGCAAAAGTAGCGGGGCGTACACCATCACTATCTACGTGATCACAGAAGAGGTCGTCACTGAGAGTGAGGTCGATATTGGAAGAGGGAGCACTGCCAGTGCTGGTGTTTGAGTGAGCGCGGCTAGAACGCTTTGTATTCATAGAGCCGACAGAGCTGTGACGCCCACGGCTGCTGTATCGATAATCCTCCCAGTTGGAACTTACACCGCCGACTTCGGCCTTCTTTGTTTTCTTCGTGCTTGATATGAGAGAGGGGGTTTGTAATGATTGAGTGAACCATCATAGAATCCGATTGGGAGGTACGGAAAGCGAAGAAAGGAACATACATAGTTTCTTCAACTCGAAGCCCTTTCCCATGCCCTTCCACTTCTAGCTTCCGCTTTCCCATCGCCCTTCCACCAGTGCTATTAGTGGCACTGAAACGTGCTGCTTGAACACTTGCGCGTGCGGTTTGTGCTTTCTTCTTGACCGCTTTCTTGGTACTTGCACGAGTGTCGATATCTGAATCTTCTGTGTCATCTTGCTCTAGGTCACTACCCTCTTGATCGGAAGCCTCCTCTTCTGCCTTAGACTTAGGCTCATATACACTACCATTATCGCTGCTCTCATCATCGAGCCCTACGAGCTGTTGCCCACCACGGGTTTCTTCCAATCATACCAGTAGTAAGTATTTACTTGCGGCTGTGATGCCAATAAATGCTTACCTCCCTCCAAGTCCTTATTGGAGCCTACAAGCCTCTCATCGGGGATGTTCTTATCCACTGGCAGTGATGGACGGCGGCCAAAATTTTCATCGTTGTTGTCCTCAGTCAGCATACGATTTTCCACTGCTGCTGCACGTTCGATAGCAGTTTCACGAGCTTGTGCATCCAGTTGACGTGCTTGCTCTTCAGCAGCGTTAGTGGCAGCAACCTCAGTGTGCGAGCGACGAGGTTTTGGTAAGTCAGGAGCTCCAGGGTGTTGAGTTTTATTCTGAGCACGGGTGCGCATTCCAGGTGGAAGATTAGCAACCAGTTTTCGTCGACTATTAGCTGGTGTTTCCGCCATACCGTAGAGGGGGATAAGGGCTTGGGAAAAGCGGTGGTGCTTTGCTGGCCGCAGGGTGAGTCACCCTTTGCACTGACCATCGGCGGGAATTCCCGACTCACTATTTTGCGGCACGCCATTCTGATTGCACCTTAGCTTTAGGGCGGGCAGAATTCAACTTCTGGTTTCAGGACTAGAGGACCCACCTGATTACAGCCCATAACTGTGACTCCGTGATAGTCCCAGCATGAAATACCAGCCTCGAGACATCCCTTGTACAGTTTATGGATGTCGAAGAAAGTTCAAAAATATGTCAGGCTTGACACAACATGTGGGGGCTCTACATCAGGCTGCTCCAACTCGAAGTTCGGTCCCTCAACGTCAAGTAGA
Source organism: Cerrena zonata (assembly GCA_038087015.1). NCBI lineage: Eukaryota > Fungi > Basidiomycota > Agaricomycetes > Polyporales > Cerrenaceae > Cerrena > Cerrena zonata. The sequence continues at coordinate 123,872 of JASBNA010000025.1, forward strand.
AGCAAATCCCCAATGTTCACCGTCTCCTCCAAGCTCGCCACATTTTCGGACACCAAGCCCCCACTGTTTTTCAAGTTTGAGTCGACAACCCTCCCCTGCTAGCCCCTCCAATGTACATCGACCATCGTCATTGCCACGACCGGCTCGCTTTCAGTCACCGCGCCGAAGATCGTCTTCTCCTCGTTCTCCGACTCATCCAGATACATCTCAGACACACTATGTCGAGAATCACCCCATCCTCAGTGGTGTGTATATTTTCCCACTGTGTGTATATCAATGCTCAAAAGATAGTGAAGGAAAACCATGTAACGCTGAGGGCACCACCTATCTACCACCTAACTCGAGCCCACCTCCCCCCAATTCTCGCTTGTGTGATGACTACACACCTTTCGAGAACAGCGCGCACTTCAAAATTGCGGACTTTCTATTTACGAAGGAGGAGATGAGTGGTGGGAAGACTGATGAGCTCATGGACCTATGGTATGAGTGGAACAGGCAGATCACCCCACTCGACTCAGATGTTACCCCTGGTGTCCCCTTCGTAAACAAAGCAGATCTTTATACAACAATTGACTCCATTTCTTTGGGTGACATCCCCTGGCAGTCGTTCACGGTCAAGTATGCTGGAGAGAAGCCAACTGGAGAGATTCCATCTTGGATGGAAAAGGAGTACATTGTCTGGTACCGATCTCCTCGCAGCGTTCTCCATAACCAGATTGGAAGTCCGGACTTCGCTCGCGACATCTGCTATACACCGCAACGTGTATTTACCAAAGACAACAAACGTAAATATAGTGACTTCATGTCTGGTGACTGGGCGTGGAAGCAAGCCGACACACTTGCCACTGATCCCGAGAACACTGGCGCGACATTCTGTCCAATTATTCTTGGGAGCGACAAAACAACCGTCTCAGTGGCAACTGGCTCCAACGAATACTACCCTCTGTACATATCCAATGGTCTGGTATCAAACGGGGCACGTCGTGCACATCGAGGAGCGGTTGGTGTTCTCGCATTTTTGGCGATACCCAAGAGTGTGTCAGCCTTGTTCACTACATTGAAGCTTCATGACTGATGACTCCTACTTTCCTAGCTGACCGAGAACATGCAAAGTCGAAGGCATTTCGCAAATTTCGCCGTCAACTTTTTCATGCTTCTCTCGAGTATATTCTCAAGCCTCTCAAGCCCTCGATGACTCAACCTGAGGTTGTTCAATGTGCCGATGGCCATTTCCGTCGCATGATCTATGGACTTGGGCCATACATTGCTGATTATCCTGAGCAGGCCCTTTTGGCATGCATTGTACAGGGATGGTGTCCACAGTAAGCTCTAACAAATACCATCCGTAATCTCGTAGCGAGCTCATTGGCAATCGATAACTTTAGATGCACTGCACGGAGTGACGATCTCGATAATATCAACAACGCCGATGTCACTCGTCGCTCTCATGAACATACAGATGCCCTACTGGAGGCATTCAATTTGAAGGAATTATGGGATGATTATGGCATTGTAGGCGATGTTGTGGTAAGTACCGACACATATGGAAAATTACAGAGTTATTACTTATTACGGTTTAACTTCGTCAGCCCTTCACTGTTGCGTTCCCTCGCGCTGACATTCATGAACTCCTCTCGCCCGATCTCCTACATCAGGTCATTAAGGGAACGTTCAAGGACCATTTAGTGACATGGGTGGAGGAATATCTCGACTTGGTACATGGCCCCACACGTGCGGCTCAAATCCTCGCTGATATTGATCGACGGTAAGTCCTATTTGTTCCGAGTCAGCTTGAACATTATGTCTTGATAATGCTGCTTTCAGTATTTCAGCAGCGCCAAGCTTTCCTGGTCTGAGGCGGTTTCCCGAAGGCCGAGGGTTCAACCAATGGACAGGCGATGATTCAAAGGCTTTAATGAAGGTATCTACTAATACTCTATACTATTAATGCCTTGATGTTCCGTTCTCACTCTATGTATGTAGGTTTATTTACCAGCAATTGCTAGTTATATACCTGCGCAAATGACCCGAACACTGTCCGCTTTCATGGACTTCTGTTACCTCGTACGACGATCAGTCATAACGGAAGACACGTTATTGGAAATACATCAAGCATTGGCTAACTTCCATGAGGAACGAACTATCTTTGAACAGACTGGTGTCCGTGTCGGTGGGATCTCTCTTCCACGCCAGCACTCCCTTAAACACTACGAGCAGCTCATCCGTTCGTTTGGTGCCCCTAATGGACTCTGTTCTTCGATTACCGAATCGAAGCATATTGCTGCAGTTAAGAAGCCATGGCGGCGGTCTAGTCGATTTGAAGCCTTGGGACAAATGCTTGTTACTAATCAACGGCTTGACAAGCTCGCGGCTGCCCGTGTCGATTTCACTTGCCGCAATATGATCAACACAACAACCCTACCCATGCCAAGTCCATCACAATCCAAGACCACTGACGATAGTGATGACCCTATAGTGGAGGGAGAGCGTGTTCTCGGTGAAGTAAAATTGGCAAAATGCGCTAGTAGGTCGAATTGCCAATCTATTGGTTTTTTATATTAATGTCCAGCAGGTCGTGGTGTCCCGCGTAATACTGAGGAACTAGCCGCTTTCATAGGTGTTCTCCAACTGCCATCCCTCATCCGACGCTTTCTCTTTGATCAAGTCTCTGAGGGTGATGTTGACCCTATGTCTGTGGCATTGGAAACCTGCCCGGAAGCTCCCCGTCGCATTTTCATGTACCCTTCTGCTGTGGCGACATTCTACGCTCCAAGTGACCTCTCGGGAGCTGGTGGTATGCATCGGGAACGCATCCGTGCCGTAGCATCATGGCGCAAAGGACCACCACGGTACGACTGTGCATTTCTGGAGAAGGATACAGAACTCCCAGGATTCCGTGGCCTTCATGCCGTCCGTGTCCTTCTTTTCTTCAAATTTAGACTCGACAGGACTGAATTCCCATGCGCGCTGGTCTCATGGTTCTCACCCATCAGTGATGATCCATGTGAGGATACGGGTATGTGGATTGTCGAGCCCGATCTCGATGAACACGGTGAGCGAATGATGTCAGTAATTCACTTGGATTGCATTTTACGCGGAGCGCACTTGATCGGAGTTGCAGGTAAAGATAAAATCCCCCGGAAACTACAATACAGCGATTCTTTAGATGCTTTCAAGGCATTTTATGTAAACAAATATATAGACCACCATGCCCATGAAATTGCATTCTAGATTATGTACGATATGTTTGACAAGAATGATCTAAGAGAATTTCATTCGGCTAAGATGCATACAAATCTCAAGATACACCGAGATAATGACAGGCTTGTAAGACAGAGGGTACGGAACCAAGACAGTGCACTTAAGACTATGCATACTGACCAAGACAATATGATCACTAAGATTGATATAAGCATTTGCACATTTGCTGATGTTTTTCATTTGGTAGACACTTTTACTTCCTTTGTCGTTTTCCTCACATCCCACTCTGGCTATTTTCACACTTTCTCATGGCTTCTCAGACGTCTAGTCCCCTTGACATAGACAGCGATGAGAATATACCCTTTATTCAAGATAATTGGATTCGAAAAAATAAAGTCTACCCAGTCGAAAATACACCCTCCTATATTGCCACTGCACACAACGAAGTATTCGAGATTCCATCAAGCCTAAAGGTTCCAATACCTGATTCCAACACCACTATTGCCACCTTTCTCGAATGCAGAATCCCCTCCCTATCATCCAACTTCATTCAGCCGAAGCTGGCCTCATGGTTCTCAGACGACCATCCCAACACACCACTTCGTGACCTCTTCAATTCTGATCGGCATCTTCCACCTCGAGAGACTATCAAGGGACTTCTGAAAATATCGGGCCAGCAATGGTTTGATGGCCGTCGTTCGATACGCGACCCTCGTTATAACAAGGGGGCGGAAAGGTTTCCACTATCTGCCCTTTCAGTCTGGCAGATGTTGACGGACACTCGACATACCTTTGACAGCTGGAAGGTTGCACAGCATTGGGTCTTGAACATGGGACTCCAGACACAGTCCGCTGTCACGGTGGGGTTATCTCGAGAGGTTGTCTCCCTATTTTCGCAATTAGGCTGGTCAGTACCGGTCAGACCTGGGCATGTGAGCATGGAGGCTACCGAATTTGCTAGGTTGCTTTGTTCAGGGCCTGAAACCGAACGCCGCGGTTGGCTCTCTGATGCTATCATTGACTTGATGGTAATGGTCCTGAATGAGCGACTGGGAAGTACAAGTGTCAGAGGAACCCTGATTGGTGATGTCAGAGTCATCGACGGACTCATGCGAACATCAGCTGTCAAGGACTTTGATGTAAGAAAGCGGAACAAAGACCTGTACAACATCTCCGATGCGGTCCATAAGGGTACTGTGTCGTCCCTTTACTTTCCAGTATGCGCCGGTGCTTGTCATTGGGTCATCATGCATGTGAATTTTACGGACAGTTCTGTTCAGATCGGTAAGTCAATAAAACAATTCAGTGGTGATTGAAAGCTAAAACTTAGCGTATTGCTAGGTGATAGCCACCCGAGCCTTGGATTCCAGCTAAAAAAAGAACTTGCAGCGCTTCAACAATGGTCACAGAAAGTACTTGGTAGACGGTTGGTTGTTTTGAAGTCACCGTTGCCAATTGGAACACAGAAAGACTCGATGTCTTGTGGTCTTCATGCGATCAATAGTATTGCACATCATGTCTTCGGCGATCCGCTTCTTGAAGCCACGGGAGTTGCTGAAGACCGCCTACGATGGTTTAGTCTGCTTGTTACTAGATTTGGGGTCAGTGATCTCGAGCTCCCTATTAAATATTAGACTTACATGCCTTCATAGCTACCACCTCAACGTCGGATCGTAATCAATGACCTCCTTAATCCTACGCAATCGGAATCCATCTCAATTACCACACATTACTCGCCCACAGGTCCGAGTTCCCCTATTGACCCCGGATCCCCATCTACTCCTACTTCTACACCCTCTACCCTTCCTTCGCAAGCAACGACAGACTTACAGACGGAGATAGATGACTCAGATGTACCTCCTCAAGCCGACACTGTTGACTACAAAATTAGCATAAATCCTAAAGGCACCGAGCTTAATACATCACCATTGTCATCATTTAAACGTCTTTTTCAACAACCAAAATTGCCATCGAAGTCCATTGGGAAACGTAAAGCACCTCAGAGTCAACAGGAAGAAGTACTACCAAAGCGCCAAAAGACAACGGAAGAGCCCAAGGTAGTCGGGACCAGCAAGTCTGCAACCTATGCACGAGATACTAGGGTACAGATTAAGGCAGGGACCTTCGCTGTTGTGAGGACAAAGCTGAGAGAGTGGCAGAAAGAGATCAAGCAGTTTGATGCCAAAGCGGAGTTCAAAGTCGACGATCCAGTTAACGTACGTTGCGGACGATGTGGGAACTGGTACAATATGTCGGACCCATATATCACAAGGCCACACAGACGTCATTTGAATGGCAACTGTAAAGGCAATGGATCGAAATCTCTAGTCGGCATGCTTAAAGATGGCACTTGGAAGGGGAAGGCAACAGCGTCGAAGGAGGTTGAGAGTAAGGAACCATGCCCGGGACTTTCAGAACGTCAAAATCCTCTCATCCCGTTATACTGTGATAGGACAGGTGCTGTGGGAGGAGGAGCACGTTCGGTGACAAAGATCGCAGAGGAGATGTATGGAGAAGAAACTATCTTCAAGCTCCTCAGTGATCAACAGAAGATCCGTGTTAGGGAAAGGCAGAGAATTGAGCACCGGTGGCGGAACGTTCAACGCGAGCATTGAGTCTTTGCTGTTGACTGCGAGCGCGAAGTGAAGGTCAAGACGAACACGCAAATAACCGCTGGAACATCAACGAAACATATCCCACAGCCATGCGCCTCTTGTCTCGCCGTCCTGGAAAATCCAAACTTTCAACGTGTTTTGAAAAAACCCATGCCTGAGCAAGATGACTTGAAATATTTGAACGATTTCTACAAGGATCCCGTTTTAGCTCGCCAGTTTGCCGCATCCCTTGGACTCAAGTCATTACTTGAAGACAAGACTAGCCGAAGCCCATTTGTTCAGTATGCAGTAGGTGTTGCTGAAGGGAAGTATGTCGATGATAAGATCCTGTCAGGTCTTATCCAAAGTATGGTAATGAAGCTAGAACGAGAGCGGAGTGGTAAAGGGATGCAGAACTTCAAGTGGCCGTCTGAGTATGACCACCTCCTCCATCTAATTGAGATTGAAAGTCCAAGAGCATACAAGATATTGTCTCAGTATCTTCCTGGAAGGTCACAGCGAAGTTTTGCGTACGTAAATTAATATTTCCCCAATTTATCTTGCTCACATATATCTATTTTTTAGACAACTCCGTGCTAAAGAGCCTCACATCCCCATGACCATCACCGATGAAACCTTCATCCTCGTTCGGGATCGTCTGAGAGCAGCAGGCTATTACGGTCCAGTTGCACTGAGCTGTGATGATACAAAGCTTGATTCATCTTGGCGAGTTTGTGAGGGCAAAGATAAGTCTGTATTCTTAGTTGGGGCAATTGGAGGACCCATCGCTGTTCCCACCGGCAATGCTGCCGAAGTTCAAGACATTATTGATAAACATTCAAATGATCTCGCTACAAAGGTATGAGTAGTACTTGGTTTACTTATCGTAATGACACTTAATTAATTTTGCAATATCTTTGCTAGGTCCGCTTATTCACAGTACAAGTTCCACTGCCTGGTGTCGCACCCATTCTGGTGTCTGCTCTTCCCATTGGCGAGTCCAATGATGCTGAGGTGCTTGTTGAATATTCCGAGGCTATAATACGTGGCCTTATTTCCCATGGTGTCCGAGTCTCATCTTACTCCTGTGATGGAACCGAGACTGAACGCAAGGTCGAACGTCTCCTTTGCAAGCGAGCTGATGATTGTGTCACATACACCATCCCCTCCCCTCACAATGCTAGTTTTACGATCACCTTGACGATTGCACTCTTCTCTGGATGCCCAGTTATCATGCTGCAAGACTCAAAACACGGGCTGAAGACATTCCGGAACAATTTGTTCTCAGGTGCTCGTCTTCTGGTTCTTGGAAATGCAACAGCTCTTTACCGCCACATACGCGAGCTTGCATTCCATCCTAGCTCCCCTCTATATCAACGCGATGTCGAGAAGCTTGATCGTCAAGATGATAATGCGGCAACACGTCTTTTCAGCTCACATGCACTGGAACACCTATCACATCACTTCCCCGATTTTATTGGTGAAGTTATCTACTTGTTCATCTTCGGTGAACTGATAGATGCCTACCAAAATCGTCATATATCCCTTTTCGAGCGGCTCAAGCTGGTTCTCCGCGCGCATTATTTTTTATGCATGTGGAAGACATTTCTTCAAACTGCTGGCTACCCTCAGTCACGGTACTTCATCTCTCGCGAGGCAGCCGACATAGCCCAGATACTTATTGAAGGACTTCTTGCACTCATCTTTGTCTACCGTGACTTTTACACATCGGATTCTGAGTGTCATCCTCTGTTGCCGTGGTTACATTCGACTGAACCTTGTGAACATGTCTTCGGCTCGGCACGTCAAATAGTCAAGGACTTTACCATGCTCGACTTCTACTACATGGCACAAAAACTACATGTCAAAATCCGTGAAACAACTACTCTTGCCCAGTCTGCAGACCCAAGGACACGAGCAACCGGCTACAATCACACGTACTTCGACACACGAGATATGGACTTATCTATGTTGTCAACTTTTCCCTCAGACGAGGACCTTCCAAGCATCACGATGGCGGCTATGGAGGAAGCTGAATCAATCATTGGTTTTCTCGGTCTCGCTCCCTCGTGCCTACACGAGTTTATGATCACAGCCTCCCCCTTTGATTCTGTACCCAGAAATGTCGACTTACTAGATGAACTAGAAGATGTCAATGACGAGACTCCTGACTTCTACAATGAAGACTATCCCGAGGGTCCATCAGCAAGTGCGGAGTTACGTGATCTTTTACAGAGCCCTTTTGTAGTGGAAGCATCTGTACACACCGGATTTACACAGAAGGAGTGTTCCAGACTCACTAGTATATCATCCGCAGCTGCTGCCTTGATGATTGAAGACAGAGTCAAGGTGTAAGTTGGTTTGTATGACCCTTTCAGCCGAGCTAATTCAGCATTATATAGGGATGAACTACTTGAAGTCAATACCGAAATGGAAGACGAGGCACTTGCGGACGAGTGTGATGCAATCCGTCATGCGTTAACCGCACCGAAGTGCACGCCGGCCAAGGTTTCCGTCGAGGAATTCGATATTGAGCTCCTGGTCAAGTATCGAAAACAGCATGAGACACGTCAGGCGGCTGAGGGCGTTCGAACACAAGCAACGAAGTCTACACCATCCAACGAGGTCTCTAGTCGTCGACAGCTGATCAAAGAAATACACCAAGTCTTGAAGGCTGTCGATACTCGCCGTATTGGAACAGGCTTGGAGCGAAATGCACGGTGGAAAGGGGACGTCCATGTGGGGCCTCCGTTAACTGGTAACGCTGCAAACGCAAAGGTCGTTGCAGATGCGACATCCAAAACGGTGAGTGCTACTAATAGTTCCGGTCAATGTGCCCGGTCTAACAAAACGAAAGAATTTGACTAAACGAACCGAGTACTTCACACAAGCCAAGATCCCTGAGCTTGGTTATGTCAACACCGCCCGTGTCTCCGCAGTCAACCCACTTCGAGTTGGATCTTACGGAATGTTCTACTATGCCAATGAGAGTCGTGTTGCGATTGGAAAAGGTGCGCAAATACATCAGTGTAGTATGATCTCTTCTGAGTCCTGACCACTTGTTTAGTGCTCGCCATGTATAAGAAGGGTGGTGGTCAAAATGGTAAACTTGGTTCCATTGAGGAAGCATCCTCTATAGGTGGAATCTCATACATTGGACTCAAGGTCTATCAACGATCCGCAGGGTCTCGTTTCCGCGAGCAAGTGACACGACTCAATACAACACGCTTCGACTTCGTTCCGGCATTACATTTCCTCAGTGTTTTCGGAACATCACCAACACCAGATCACGCTGGGGTCCTCAGCCTTTCGGATGCTAACATTGACCTTACACTCTATCGAACTTTAGATAATGCAGCCTCACGCGTTACCGAGGCGATCGAGCTATCTCGTCGACGAAAGAAGAAAATAGTCCCTAACCTATAGCCTAATCTATCTTTATTGTACATATTTAATGTTTCTCCATGCTTACAAGTGTCCAACCGTGACGAATTCACAGTTTCTGCTACATCTGGGGAATTTTTCAATAAAATAAGATTAAAAGTCAAAATTTCCCCTATATGCCGTCCGATAGTCCCCAGAAAAAATGGGCCTCCGCCAGGAGGCCGTCCGAATTCCTGAGAAATTTGGGCCCCCGAAGGTCCCGAGAGTCCCGAGATAAACACGGTCGTAGACGGACGGCATTTTGGGGTATTTTCAGGGGTCCTGTTTAGCCTGGCTACTCCCGGCGTGGGATGTACAGCACCATAATTATGTATCGGCCGAAGACACCGAATTAATGTCCGACTCGTACTACATAGGCCAGGTTACAAATTCGGTCTCTGGTTCCTCTGCGGTTGCTCAGGGCCAGGGCAATCAGGGCACGACTGCTCGCGCGATACCTCAACCTCTACGCGTACACTCTCCTAGCTGGTCACTGCTTCTCCTATACTATACGTCATCGTATACTTATCTTTCCTACTCCAGGACGCATTGCGATCGCTCTCGAAGAATACTAGCCAGATTTCATTTGCTAGCTCCGGGATCCTTCAAGGTACTTTCTCTTTTAATCAGTGTTGATCAAGGGTTCTCACCAGTTCGACCCTACGCCCTACGTCCTTCATTTAGTTAACGTAGGTTCCAGATCGAAACCCACTATGTAGCTCACGCTGAAGAACGAAGCACATCCATCCGAACTACTTACACATATCTTTGACATCTTCTACAGGCATACGAATGTCGTCATTAGGCTTATTCATATAGCTCTTTCCGACGCCTTCCCGTTTTCTTGGCGATAATCGAATGCATCTCTGTCTGGGGAGGAAGATACTTTATTGTTCGTGGTAATAGTGACTACGATTCAGTTGTCAATGTCGTCCTTCAACAACACCTCTCAATTAGCGCTACCGAATGAATGAAGAGCATGCCTACCCGGCTTCAATATGTCTAATGCACAAGGGACGTGTCACCGACCAGCAACAATACTCATTTTCTGAGTGAGTATATGCTCAACCCCCGGTTCTCTTCGACAGAATAACTCATTACCACGTATCTACACTCTAAACGCAATATTTAATTGCTTACCCCATGGCATCAGGTCTCGAAATATGTCGTGTACTTCTACTTCGGTCTGAATAATCACTTCATGTTGCCGCCCCCTACCTGGTAAATTTGAGTACATCTCCGTGTATAGGCTCCATTCCATCCCTTTGGCTGGACCCATTCGACTTGTCTGGGTTGACGTTCATCACAATCTCTTAGCTACGAGCTCAAGTCGCAGTCGCTGTATCGATTAATCCTTTTCCGTTGTAACCAACTTTACAATTTCATGGCTCACCTCTTGTACGCCACTTGTCAACACAAATGACATTGTCTCCGCCGCTCAAACCCAACTGGCATGCCACAAAGGGCATTTGAATGTCGTCTCTCTATCCACCGACAATATTCTCGTACACCCGTCGTACTATATGACGTACGTGTGTTTCTACAACTCGCAGGGTCAAAATAAGATCTAACCACCTTGTGCTTTGGTGGCATGGACTGATGTTATATATTACTCAACAGAGTTTATGTCCAACAAATTGGTCAATGTTGCTACTTGGACCTTGCCTCCATTTTGCGAGTTGTGTTGTCCTTGCAACACTGGCATTGAAATCTCATTCGGAAGTCTTACCCCTGGCCATGGTCGACCACCATATTGCATGTTCCTTGGCTGCCTTGGTAATCTATCATATGCTAAGATCATCTATCCTCACCTGTTCTTACCAGTTCTTCATAGACCTCTACCATCTCTCAGTGGCTTGTACTTCCTCTGACTGGAGCCTGATATTCATGTTTGTTTTTTTGGAATCTAATATTGTACATATATGTACAGTGTGAAATGAAAGCAAGTGCATACATCTACAGTCTCACATTGGCAGTTTAACATTTTGCATATCCAGTGTGTATAATTTATCTGTCAATCTGTCACTTACAGTATCCATGTTATTACTGAAAATGGTGATACTGGAGGGAGCTTTTGGTAAGTTATGAGTTGAACACAACACTAAGATGTATTAAGCAATAATTTTAGATCCTTACAGCATTTATAAGAGATTTCTGTGATACAGACTGTACATATCCAGTTTATTTACTGGTTTATTACAACCTTGAAAAACAGAATAGTTGTGGTTGCTTTAGGAGCAGGTAATTCTTGATGTAGGACAGTAATTTTCCTTGTTATAGCATTGGGCAGTATAAAAACAGCTCTAGATGTGATTTATACAGGTGGCAATCATACAAACAAGTATACAATCAACCTAAACCTGATTATTCTACTAAATCTGAATTAATCTTCTCAATTCTGTTACCAACTGGCCTCCAAATCCCCTATTGTCAAGATGAGTGATTGTCCATCCAACACATTGTTTATGAGAATATGTCCAAGATGTTTCACCCAGATCCTTCAAAAGCTCCACAAGTTCATCATTCACCTCACAAATAGTGGCATGATGTCTCTCTATGACAGGTTCAGGTATAAGCCCCCACAAGATGGTGGAGAACACATCCAAGAGAGGAACTGGGTCCAGTGGGATGGCAAAACCAGACCATCTAGCATTCTGCTTGATTTGAGTGATGCAGTTAACAATTTTTTTAATATCTGACTCAGGTTCTGTTTTGTCCCAGAGGGAATCAACAAGAGCTCTGGTTGCTGCAATGAGATTGAGTACAAATTGGTCTCCTGTAAGTCCCAATCAGCAGTTATATTAATAATGAATGAGATGAGAGCTTACCAATCCCATATTCTTTCATCTCAGTATAAGTTAACCACCAGAAGGGTTGATTATATGTTGCAGGATATTTCTGCAGAGTGTGATGGTGGATAGAGTACATGGCGAGGATTGAAAATGCTGCTGATGTTGGACCTTTTTGGATGAGTCTGATGAAAGTTGGAAGATGTGTTCTAGGAATTGAGCGATCTATGGCAGGGTCATATATTCCAGATAATGCTAATGCCAAACAGGAATAGAGTGGTGAGAGACATGCCATGTTAGGTCCTTCATCAAAGTATATTGATATTGACCTCTCCTCAAGTATGTTAAGTATAAAGGACACCATTCCATTTGGCATTCCTTGAGACACATCAGGTATCAAGCCATGGTATACTGGTCCTTGTTTCTCTATTGACTCTTGTGATGTGGATTTCATATCTTCAGCACTGATGGTCCCAAAGCATTCCCTGATAGTGTCATTCAGTCTCTCCCCATGTAAGAGATCCTTTGCACACACAAGGATTGGCATGCTCAGGGAGCCTCTTTTGCATATCTGGTCTTCCTCCTGATTCTTCAACTTGTTTGGCCATTTCTCAGACCTGTGGTGAAGGTTTCGGAGAAATATCCATGTGTTTGGGACCTTCAATAAAACAAACTTGATGAGAGGGTGGACAAGAGTGGCTAAAGATACCAGAAAAGATCGGAGTTGAGTCAAGAGGCCTTTCAGCATCGGGACCTTATACGGACATTGGGAAGAGAATGTAGGGGCAAGAGTTGTGAAGATGAAGACTGCAAGCCAAGCAATCATTATCCCAGTCGTAATCCATCCAACAACCGGGTTTAGGCTGTGGAGGAACGCAGCGAGTCCGATGAGAAATAGGAGGAGGGCAAGTTGGAGGAGGAGAGGCAGGGATGAAGCGATTGCAAATACTCGCCATCTCTCTAGACCGCGTTCACGAAAGAACCGGAGTTTGAGTCGCTCCTGGGGATTGTGGGTTTCGTATGCCAGAAGCTCATGAAACCATTGCTTCACGAGGATCCCAAGAGATGCGGTGATGAGAGCGATGATGAGACTCGACACCCAAAGGGTATTAACGAGGACAGTGGATCCAAGCGTGAGGAAGGGGGTCGGAGTAAACGAAGGGATAGTCGAGTTGATGAAATTGCCGTTGAGCGAAAGGCTCGCAAGTTGTGCGGAGATGTGAAGTAGGACCTGAGTAGAAGTATCGTCTGGTTGGGATTGTAGATTCTTGTATGTTTCGATGATAAAAGCGGTCACCACGGCCGAGAACAGACCGGCCTATTCGGGATAAGCAGAGGATTCCGAATGTAAAATCTCAGGACTTACAAAGACGAGGAGGGTGTCAATATCCTCCTTCACATCTTCGACCCGGTCTTTATCGAACTGACGAACCAAATCGTATAACCGAGCCCATCCGGTACGTTCAGGTTCAAGCTGCACGCGATGGACCTCGTCGACATGATCTACGGATTCTTTCTGCTTTCAAATAGCCCTGTCGTTAAGAGTATGGCAGTATGAAAGGCGAAATGAACATACTTTGGAGATAGAATTATCTGTGGCCCCATACCCTTGATCTCCATTCTGAAGCGGAATAGAATAATGAGCGGTAGGTGTAGTTGCACTCTGCTCAGTAGCCCCGCGGGTTGCGTCGTTCGCAGGGAGAGGGGAGACTTCATGGAGTTGATAAAATGGAAGGTGTCCTCCGGTTCGCGGTTCATCGATTCCCGGCTCGATATTCGGAAGAGGTTTACACTGTAAGACATCCTGCTGGCGGGTTTTAGCTGCGTGTCCCACATCAAATCGATAACAGACATACCATTTGAATATCATTCTCGCCAGGACTTAGGATCACCGATGGTAGTACACTATTTGGTTCTTCTGTTGTTTGGGCTTCGTCGTTGATGGATTTAACAGGAATCGAGGAAGGCGAGCTGCGTGTCTGACTTTGTCGCTTTCGTGAGCTGTGACTTTTGGTGGAAGGGGAACGAGAGGCCATTTGGGCTGCGCACAGGTGGGACAAGCTAATACATGGGCGGAGAGAGTAAGATGGTAAAAAGAAGAGGAAGCTCCAGTACGTCAGAAGAGCGTGGTATGGATAGCGGACAGTCGCCCGAATACAACAGACACATAACAGCCATATGATCTAGGCGTGTATGTACATAGACGATCGTGGAGTCCAAGAATGCATATGCTTTGATTCTTCAACAACGCCCTATCTCCAACTCCAAGGTCACAGCCCAAATCCCATCGTTCACGAGCACGAGTCATGTCAATGGACAACAACTCAACTCACCTTGGTTCAAAAGTGACATTGAATTTGTAAACTGCTGAATCGAATAATCACAAATACATCCAAACGTCGACGATCGTAATTGGAAGATTGATAGAAGATCAATAAACACCGTAGTCGTAGTCGGACGTCAAACTAATGGGGTAAGAGACCATAGATATAAACTCGATTCCATTTCGCATCGGTATATATGTGCACATCGACAGAATTCCGAGAATATAGAACAACACATGTAATAACTCCCAGCTATAGGAAGTAAAAGTCGCCGAGAGACAGTAGGGGGGAAGGGGAGCGAGAGGCCATTCGGATTCGAGTTGTATACAGGTGAGACAAGGTAGCGTATGAAGAAGGGGGAATTCCAGTATGCCAGAGGAGCGGGGTATGCACCCTCGATAGTCGCCCGAATCCAACAGACACAAGGCGGCCATGCAGGCGTTAGACGATCATGGCAGTCCAAGAATGCTTCGATGTCCATGCTTCGATGACCGGTCTACGGACAGCCTGGGTTCACCGGCGCCACAGCCCACCTTTCCATCCATGAATAGTGCTGGAGGGAACAGAACCGCGAACAGTGCCCTATGTTTGAACTTTTAGCCCATTGAGTATGTCGTAACTTCAGTCTTGACCCATTCATTATGCGAGTGGAGCTCTCAGCCACTCAGCTCCTAACTCTCAAGTACATCCAGCTTTGTGTCAGTTGTGACACCGTAAGTGAAAGATGATCGGTGTTCGTTGGAGCTGAACGACGGAGGGGTCGGTCACCATCTGTATCATAGCTGTATGCTGATAACTCGACTTCGCAGAGCTCATACAGGTACATGAGTATAATCTAGGGGAAATGTCAAGGCGAATTGAATATAAAAGGTGGTGCTCACTTTACGAAAACGATAGCATCAGCCCCGGAAAGTTTGCGGGAGGAGTGTCCAAACACAAGAGT
Organism: Cerrena zonata; assembly: GCA_038087015.1. Lineage (NCBI taxonomy): Eukaryota > Fungi > Basidiomycota > Agaricomycetes > Polyporales > Cerrenaceae > Cerrena > Cerrena zonata. Next base: position 139,146 of record JASBNA010000025.1, read on the forward strand.
TATCGGTATCGTCATTAAGATTGCTGCCTTAGGTACTAGAGGTCACCGAATAGTCGCAGTATAGTTCGTACTCACCTTCTAAACTCATAGAAAGAGATGGTATGGGGGTCTGCAGGTTGAGAAAGATCACCGAACGAAAACTGAGGGCACTCTTTCGTTATGCTCCAGATAGAGATGTATCGTATCGAGCAAAATATCCCATGAGGCTAGCCTGTACGAGTCTTTGACAATCGAAAAATGCGCACAGTAGGGGAAGGTTTCCTGACACCGTAAAGCAGGACACCAGGCGGTGCAAGCATTTTCGGAGTCAGCGTAGAGCGGACAGTTAAGACAATGGGACTACGAAGAGTTTAAACCATCAGCATAGGGTGGTAAGGTGGTTGATTCTCATACGTTCGATAATGTTCAATCAATGCCGTTCATCGAGCGATTTGTACGAAGGCCACACGAAGAACACGAATACGAGACGTACGCCTGTATTCAAAATTGTGTCGACTGAGCCAGAAAGATCTTCAAAATTGCATGTCGGCTTGTGAGGGTCTTGTCGAGAGGGTGGAGTGTCAAATGCTAGAGGATCTAGAAAACGATGCGAAAGTTTTCCTCCTCAAACATCTCAGTCATAACGCCAAAATGTGCGGCACATACCTTGAGGAATTTCCAACTCGTTGTCTACCATTTCCATCTCCTAATCACGAATTCCATCCACCCGCTCCGTTCCAAGGCGTAGACACACGAAGGGATCATGCGAAACGTCTCACTGTCGTAGTCGACGCGTTAGTATCGACGGATAGAGATTGGGAGCCATCGAGCTTGAGAGATCCTGATCTTCTGCATGGTATCGAAAGTGCCAGGCGGGAGAGCATATACCCAGTTATCAACTCTTGTGTAGAGAGTTTGTGTGTGAGATCTTGTCAGGATCGGTCAGTGCTAGGTTAACTAGGTGAGAATTCTTTCATTAGACTCACCGACTGCAATGCACCGCCGTCTTTGGGCAACACATTTGTCGATAGCAAGAGGTTATCGTGTGGCTAGAGGGTTTTGCTGTTTTTTCGTCACCGGGTAGTACCTAGGGTGAAGGCTGCAGGGTTGTCATTGAAGTTTCGGACATCCGAGTGTTATTGGGTAGTAGGATTGTTGTTTATACGAGCCTCTAGGAATGAGAGTAGTGGGTGATGTAGATCGAAGAACAAAGCTGGAGTATAGGTGCACGAATGACAGCCTTTCCGCCGGTGTGTTCTGGATACAGGCGAGATATATTTCTATATGTCGTTTGTCGGAATGATCCTCACGATGTCAATATGAATCCAACAAGAAATAACAAAGGGGACACGTACAACAAGGAGTCGCTAGTGAACAGTCCTCAAGCAGACACGTGTATCTACAGAGCTGGGATAAGACCGGATAGTAGATAACATTTGAAGAGCAAGATGAGAGACGTTCATCTAAGGCCAAATGCTAGGGTCTTGAGGATGAAATATTAGTGTTCCCTTCGAAAAGCAGGCAGTATAACGCGGGAATGCATACGTACCTTGGGTAATAATACATGAATGCAATCACATACCATCCGCAGGTCCCTACGACACGATGCACAATCTGTGTTCTGAATGGTGACCGGTGACCGGTGACGACCAATGGAGATCAATCGTATTCCCGGTGGTACTGGCGATCCAACGAGTATAGATGCAGAGTGTAGAGCAAGAAGACAGAAGCGACTTGCAAGGCTGCAGAGAGGGTGTACAGCAAGGATGCTGGCCTGCAAACATGGACTTGCAAGGCTGCAGAGAGGGTGTACAGCAAGGATGCTGGCCTGCAAACATGGACTTGCAAGGCTGCAGAGAGGGTGTACAGCAAGGATGCTGGCCTGCAAACATGGACATGCGAGCTGAAGAGAGGGGATGTTTATTGAATTTCTCGCAAGTAAGTTGACCCGGACAGCAGTGGTCGTCCCATCGAGTTGTCCTTGACGTGAACGAAAGCAAGTGCGAAGGAAGATGCTCCGGCTGCAACATCCCGAATGATCGAGTGACGTCACCGTGGACTCGACCCTTCTTTCTCTTCTCTCTCTCTCTCAATGTAAGACGCTAAATCTCTGCTAGAATACCTCAAAACCACTACCCACCGTCAAAATAGAACATGATATGGAGCTGACTTTATCACAATGCGGACCTTAATTTTACATCTCACAACGCTCGTCGAGCCACTGGTCTGCTTGTACTTCGTAACCGGATAGATCACATATTATTGTAGCTCATGCCGAAGCACGAACGGCGCCCATATATCCTATGTACTACGGTCTGCTGCTGCAGGATCTCCTTCTTTCAGCAGTTTCCATCTTCTCCTTCTCATCCGTTATCAGCTCAATCCCTATTTCAAGAACTTCGTATGGACTATATCCCCGCTCCTGGCATCAATCCGACGATGAATCTAGCTCTCATCTTCCTACAACGTCTCAGCACTATTGACAGTTCCGCGTCGCTTATAACGAAGAGCACGCACTTCAATAATCTTCGGCGAGTGCATCTATACTCAACTCGGGGCCTTCTTCAACGTGTTGACTCATTAGCGCATCTCAGGAAGTGAATGTCTCGATCTCGTGTCCATATTCTCTACGCGCGAGATGTAATCGCTTCCTACATGATCAGACAAGATGTCGCACACTTCTGCCTCGTCCCAAGCGATTGTTTCATTGGCCGTCTGCTGGTCCCACACCCTTCTCCCCATAGGAACTATCTCATCCTACGGTGAAACAGGTCGATCCGAATTGTTTGTTTCAAAACTCATCTCAGGAGCCCTAACATGAGTCGCCATCACTCTCCCAATCTTTCTATTGGGTCCTGTCCACACAGTTTTATGGTTCGCCGCCACCGATGTATCCTCTTTCCGGTGGATGGATGGTTCAAATAACCACATCCTCCGCACTCTCTTCGCATTACCTCGCTGCCCAAACTTGCCGCGCTTCAAAGAAGACATCATTGTTACCTCTACCTGTCATCAATGTGTGGTCACCACTTGATTCCGACTCCAATTTCCTGCATTCATGAAGCGGGCGGTAATCCCTTGATCCAATATTGAATCTTGCATAAATGAATCTGTTAGAATGTTTTCAATGTCCTTGGCTAGCGACATCAACATGTCAATTTTGATGAACACAATTCATCTAGCTGCTAGTATCTGTTTTTCAATGAGTAACAGAGCTCATCTCCAAGTACATTTTCATGGATATCTTATGGTACATTGTTATCTATTTTGACCAGACTTCCTGCACACATTATGTACCCCTCAACAGACAAGATCCCTGACTTCTACATTAATACACTTGAGTCTATGAAATTCAGAAAGTACCATGACTCACACTGACTATCAAAACATAGACTGTGTATGCACATCTTCATTGGTTGACTACATCTCTGCTATCCAATATGTTCTATACAAGAACCTCAATGACTATGAGCATCCAGGCTTGATTGTTGTAGTATTTAATGTTAATCTGAGATATCTTGTAGTTAAGGAAGAGTAGTTTGCAAAGTTGCACTTTTCCTTTTTTGTTCTAACTCTTGCCATTCTGACTGGTGATGCATGTCATTATTGATTTTGTGTTTTCTCAAATTTCTTTCTGATTGTTAGTCTTCTGATAATATGAATAAGTCAATTTACAACATCTGTGCCTCTGAAATCTACACCTCTCTGTACTTGGGGGATGTATGTCTTCTCATTGTCCTAATTTTACAAGATTTTTTTCTAAAATGTAGTAAATGATAGCCTACTATAAGTATCATTATAAACATAGATTTTTCATATTTGATAAATTCTCTTCACTTTAAAAAACCAGCTCCCTCAATATATTTGTGGTAATTTTATCTATGACTATTTATCATGTATCAATGCTGAAACTCAAAATCACAACTGTGTATATTCTAGTATCAAATATATGACAAACTGTTTAACAGAAAAACATTTAGCACAAATGAGAATAATCTACATGACCATTCAAACATAAGATTCTGAGTTCCAGCTTTGACCTACAGCTTTGAGTTTTGGTATGAGTTTTCTATCTGCAAGATGTCTGAGTCTGAAGAAGATACGGCTATGCCTCACAGATTTTTTATATGATTGTGTCCAAAATGATTGATTCTGGCAAGACATAATATCAGCAAGTTCACCCATCACTTCATAAATACCATCTTGATGTTTCTTTGCAAGAGCTCCAAATATAAGGTCCCATATTACTTTAGCAAAAATATCAATGAGAGCAATTGGGTCCAGTGGGATACCAGAATCAGACCCTCCATCATCATTCTGAATTTGAGTGATACAGTCAACAACATTCTGGATATCTGACCCAGGTTGTGGTTTCTTCCAGAGGGTATGAATGAGGGTTCTGGTTGCTGCAATCAGATTGGATACAAATTGGTCCCCTGTGAGTTCCAATCAGTAGCTGTGTGGATAACAGATGATGTGAGAACTTACCAATGCCATAATTCTGCTTCTCAATATCAGATAGTGTTGGAAAAAGGCCATCATATTTTTCAGGGTGTTTCATCAGGGTATGGTGTCTGACAGAGTACATGGTGAGGATTGAGAATGCTGCTGATGTTGGGCCTTCCCGGATGAGTCTGATGAAGGTTGGGAGATGTGTAGATGAAATTGGAAAACCTGAAGCAGAGTTATATGTTCCAGATAATGCCAGTGTCAAACTGAAGCATAGTTTTGGAAAATAGGATAGGTCAGAGTCTTCACCAAGATGCATTGACCATTGTTCCTTATCCCCAATTTCAGCAAGGATAACTCTACTCATTTCTTTCATCATTCCATAAGACACATCAGGTATCAGGCCAGAGTCTACTGGGCTTTGTTTCTTTGTCCATTCTTGGAATGTGGCACCCATATCCTTAGCACTGATGGTCCTAAAACATTCCCTGACTGGGTCATTGAGCCTTTCTCCTCTTAGGAGATCCTTTGCACAAACAATGATTGGCATGCTCAAGGACCCATCCTTGCTGACCTGCTCCTCCTCTAGAGCTTTCACTTTATTTGACCATTGTTCAAATTTGGAACCAAGTACTCCAAAAGATTTCAATGATATTGGAAGACATCGAAGCTGAGTCAGAAGACCCTTCAACATTGGGGTCTTATATGGACATTGGGAAGAGAATGCAGGTGTGAAGGTGGTGAAGGTGAAGATCATGAGCCAGGAAATCATGATCCCAGTTATTGTCCATCCCACAATTGAGTCAAGCTGATGGAGGAATACAGCGAGCCCAATAAAGAACAAGATGAGCGCGAGTTGAAGGAGGACTGGAAGCGACGAAGCGATTGCGAAGACCTTCCACCGCTCCAAGCCACGTTCACGGAAGAATCGCAGCTTGAGCCGTTCTTGTGGATCGTGGGTTGTGTATGCCATAAGTTCATGAAACCATTGTTTGACAAGAATTCCAATGGAGGCGGTGATGAGAGCAATGACGAGGCTGGACGACCAGAGAGTGTTGATGAGGATAGATGAGGGCAAGCGAGGGAAGGGAGTAGGAGTGAATGATGAAATAGTCGAGTTGATGAAATTGCCGTTGAGAGAAAGGCTTGCGAGTTGTGCGGAGATATGGAGGAGGACCTGAGCGGAAGTATCGTCGGATTGGGGTTGGAGATTCTTGTAGGACTCGATGATGAATGCGGTCACCACCGCTGAGAACAGACCGGCCTATCGAAAGTAAGCAAGGAAATCAGAATGCATTGCACGGGAACTCACAAAGACAAGGAGAGTATCGATATCATCTCTGATGTCCTCCACCCGATCTTTATCAAACTGACGAACCAAATCGTACAGCTTCGCCCATCCAGTACGTTCGGGCTCGATTTTCACGCGTTGGACACTGTTCAATAGACCCGTAGATTCATCCTAGTAAAAATGACAATGCCATAAGATATTGAGTAGTTTGAAATCCGAAATAAACGTACTTTACGAGTAGTACTAGGATGGACATCCTTTGGCTTGATATTTAAAGGTTCACGCTGTAAGTCCTCCTGTACTCAAATGTGAGCTGTATTTCTTACAACCAGTCGAAAGCGGACGTACCAATTGAGTTTCATTATTGCCGGAGCGGGGCCAACTATTCGCTCTCTTGATGGCTTGGGACTGATCGTTGTCGGCACTACTAATGGGAGCGGAAGCGGGCAAGCTTTTCGCCCTGTTGCGTCGCTTTCGTGAGCCGTGATTCTTGGGGGAGGGGGAGCGAGAGGCCATTTGGGTTGTGTGCAGGTGATATACAATAACTTGTAGGTGGACAGAGTACGGAGAGGGGGGATTCCAGTAAGCCAGAGTAGCGGGGTATGTACACTAGACAGTCGCCCAGACGCAACAGACACAAGGCAGCCGTGCACTCCAGGTGCGTTTGCCCGTAGACGACCATAGCGGTTCAGGAAGGCTTCGACGTCCATGCTTCCATGACAGCTTGATTGACAGCCTGCGCCCACCGGCGCCATAGCCCACCTTTCCATCTGTGAATACTGCTGGTAGGCAGCGGAATAGCGACCGATACTCTACGTCTGTTCTAGCCTATCGACTGATACGACGTCCATTAGTCTTGACCTACTCAGCTCTCAGGTGCTCAGTACTCAGTCCCCAACGTTCAACGTTCAACGTTCAACGCTCAGGTATACGCAGCTTTGTGTTGGTCGTGGCGCCGCAAGTGACAGCTGGGCAGAGATCGGTGTTGGTTGGAGCTGAATCACCAAAGTGGTCAGATGCTATCCATACCGTACCTGCATGCTGTCAATTCGACTCCGTAGAGCTCTACATGTACATGAGGAGGCAATATTTATTGATTTCCAATAGGAACGTCGATAAGGAGATGCAGTTGGGAACAGCTGGGACAAAAGTTGCTCGGGGTGGAATCCGACCCCATTTCTGTCGGAAACCCACACCCAGAAAATAGATGACATCAAGTTCCAAAGTCATCACATCGGTATCAACGTACTGTCCTCTTGTCGTCCGGGTGAATCAGTATCCTGGAGAGATTTCGAACCGTCCAGAGGCTACAGAAGTTACGGAGCAATCTGAAGGACTCGAATAAGCCCACATGCTCATCTCCAATGAAAGCCGAACCTATTGTGTTTGGTCCTATATCGTTCGATCCAGTTCCGAATCGGTTGGCTAGACGGAGTGCACGAGGGAAATGTCGAGAGGCAGCGACATGTTGAAATCAAGATGTTCTAGCCTTGTACGAGATCGCACATAACGGTACGATCAGTGTCAATGTTATATTTGACGAGTTTGTCGCCGTACACACCAACTGTCGCGTCCACCAGAGTGATGAGGACAAAGCAGCGCTACGAGGGAGATCATTAGCCATATATAGCCGTGACTTGGAAATGTTTCACCGAAAACCGAGAGTTACAGCGATTTTCTACTGATTCAGCGGTATATGTTGGGAACCGAGTCAATACTTTGAAGTCAGGATTGGCGGGTGTATATGGGGCAAGTCTCATGTTGTGTCAAGCGAGCGATTGTAAGTGTGTATTGATCAGATTCAAAGGGAATGACGAGTTGGTTTGATGAAATGAGCGGCGAATCAGGTATGTGCAAGCTCACCCATCGAAGGAGCATTGGATCCGAGCCAAATCGATTTCTTGTTTAGCGATATAAGGCCAAGGAGTAATGTTGTGAGCATCTGACCATTCTCTTCGAGGTGAAAGTCAAGACCATGCGAAAGAGTTATTGGAAAACCTACGTCGGCGAAGGGAGATGCAGTCGATACGTGCGGAAACCTTTCTTCTCTATAGCAAAGTGGAAACCTGGAACGAACAAGTGTTGTGGCATGAGAGATATCGCTGAGAAGTACGAGACATACCATTGCCCTTCGACCATGTCGTGTTCGCGTGTTTCGACTGGTACTCATACTTTCAAGAGGATTATAGCGGGTTCGTTTGTACCAATATCAGGAATAGGGGGCATACAGTTGTATTCCGAGCCGAACACGTCCTCAAATTTGACGTACGGCTTGAGGATACTCTAATGACGTGAAGCCACTGAAATATCAGGGGACTGAATAACACACGAAAGAAATTAGCTTCCATCAAGGGAATCAATGCCAATAGTGTCGACATGCACCTTTGAGGGATTGAACCTCCAATATCCTCCCCAAGTACTCGTCATTTCCTGCGTATCCATCGATTCATTCCACCCCAAAGTGAAAAATATGGGCATATAGCCAGTTATCAGCTTTCTATAGGCTAGGTGGGATCCTGTGGGGTTCAATCGGTACTAGATCTGTCATTAAGTTCACCGGGTGCAACACGACCGTCGTCTTTGATCAACGCAGTTGTCAATAGTATGACATGATCGTTTAGGGGAAGGATTTTGCCCATTTTGTTTGTCATTGGTCTCGGAAACATTGTATCAGGGGCGGAAGCTACGAGGTTCTCTTCGAAATTTCAGATGTTATCGGAGAGTGGGGGAATGTATTTCGTACGAGTCTTCAGAGATTGAAGGAGTCGGTGACGCATGTTAAAGAAGAAAGCTAGAAGTATAGGTAGCATATTTACCGATGTTACGCTGTGTCCCAGATTCAATATCAAAACCAGTAGAAAACAAGGAGGCGACACGTACAGCAAGCATTCGCTACCATCAGTAAGTCATCTTGAAGTGGATATCTGTGTTTCTAGTGCCTGGATAAAACCAGATAGTGAACAACAGATCGGGGTCGAGGTAGGAGACGTTCGTTGAAAACAAAATGCTACGGTCTGAGCAGCTTTCGCCTCGAGAATCAGGCAGTACCACACAGGGATACTATACATACCTTGAGGTAATGCAGGAATGACATCACGAAAGTTACATTCCGTAGGTCCCTGTAGTATGATGCACCATCTTACAAGTGACAAATAACGTGAATAGGATGTGTTACCGGAAGTACCAGTGACATCATAAGAGATATCGTTCGAGCGAAACAACAGAGGGATAACAGGGTATGAGAGAGGATGTATAAAGACGCAGCGAGTGATAGTTGTCGGGTGGCCTGCAAGTAAGGGGCTGGTTATCGTGAGGAGGAGATGGAAAGCGAAGCAACGAGCAATTTCTGCACAATGCCTCACAAGTAAGCTGACTTTGAGAGCAGAGTTCGTCGAGTTGACCTTGTCGTGAGCCGTGAGCGAAATGCCCAGATAATCTGCAACGATCGAATGACGTCAGCGTAGACTCCGGCCGGATGCAGCACTCTCTACGAGCTCGTCTACTCTCCCAATAGATGATCATCGATCATTGATCATGCTATCCTGTCCTAGTCTTCCCTTCAGCCCACTCCATGATCCCATTCGTTATTCGAGATACGCCACGTATCCCCTTGGAGCTGGAAAGACGGTACCCAAACTGCCAATACCCACACCACCTGCTCACTCCTCACGCAATATCCATCCTCTACCGTGCTCTCCTGTCTCGCTGTCGACGTCCAATACTACCACATCTCATAATCTCACTGTGCTCACCGCTTCAATTAGTGGAGACCCTTGCCGTGTCAAATCGTCCCCGCTCTCTCCTCAAATGGATTTGACATAGCGGTACCTGAATGGTAAGCAGGTGCGATAGGTGTTATATTTGACATCCTAAGTAGATGCATTCCGGTGCTGTTTCGTTTCTGATAAGCTTGGGTGGACGCTTTGTGAGTTCTGTAATCTCTCTCGCCTTCTTGTCTTTCATATTCCACACGACCACCCGACCGTTCTTCCTATCTCTAACTGAATCCTTTCATTTTCTCCTAGGTCATTTGCACATCGCTGCTGTGAAATTCATATTTCAGGTCCTCCTCTTCCTTCCAGAGATATGTCTAGAACACACAGCATATTGTCTATTGATGCAAAGCCTCGGCTTGCCTTTGTGTTTTCGATCCCCCTTTACCTCCTCCAATGCGCTTTGATACAACGACCACCTCGGTCATATCGTAGTCAAATCTTTCAAAAGTCTCCTCGATGTGTCAAAATCAAGGGTCTCACTCTCGCAGCTGATCGACACCATAATCTGCGACGCTTACAGTATCTTCGTCATATCCTCTCACTCCCTTATGTATAAACCTCGAACCCAAGTACCCCAACCATTCTATCACTTTCTCTCCAGCTCAGGCTAGCATTCCGGTTCTTCCCTTCCGACCCTTCTGTGGTTTACCCTCTAGAACGTCTCTGATATTGTCCCGTACCTCGTTCATATCGGCTCGTCTATTCATGCCTCGGCACTTTTGAGATCCAGCACCTACGATATAACGGGGCCACGATCAAATGCATCTCGTTCCATCCCGTCGACCCTATCACAATCCAAGTCACCCATAGCCATTACTCGGCTCAATAGCACCCTTCCCATCTAGGGCGTCTTACGATCCCACTTCGAACGTCATTCACTTCTCGTGCGGAGTTCGAGCTTGACAATGCATCGTCTAACAGAGGTCCTCGACCACCAACTAGCACGAAAACACATTCCCAGGTATCTCGCGATGAGAGAATGAGTATCTATATGATCAATCATGACTCGTGTATACTTGTTTCCTCCGGGTGTGTTCCAAAATAAATGATTTTGCTCGTGCTATCAAGTTGGCTGATATAGACGGTTAATATGAATGCTAAAACTGCAAGAATAAAAGTCATGGGGAACGGCCTGCTTCGTTCGAGACGAAGAGGAGTCCGAAGGTACGTCCGCAATAATACAACAGGCTGGGAATCAAGACAAGCAGCTGCACCGATCTATGAACTCTTAAACGATTGTCTGCGAGCAATGGTTCAGGGTAATGAACAATCAGTTCAGATTTATATTGTGCGTGGAGCTTATACAATCGTCTCGGTGTTCCGAGAGTACAATATATGCTAAAGACCTCGCATTTGGCTGTAGTTATGAAATCAGATGGATATTGCAATATGAAATGCCAAGGTAGAGTGGGGATTATGAAAACTATACATATACGAAGACGAGAGCCGTTCATGTCCAGGAGGTCACATCGACTCCTGCGCCCGGTCATCGGATAGGCAAAATCGAGCTTGAGAACGTGATAGGATCCTTTCAATAAAGTTACCGGGATAACAGAACAAGAAGCTCTCTCTCTATCGACTGTACCAATGCCAGTAGACTCGACACACAAATTTCCTGTTGATTATAAATAGATCAAAAAGATGGATACATTTTAGAGAATCAAGGGGCTCCTTGGGATTCACTTATTCAGAGCTCAGTTACTACCCAGGCCACCTCCCGTCTCCGAAGTAATGTTTCAAGTGCTCGTTGCGCCATAGCTACCTGATGCCTATTCTCAACCTTCCATTCTTTCATCACCTTGATTTCCGCCAGCCACACGGTCAGGTCCATGTACGTTTCGCTAGATTCTGAATCCTCTTTAGCTAACAGACTTTCACCCTGTCTGTATAACTCCTTTTCCTGCTTAAGCAGGCTCTCGTAAAAGTTGAGCAAACCAGTTTTAGTACCCTCCATCACCATCATTTCAATTTGAAGAGGGAAATTAGCCCTGTCATGTTGGCGATCTTCCCAGACCTGGACTACATCCACCGTCTGCTCGAAGACACCTCGGTACCTCCTCCACATTTGAATAACCTGTTCAGAGTGTGTGAAATGTCCTTCGGAGAACATCGGAGGTATGCTTTCAAGAGAGGACCCATCGTCGACAACAATGGTATTTTGCTGTGCGTCCGCGACATCTGGAGCATCCGTTGCGGCAGGCATAAATGCAGCCAGCATAAGTTGTCCAAAGCCGTTGATAACGGGCACTCCTTGCCAATGACCAGCATCCTGCGCGACCACCTGAATGCTGTACTGGCGTCCTAGCGAAAGAACGCGGCAAAGGTTGTGCGAGAACCAATAACACATATGGTCAAAGGCCTTGTAATGCGGTGCGACATCGGAGAGCATACGGGCAGCAGAGCTGAGATCGAGAATAGTGGGATAATCGGGTCCAGAGAATGAGACGGTGTAACAAAGGTGAGTTTGTCCTTTGAGCTTCAAGTCTGGGACTGATTTCTTGGTAACCCGGACGTCGGCATGACGGATGATCCAATCGTTCCGAGCTTCATTGCTACGAGTATCACCAGTGATAGGTGTATCATCATCATCATCCATCCCTAGTAATGACCTTATTCGCCTAGGAAGTGAGGCCGGATCCGAGTCACGTTCGAGACGGAAATATTGCCGTTGGGGCTTTGTACCATCGCAGTGCTCGATATGAGCAAGGACGAGTTCGTGTTCATGATCGTTGTTATACTTGAGAAGCTCGAGCTTGGTGATTAGACATTGTTGGAGTTCACCTATGCGAGAAATCTCCTGGCGGCGTCCGATGGAACTCCACGGTCCTTGTAGCTGTCTGTGATAGTCCGAAATACGGCAAACTGAGGGCTCGGCATACTCGCTAGGCCCAAAGACATGGGGGATCCATGTGTCCCAATCGCGAGTGCGATCGTAACGCATGTTTGTATGGCAGAAACTTAACTGAAATGGTACAGGTCGAGAAGAGGTAGTCACAGCACCAAGTGCATCCCTGGTGTTATAAGTAGTAAACTACGTAATATCAGTAACAGATTCACTGCATAGACCCTTTACGTAAAATTCTCATCCTATCCTACAGACGATATGATCAAGACTTCCTTCAGTCGTCACCCATTCAGCATGTAAGTTTGACGTGAAATGTCAACTCTCAACCACCAAATTAATTCGATTTCACAGAGCTCATGTAGGTACATGAGAAGAGTCTATCGGGAGTGCAAAAGAGAGTGGAACATGGCAACATCAGAAACTTGACGATCCAACGATGTGACCGATTGGACTTTCAATACGTTATCCAGATATGAGAGTACATGGTGACTGATAAGAGGGAAGAAAACAGACAACATCGAGTCCCGAGGTCGCCACGCTGAATATCAACGTATTGTCCTTCCAGGCAGAGCACTGTCATGTAGAGATTTTGAATTGTCCAGAAGATACCAAATTTATGGAGTAACTTGGGAGCTAAGCCTACGTTTTCATCTCCAATGAAGCCGATCCTATGTGTTGAGGTGATCCTACATGGTTTGGAATCGGGTATTTTCAGTTGTAATTGACGAGACTAGTAGCCATCGGGGTCGAGAGATCGGCACTCGTCTACACTTGATCGGAGGTGTTATTGTGCGAAAGGAAAACACATAGCAAGCTATCGACCGCCGTATCGAGAGGATATATGCACCGTGTTGGAAGATGCGCTTTCTGAGCAAACGATGGCGGATTAGTTCGATGAGGGCAGATGTCAGATGACCGCAAGAGTATCGCTGCCTGTTCTCTGAATGATAGAAAGGCGTGATGCTCGCGTCACGACAATGATTTCTCATTTGTTTGTGCTTGTTCTATGGCGTTGACTCCGGAGAGATTATGGGAGGACGGAACAAACACAGAAGCTGTTGTCTTCAAGATTAATGTCCTAACAATTGGGTGCTACTGAGTGGTCAAGATATAACTCGGACGAGCCTTCTGAGATCATAGAAATCGATGGTGTAGGGGGTGCCTATCGAGAGAGAATTTGTAGAAGACTGAGGGTACCTATTAGCTGTGTTCCGGATACTCCATCAATGCTTGTGTCAAGGTCACAGAAAAAGAGGGAAAATCCAATAAAGAACAGGAGAAGAGCGAGTTGGAGGAGGAGAGGAAGTGATGAAGCGATGGTCAAGAGACCTTCCACCTCTCCAACCCGCGTTCACGGAAGAACCGAAGCTTGAGTTGTTCCTGCGGATCATGTGTTTCGTACGCGAGAAGTCATGGAACCATTGTTTCAAGAGGATACCCGAGGGATGCAGTGATGAGACGACTAGACTCGATGACCAGAGTGTGTTGATAAGGATGGATGAGCGAGGGATTGGTAAAAGGGTAGGAGTGAATGATGTGATAGTCGAATTGATGAAATTGCCGTTGAGCGAAAGGCTCGCGATTTGTGCAAAGATATGGAGGAAGACCTGAGCCGATGTATCGTCGGGTTGGGGCTGGAGATCCTCGTAGGTTTCGATGATGAACGCGGTCACCACCGCCGAGAATAGACCAGCCTATGAAGAGTAAGCAACAATATCAAGATGCTAGGGGTTGGGACTCACGAAGACGAGTAAGAGATCAATATCCTCTTTGACATCCTCGACCCGGTCTTTGTCGAACCGACGAACCAAATCGTACAGCTGTGCCCATCCGGTACGTTCGAGTTCAATCTGCACACATTGAACGTTATTTGCTTATCCCATAAATTCATTCTGATTACAAACGACTATACCGGCATAAGATATCGAGCAATTTGAGATACGAAATACAACGTACTCTGCGAGTACGATCTTCTCCCGTCTTGTGCTCAATATCATCGTTGATAAATGGAATGCGATTGGGAGGAACAGACAGAGTTCCAATTTCGGGGGCAGGAGATGGGGTAGGTAGAACTTGACCAGGTGGATGCCCTGCAGGATCGCTCCGGTATTGGACTGTTTATCCTTCGGCTCAACCTTTGAAGGTTCGTATTGTAATTCATCCTGCATGTTATTTGTATTCCCACACTCAGTCGCCGACGAACGTACTACTTGGATGTCCTCTCCGCTAGGATCCGAGAAGGTCAAAGGGGACCAACTGTTCGATCTATGTATCATCGGCATCAATACTCATAGGAGTGGACGCGGACAAGCTTTTTGTCCTATTGCATCTCCTGCTAACCGGAGCGAGAGGCCATTGGAGTTTCAGGCAGGTGGAACAAGATAGCGTGTAGTTGAACAGAGTGAGTTGAATATTAATATCGCACAAATAACAGGAAAGCCTGGAATGATTCCCACGGACATGAGCCGAATATGACTATGAACTTTCCAAATCGAGCCATTGGGAGCCAAAAATGGCAAAGGCATTAATTCAAGGCCCGTCTCTCGACCCGTACATGTAGATGTCTTGACCTTCAACGAAGTTGATTGTATACACTGTCACGCCGTCGCATAGGACGTCTACAGTAATTATTTCGTACACATCCTCAAAGAGATCGAGGCTAGTTGAGGACTATCGGCAGCAGTAGTCTAGAGGTGACCTGTTATTCCCAAGCCTTGGGAACGGAGCGTGAACTTTCTCTGCAGGTTGTGCAATATGTCCCTCGCAGCGAAGTCGAAGAACTTATGAATGGACGAGACCTCGCACTGGACGCATTGATCTGATAAAGATCTTGTTGTATACACGCCACCACACTGATCGTTTTGGAGGAGAAATCACGAGTCGCCAGAGGTAGGAAGATGGTAAGTACGAATCTATGCACGTTCCCATAACAGACCTCAGACATCAGAAACGTTCCAAAAGACATGGTCGCAGCCGGAACACAAGGCACAAAGTTTTGGCACTAGTACTCTATCAATGGAATCGCCTTCTTGAAAGCACATCCACGCCCTCCAAACGCATCTCCTACGAGAATAACTCCACGTAGAATGATCAGTGATGTCGATGATTTCTGCGAGCTCGCTCATCACCTCGAAAATGTCATCTCGATGGTTTCGTACAACACTCGCAGGCGAGAGCGACCGTATTATGATGGCGAAGACGTAGGTGAGAGCAATCGGGTCTAACGGGAGAGTCGAGTCAGGATTTCCTGCCTCTGAACGAATCGTGGTGATGCAGTCGATAATCTTCTCGACATCCGATTCAGAGTGAGGTCGGTTCCAGAGGAAGTGGATGATCGTTCTGGTCGCAGCGACAACGTTCAATATATATTGATCCCCTACAGATTGTAATCAATTACCAAGCAGATATGAGTAATGCGAGACTCTTACCTATGTCGAAAGATTGCATTTCCGCATTAGATAGGTACTGTCTGAAAAGAAAGTCCCATTGATCAGGGTGCTGGCTCATGGTTTCGTGTCGGATGGAATACATAGTGAGGATGGTAAACGCTGCAGATGTTGGGCCTTCCTGGATGAGGCGAATGAACAGAGGGAGGGAAGTATACGGAACTGGTTCATTCTTATTCGGGATGTATGATCGCAATAACGCGAGTGTCAAAATCCGATGCAACTCTTGGAAGATGGATGGATTACAACCTTCACCTACATCCACGAGCAAACGTTGACTTCCGGCAAGCAAGGCTGAGAACACTTGGCGTGCATCTTCCATAGCGTCTCCAGGCATACTGGGTATCAAACCCCGCTCCACATGGTCATGCTTGACTCTGTAGATCAAAAACTGGTTGACGATGTCTTCGACGTCGTTGTCCCAAAAGCAACGAGCAAGTGTTTCGTCGAGTTTCTCTCCTTGCAAGACCTCCTTTGCGCAAAGGATGACTGGAATATCAAGCGATTCGTCCTTGCAAACCCAATCTTCTTCAAACGCCTCTAGTCCGTCTCGCCAGTTTTCGGATACATCGTAGAGGTGTTTTAGAGATCCACTGACAGCCGTCCAATTGAACGGAATGTGATGGTAGATGTCTGACACTAGCCCGGAGAGAAATCTCACCCAAAGAGACCGGGTTTGAACGAGTAGAGCCTTCAACATTGGGGTTTTGTAAGGACATTGGGATGAGAAGGCAGGGGCGAGTGCTGTGAGTATAAACACCCCAAACCATATCAGAATTAATCCAGTTGTCACCCATCCCACAATGGGATTGAGTTCGTGCAGGGAGACGCCAAGACCGGTGAGGAAGAGGAGTAGAGCGAGTTGGAGGAAGAGGGGAAGGAAAGCGGCGATTTCAAACACTCGCCATTCTGACATCCCCACGTCACGGAAGAAGCGGATTTTGATTTGTTCCCGAGGATCGTGAGTGTCGCGCGCCATGAACTCGTGAAACCACTGCTTCACGAGGATACCGAGAGATGCGGTGACGAGGGCTATGACTAGACTTAGAGACCATAAAGTGTTGATCTGGATGGAGAATCGGGACGGTGTAAAGGAGGGGGAAATGAATGACGGGGCTGTGGAGTTGATTGAGTTCCCGTTAAGGGTGAGGCTAGCCAGCTGGGCTGACATCTGAAGTAGGATCTGATTTGTAGTGTCTTCGGGCTGTTGTCGTAAGTTCTTGTATGACTCGATGATGAAGGCGGTGATAACTGCTGAGAACAGACCAGCCTATTCGAAATCGGCGGGATTAGTAAGTAGAAATAGATAGTAGTAGTCGGGCGGTAACTTACGAATACAAGCAGCGTATCGATATCTTCTTTCACGTCCTCAATTCTATCTCTATCCTTCTGGCGCAACAGGTCGGATAACCGTGCCCACCGCATCCGCTCTGGTTCGATTTGTACACGTTGAACATGGTTTCGAGATCCCTTCTAATAGCATATACCCACTTGTGAGGATCGGTAAGAGTGGTCAAGGTGGTGTAAACTCACATTACCAGTGGGTTCCTCTATCTTTCGTCGTCGGTTTCCACTCCGAGAGTGAGCAGGGCCGTCAACGATAGACGAGGTCGTAGTCCGTTGAAGATCCGTAGATGTTGGATCCAAGCCAGTAAGATCGTTTTCTGCCTGGTGCGTCGTATGTGTGGGAATTGAAAGAGAAGGACTAGAAATCCTCTTACGTCCCTGACGAAAGCTGCTGATAGCGGAGGGAGTCGCCATGTAGATTGTATGTGGGTGGTGTAGTGGTCGCGGATGTGTGTATGTAGACAGGGTATTATGAGGGAGAGTGTGAGCTTGAGCGGTGGTTGGGACACATCCATATAAGATTCGATACGGCGGTTCAAGAAGGAATGAAATGGCAACGAGGCATAGCCCTTTTCAGACGCCAACGGTAATGAAAGAAGTGTAGAGCAGAACGCGCGAAGGTGTTTTCAATATACAAGCGAATGTATACTGAGGATAAGGATTTACCTGATGACGATGAGGTGTCGAGATATCCATCGGGGCATATTCGACGAGGTTAGGTGTTTGGAATAACATAGTAAGACCAACCTGAAGGAGCCACGCAGAAAGTCTATGGAGGTATATGCCAAATATACCAGTATAGGGGACAGTTATATGGAAACACGGATAGACATATCGCTGCAAAATGTCTGATTGCGCTGTCTAAAGGATAGAGAATGTGAAACGAAGGCTCCTTGTATGAATGAGGATGTACGTACTTGGTTCAAGCACTGCAAATGCCATTCACTGCTTCAGGTCTAGAACAGAATCAGAGCTCTTGCTTTAACTGGTAGTATAGCCTGTCAAACGGTTTAGTCGAGTTGCAGTAGTAGCATACTTACGTAGCTGAACCTTGCTTGTTTGAATGGCTATGAAGTCCGTCACGCCGAGTAGTATAGGATGACGATATATGCCAACTCAAGATCACTGTAATCTCCAGGGGTTCCTGGTGAAAGTAGGTTGCGGGAGGTAAGGTATAAGTATAGATTCATTTCTTGAAGACAAACACTTACCATGGTAGTTAGCTAGGTATATTCTGGAGTAAGTCTTTGAAAGGAAACACAGTGTTGAGCTATAAGACTCGGACTGAGGGCATTGAAGCGTCGATCACTCGCGGCCCGGAGCTGTCCGTTGTCTTCAACCTTCTGTTACTTGCGGTCATTCGACAACCACACTGTCATTGTCACTTAACCTATTGCCATTTTCTCTATATTCTCGCCCTTCTCTGAATAGTGATAATGCTTGGCTCTCTCTCCCTTCCGCTCTCCAGCCTCATCCTGACTTATGTCCATTCGGATAGTACTTCTATCGTATTGCAGACTGTTGCCGTATGTATCGTGTTTCTATTCTCCATTGCAATTCGTGTCAGTGCGAACGTCGTCTCATCTTTATTCAGAACGTAACGGATGGTAGTACACTTGTACTCTCAGCTCCGTTCTTCGATCTTGTCGATGAACATCCCCGAGGCTGCCCACTTCTACGATTTCTGAAGCTTCGCGCGGGTTATACTCCTAGCGTTCAATAACATCCAGACATTTAAGATACTGATCTTGAGGACAACACTCGTACCATCCTCCCACAACATCTACGAGGCTACTATCGAACGACTTACAGCACTAGAAGACGCCAAGCTGCTTTCGCTGTATACAAGCATCATGGTCACGTCCCACCATCGAGGTATATGCAGCCCTAAGTAACGATGTTCCTGTGGTGGGTGAGTGTAATTATAATTCCCCTCATCGAATTGTTTCCACGTGGGCGGCTTAGGACAAGGTTTCAACATCGCGTTCATCCACTCTCGACGCGCCAGTCAACCGCCCGCCATGTAGTATCCTAGTACGAAACAGACACGTAGCTTCGATCGGGTGCGGACAATCTTGGGCCTCGATGCCTGCCGGTCTTTACACATGCATACGGCCAGCATGTCGGGTACGGCAAGTCAGGTCTTTCTCATGGCTCCTCAGGGTGTCTACGCTCTGGGGTGGGGTGGACACATAGAGCTTACGAGTAGAACAAGGCAGATGTATACATCGAATCAAAATTCCTCAAGGTATGTGTCGCTTTGTTGGCGTTGGGACCTTATATGATCGACGAGGCAGACTTACGCGTTGTTATGCAGATCCTATGGTCTCAAGCTTCGGTAACTTCTGGCTCTTCTAAGCCGAAATACAGTTTTGAGGATGTGTCGAGTCGAGTCGACGCAATCCTGCATATACGCATAGGTTTCCTGCTACTGGTCTCCGTGCAGTCCGTCAACCGAACCGACACTAATCAAAAGTACGAGGATCGAAGACTGTTGCAACCTACGTTCATGGCTAAAGCATACAAGCACGAATCGTTTGCAGTTCAATGGCTGTCTAGTATTTTTTTCAACTATAAACCACGTCTCCCTCTGTCGAAGACTCATACATGCTGTAACCTTCCCATTGAATCATTCTTTCGAGCAGCTTGCCAAGAACCTCAAGGGTTTCAAATACCTCGCTCTAGGTACTGCTTTCCTACCACGCTTTACTCTGTCTTCAACCGGTGTCACCAAAAACACATCAATCCAGGTTCAGTAAGGGCTATGTATTGATCGCACCAGTTCGCCCATTAGCCGCTATCAACATCTCCCGGCCGGTGACGATCAAGTTTCACCGAGCTAGTCCATAATCATCTTAAAAGAAGAACACGAAACTGGGAAGGTGACTGTAACTATGCCTGCGCATTCTCAGCGCGATGGTCCATCACTCACTACGTGCCTCCGATACTACGTCTTACCTAACTCGCTACGAGCCTGAGGAATTGTTCTATAGATCCGGAACCCTTACCCTCAACTTGTTGACTGACGTCTGCATCAGTCGAATCGATAGACGGTCTCAATTGTGTTGATGATGGCATTCAATCTCGGGTCACGATCACAGCGTTAACGATTGATCATTCTAACGTACTTGGTTGGCATGAATGAGGACCAGCTTGTTGTCGAGTGTATCTGAATGAACAACACGTGTTCCGAAGTGGTTATATTTATTTATTTCGATGTATTTCTATTCATCGCCAACGCTTTCGTATGCTTTGCTTAACTTTCAATATAATCGATTCAGGTCTAAGGGCCGAGATCAAGTGATATACATAGAATCAATGTTTGAGACAGATGGAAATGCGAGTTTCCGGGTTACATTTGACTGAGTTGCTCTATATCACATGCTTGTATTGTCCTATTCAATGTTCATGTTCAGCTTTGACCTTTCTACTAACTCAACAATCCCTTAGCCTTGTCAAAAATCATCTCGTATCAAAGGGAACATATTTTTTTGCCCATTTTATGATACTATTACAATGTCCCCTCATTAGCAACTCACAACATATCATCATAGGGCTTGGGATATAATTTGAAAATACTAAACAAGACAATCTACACCAACCTCAAATAAAATGATGTCTATATAATATTGTGAAGTTCAATATCTTCAACTATACCTTGGTGAGTAGATGATTGATTGTTTCTATACAGGAGTTTGATTTCAATGAGTTTATCAAACAAACAGTAATAACAAATTTACCTTATGTCCAGAACATCTATATCATTTCCAACAGTTTGACCAATCTTGCTATCCTCTTTGAAACCAAATAGCCCAGTAGCAAAAGGATTATCTGAGTACTGGATTTTCTCATCCTCCTCAAAATCTCTCTCTTGACCAGTAACCCAGGATATGTCTAGACTAGCACCTAAATTGCCCTCAATATTAGGTGCAAATTGTATGGTTGTGCTTCTGCTAGTGGTCTGATAGGAGCTTTTGTCTATCAGATAGATAGAGTGGAGGTCCAGAATGAAGCGAGACAGAAGTATAGAGACAAAGCTAGAGAATCCACAAGATTGGAGTTTTTCAATAGACATTGTCAAAAAAACTTACCTTTGCTGGATATACACAAAGGTTGACAGATGTTGAGCAGAGCTCTAACAGTCAATGATTAGTCTATAGTTAATGAGTAATTTTGATGTTAAAAATACTCACTGTTGAAGTGCCTGCAAAGGATAAAACATCCAGAATGACAGCTATTATATTAAGAAATAGAAGGGTCCTGCAAGACTTGAATATCTATATTCAAAGATACTCATTAAGTGACTCACCCAAACTGTACACATCCTATTGAAATAATTAATTTTCAAATCACATGAGAAGAAATGATAAGCTCACCATTTCTGAGAAGTGTAGATGTCAGTGTGGTTTGAGACCTTGCTTCTGAACTTGCTCTGTAGATCCTCCAAGTTGCAGAGAGAGTAAAGAAAAGCACTGAAGCATCTGCAGCTACTGAGATTGATCTGGTGATAACACCCACTGTTTCAAAATAATGATAAGCTCAGGATGATGAGAGAAATAACTGAAACTAACAACTGCAGAATCTCAGTGTCAAATTGTAGACCAGTAAATAGTTTTACATACTAGATATACTCTTGGGCAGTGGAAAATGTCCAGCAACCAGCAAGAGGGCCTGAGGGTACAAGTTGATATGATTCAGGAATAGCATAGTTGTACTAGTTTAAAATATTGAGTTTTGTCCCACAAGTTTATCAAGAAACTATGATCTTACTATATTGATAGCAGGGTCAAACATGCTGAGAGTAAAAACCAGTAAAGCAGGGAACCACCGGTGTTGAGTGATTCCCCAGATACGCAAACAGTCAAATACTACAAATTATAAATAGAACCTTGAGTATAGTCTGAGGTTTGTGTTTCATACTCACCTGCAGCAGCAATAGAGCAAGAAATATCTATAATGTAGAAACTGATCTCTACTCCTTTGCAACTAACAGCATTTTATCAGCTGGGAGTAAATAACCTAGACAAAAGGTATCCCACCTCTACAAGGCTAATTTAAAATCATAACTAAAATAGATGTAAATTTACTCACAGGAATGTCTGTGTAGATATAGAGTTGACTGAATATGCGCAAAACCATATTCAAGATTATCCCATATCTAATAAGCAGATATAGGATGGTCACAATGCCTAATCTCCTTTTCCAAACACATCTAAACTCTTGGGGTAAGCATAGAAGAGTGTCGTAGACAACCAGTGCTATCAAGACATCAGTGAAACCGACTCGGAAGCATGTTTTGTAAATAACAAACCTAGAGTTGAAGCAAAGATATAGTTCGTAATCTTGTTCTCAGAGCTTGAGATGTCGTGTTAGATAAGTAATGGTATATGCAAAGGAAAGTATCGTACATCACACTAATAGCTTCATCTGGTGTAAAACCAAGTTCGGACATGTTGAGAGAACGATCGAGGTACGAGGGTGACAACGGCGTAGCAGATTACTGGATATTGGTCCTATATATATAAGTTAGGCAGTGCGAAAAGAAGCATCAATTTGGTATATGGTCCATCCGGAGGAACATTTAATTGCTCCTCACCGACGGAACTGGGAAGATAACCGGTGTATCGTTATATGGGGATAGACTGGTGTAAAAACATAACGGGCAGGCGAGTTCACGCCTGTTCGAGCGGTCAAGAGAACAATAATGTAAGGCCGTTATCACGCACAACGGTGCACGGGTACGAGATAGCCGAGATACTCTGTAAAGAAACGGAGATACAATAAGACAATATCCGATAACAGGAACGTCCGTTCGGACTGGACTGGCAAGGTGAACGGCCTAGCGTGGCGCGGTAATAGCGTTCCATGAGGACGAAATCAGTACGAAATCCCATCCAACATGGGATCGTGATCACAAGGCGGCAGGTGGATACAGATCCTATTGAATTTTTTGATACCGATTTCAACGGATTGTGATTGAACCTTGAGAAGGCTGATGTGGAAGCGTTTGAGAGGGATCGAAGGCGCTCCGCGTTTCAGGTCCCGATACTGAGAGATAAGGCAGGGAGCTTCGTGTTAACTTGTGGTCCTCATGGATAAAGACATACCAGCAAACCCATCGCATTTCACCCAATGTCCTAGCTACGTAACATTCAGCACCGAGGTACCTCACATAAACACAAATATTTCTGCCGTCCGGACCCACTTCTATTTAACATTGGGTAGAAAGATTACCAAGAGGTAGCACACTAAACATGACAGTCATTATCATGCGATCCACAATTGAGTATGCTTACCTGTGTATTTAAGACGTCTTAGACGCTAGCATGGGTTGGTCCAACAATCAGCTCTTGAGAGTATATAAAAACACGACCATCAAGTCGAGGCATACTGATATCATGTTGAGTATATGAGAGAATTACGACCCCCTCACCAGTCGAAAGAACACGAAGCTTTGGCGAAAGTGAGTGCGGCAAAGTGTAATGTAACATCGGACGTTAGGATACGTGCCAGATATTGAGCATAAATCTGTATTGTCAATATGAGAATATGTTTATCCTAGTGCAAGACGGTAGGAGAGTAAGCTCACTAGAGAGCAGTACGTCGACTGAGAATGTTCTCCTCGATCATTGATCAGGCTCGATCAAACGCACTCCTATCATCTCACTTCTCGCTGGAATCCCAATTGCCAGCGACAGAATGACCTTTCTCAGCAATCCATTGTCCAACCAATAACGAGGCTCCACTACCCGCTATTAACGCTACATGCCTGAATTAGTATGCTCCCAACTTTGTTTTGGCTTCTACAAAGCACTCGCAATTCTGACTACGATTTTTCAGGTTGCGGTTTGACTTTCTCGATCTACTCATCAAGTTGTTCTATGCTGTCCTATTCGGGACAGATCGTAGCGCACTCAATTGCATATTGTGATACTTTTGCATGGTCCGTGCTCAAACTCAATTGCGGCCCTAATACGTTGCTTACTCCATATCCCAGCATATTGACAGAAACGAAGATCCTCATGCTAGACTGGAATCAGACAAAGATCAATTCTCTCGTGATATTACGTTCCTATTTCTGTCTTGAGACGAATATCGCGAATACCTACAACCGAAACCAGATGGTTCAATCTCTCCTGTATAAGTCGCTTGTGTTTATTCCCAGACTCCGCTCCATGGGGAAAAGTTGAATCAGCAGAGTGATCTAAGGCGTACAAACCATGGTCCCCAGTCACCGAAGTATCAACAATGTCACGACACAACAAAGATAAGTAGACGCTTTCTAAGTCATCGCAATCCAGACTCTACTATCCCGCTGCAGACATAGTGCCAATATGAAATTTCCTCCGTCATTTCCAGGTTCAATTCTGACTCATCTCTAGACCAATCCATCAATATTCGTACGGTATGGCAAGAAGTCGCCGGGGACCACGAATCCTATTACGCTGCGGGTGCTGCTGACCCATCCCACAGAAACAGAGGCCCAAAGGCTTTAAACCGCCTTGGTTGATCCTCCTCGCGTTCTTTACCGAGGAAAAATCACTAGGGGTAACCAGGGTACAAGGCATAGTAGCATGCGAACCGAGGTGGAGTTCTCCCTAGTTTATACAGCGTACTTACAATATCAACATCTAATGTTGGATACTCCAGCGGAATAATATGGGCTCGTGGAGCTTCCGCTTCTATCTTCAAAGCATGGGAATTGCCCCTGCGAGCAAAACGCTCTAGTACATGGTCTAGCTTGCGTTGCATTGTTCGGAGACCGCTGTGGCGTTGTGTACCGGTGTACCATTTTTTTGATATCTCGTTTTTATTTTTTTACCTACGAGAGAGTACCTGCTCTTGTTCGTCGACAATATTGTTCAATGTTCAGCTCGAGTCAGAATTGGTGCTGTTGTTGATTTGCATCAGGCGTGCAATTATCTCATAATCATGAATCATGAAATAGAATGTCAGAAATGAACTATGAGAAATCGAAGTATATCAAACGCTCATCCAGAACGCCTGAGAGGCCGAGTATATAAGACCCAGTGCGAAGATCCCAACCCCATATGAGCAACATGCTTACCTCGACTCTCCATAAAGCGGATATTACGTCAAAAGATGACATCGATGCACTAGCCCAGCTTTTACGACCTCACATCCCATATTCTCTTCCTGTCTTAGGCTGTATATTCAGCGGAGACATCGAATACAAAGCGCTCACTCTTTGGACCACATTTCCGCTCAACAACATCCTCAACAGTACTGAGCTCCCTAACTACGCTGTACCGTCAATCTATTCCGTCATTTCTTACTCATCATTGCATGACCATCAATTCCGCTTTTTCTGTTCAGCGGAAACAGCACCTACAGGGGACCCTTTGGCCGAAGACACGCATGTCTTCGAGACGATAGGCCACTTGTTGTCGGACAGGGAAAATGGTGCTCCGCCTGAAGCATGGGCAGGTGGAGTTACCCTCAAATCGGAAGGCGTTGTGGAGATTGGGCATGTAAATGAGAGATGGATTGCCTGCCTTCAGCCATATATTACACGAGATTATCTGTGCATTGCATTCGTACGGCCACCACGAGAAAATCCATCACAGACCCCTTGGGACACCTCCCTTGACCCACAGTTTGAGGTTTCCGAGCTGCGCGAGTCCGACGTAGATTTTGTTCAGGAGAGTCTAAGACACTATCCTCGGTCCCGAGAATGTGTCAGAGCTCGTGTACCTTACTCCATCTGCATCAGACGCAAAAACTCTGATATCCAGACGCCAGTCGCTTGGAGTCTCCTAGCAGCAGATGGATCGATTGGGATGCTGCACGTCGAGTCCGATATGAGGAGGATGGGTTTGGCTAGGATGTGTATGGTCGCACTGAGTAGGAAGATGGAGAAAATGTTTGCGACAGATGACCCGGAGAAGAAGAATCTCTATCCATATGCTAGATGGGAGTATAGTGCTGTGTACCACGAGAATGAGGCGAGTATGAAGTTGAGCAGGTCACTAGAAGGTTGGAAGGAATTAGTAAATCATCATGCCATTTGGGTTCGTAACTAGATAGCTGCACACCCTTCTTGAGATGACAATGATCAGTGATATCCATACGACCGACGTTCCAGCTCTCTAAGCTTCGGAAGAAGCTTCGTATCCACAAGTCCTAGAAACGTGAGGTACCGTATCGTCCATATAACACACTCCCTATGAGAGTAGGTATCCGCTGGCCTGTCCGACTTAACATCCGTTATCAAGTCAGCAAGTTGACTCATCAGACCACGTATGTCCGATGCGCTCTCCTGTACGACAATCGGAGGGATGAGGTAGCACAAGGAAGCGAAGACGTGACGAGAATGAGAGGGTCAGCAGGAATACCAGATTCGGAGTGCCAGCGAGCACTGAATATGCACTTGACGATGTTGATATCGAGCTCTCTTTCCTCTATGCGGAAATTAAAATTGCTTTCACCCTGTGGTTGGACCCATAAGACGTAGATGAGGGCGCGAGTTACAGCTACAATGTTCGTCAAGAATTTAGCTAAAAAGGAGTACACATTCAGATCATAATCGATAACTGAGATGAAGATGAATGGTAGCTTACGCATCGATTCCGGTAGCTCAGATGGACGACGGAATAATTTATCCCATTGGTCAGGATGATTGTTCATCGTATGCCACCGCACACTATACATCGTAAGAATTGCAAATGCTGCGGGTCTTGAACCTTCCTCGATGAGTTTGGAAAGCATTTCAAACGTTTTCCGCCCGATTGGGTTTCTTCTGATTGGGACATATGCCTCACTGAGTGCAAAGGTCAAGCTGCTATAGAGACGTTGAAAATTCAAAGGTATATGGACCGGACGGAACAGTTCATCCAAGTCCTGCCTCTCTATGAGTAATTCCGAGTACAATCGACAGACTTCCTTCTTCATGTCCTGTGAAGTTTCTGGGAAGAGACCTTGCGCGATTGGACCTTGTTCAGATTTCAAATCCTGAAAACAGTTAAACATGCCCCCGACATCGCACTTTTGGAAGCAATGAACAAGTGTCTCGTCAAGTTGCTCGCCCCGCAGGATATCTCGGCAACAAATAAGGGACGGCATATCCAACGATTCGTCTTTTCGAACTTCCGTTTCCTCCGATAACTTTATGCTGCAAGTCCAAATGCGAACCTTTTGATAGAGACGATAAGGGAGAGCGGAGTGAGAGTATTGTGAAGGAAAGACGATGAAGACTAAATCAGTCAATTTGTCTGTAAGATACAATATCAAGGCCGGTATTCCGATTCGGATACTGCCAAGGAATCCTTTGAGCATAGGTGTCTTGTATGGGCATTGAGCGGAAAACGCAGGCGCGACAGTTGCAAATAGGAAGACAGACACCCACACAATCATCACCCCTGTCGTCACCCATCCGACCACTGGGTTGAGTTGATGGAGGAGGATGCTGAAACCAATGAAGAATAGTACAAGAGCGAGCTGCAGGAGGAGTGGAAGAACAGCGGCAAGCTCGAAGACTTGCCACTTCTTCATTCCGACATCACGGAAAAAGCGCATCTTGACTAGTTCTCGGGGATCCTGAGTATCGGAAGCTAAAAATTCACGGAACCATTGTTTGACAAGGATTCCAAGAGAAGCAGTAATGAGGGCAATGACAACGCTTAAGGACCATAGCGTGTTAATGAGAACCGATGATCTTTGTGCCTCGAAGGTAGACGATGTGAACAGCGGTGCGGTGGAATTTACGAAGCTCCCTGCGATTGCAAGACTCGCGAGTTGGGCAGAAAGCTGAATAAGTATCTGGTTGGTGGTATCCTCCGGCTGTGGCTGCAAAGTTTTGTACGATTCGATGATGAATGCTGTTATTACAGCTGAAAACAATCCTGCCTAGCAATGTACGATAGTTTGAACACAGGAGACGGTAAGGATCTCATTGGAGAAACTCACGAATACAAGTAGTGTATCAATATCTTCTTTTGCATCCTGAATTCGGTCCTGATCGTATTTACGAATCAGGTCGGACAGTCGAGCCCAGCCTGCGCGCTCCGGCTCGATTTGGACGCGATGGATAGTCTCTTGCGAAGATTCAGGCCTTTCCTAAATGTATATAGCTGATGTTTAGCACATTACCAGTGACAATGTGCCACTTGGCTCACATTAGAAGTGTCTTTTTTGTCTTCCCCTGGACGGGGAGTATCTAGAGGAGGCGGAGACATGCTATTTTGATTTTGTGTTGGCTCGGAGGTCGCAGGTTCAACATTATGAGGAGCGAAACGGATAAGCTCGTGCAAACGTCGAGGAGAGCTTTCGGAGTTCGAAGCAGGCAACATGTCTGCGTTTTCGTTAGGATTTTCAATCTATCTCAAAGAGCACGTTATCTAACACATTACTAAATTTGAACATGAAATCTCAACACACCGTCTGGGTTTGAGGTGGCTCCTCTTTCGAATCCAAATCAGACGTGTCAACCTCGTGACCCATGGATCTGGTGATCCTCCTGCGGCTTACACCGCGTAAAGAACTTGGTCTGGAGGTCATAACTTGGCACTATGGTAGCTGTGTAGTGGTGGAAAGCAAGCTGACGATTTTAGTAGCCGAGACATAAAATAGTTCCGCAAAATGGCTGCAAGCGGTTCGATCTGATAGAAGAATTTCTGTTCCTTGTGGCGTCTTTCCTGATGGGGATGTCAATTCAAGACTCGTGTAATGAATTACAACGATGAACAGTATGCCAGACAAGGGCGTTCGTAAGACAAGAATACGTCTTGCCCTCGGTATGATAGGTATCAGCCTCAATGTTACAATTCGACGTGATGATACTTGAACAGTACATCACCGAAAAACCCACCCGGCACTCCCAATTGAGTCAAAGACCAAACTATCTCCCTGAATCTTCGCTCCACTATCAAACACCTGCCTCCCTTGTACACCCTTTCCAATCTTACCAATACCCAATTGACTCAAGGGTACCTCTGTCTCTTCATAATTCAAATTCGCCGCCAACAAAAGCGTCTGACCTCCAACAGTCCACAAAGCAATATCCACACGATTCACCTTAGCGCTCCCCCGCTTAGCGGCAGGATTCAAAATGAATTCCTTCATAGTAGGCATCGCTTTGGCTAGTAGGGTTGCACTGTTCTTGATATCTGCTGTGGTTGGATCGTTCCAAGGGACGACACCGAGGCCGCCGTGGTTGATGCCGAGGATAGATTGGACGACCCACTCTTGACCAGTTGGTGTTCGTTTCCAGTATCTATTAAACATAAATTGAAGTCAGTATAACGGAGAAGAATATGTAGCTGTACGTACGAAGATCCACCAAAGGCTTGGGGTACGGTCCACACAGCTTTTGTTCGATCCCAACCAAGCGAGAACAAACGATCTGCGAATTCGTCCATACGAGTACTGATATCCTCGAATTCACCCTTGCAGTTATCACAACCACAATCACCATAATCGAGCGTACATGGTGTCCTATAGGTTCGAACACAACGTCAACCAATTCCTTAGAGAGAACATATGACCGAGCTTACCCCCATTCACTAGAGAAAGTAACGTTGTTCCCAATCATATATGTATCCTGCAACACGATATCCGTGCCCGCTGTATATGCATCGAAAAAATAATTCTCGCAATTGAGGACGAGAGAAACAGGGTGGTAACCGTCGAGAGAGTTAATGAGGTCATAGGCGATTGTGGTCCCGTTCTGAGGATCTTCCCAGCCATCAGGTTCGTCGGCGGTGTACCTGAAGATACGTGAGCACACGAACAACAGACTAGGTATAAGTACAACTTACCAGAGTAGGAGATTTGGCCGGTTCTTGATGCGGTTGACTTCTTCAGTAACATTACCCGTTAAAAGGTATGTCCTTCGTCGTAATGTTCAGTCCTTTTTCTCGACATTTGATCAGAGTATGATGTGCACTCACCACCGCATGTCATACATCAACCTATGAACGAGATAGCCATAATTGAGTCTACCAATCTGCTTCAAGTAGAAGAAAACACATACCATAACCCGAGTTCTTGCATTCGATCCACGACGAGGTCGAACGCCGTCAAATTGTCAAAAGTCGGCACCGGGTGCACCTATATTACACCATTCGGCTCATGATTTTTAGTTCGAACAAGTCTCGTCACGTACAATCGTAAATCTATTCCAATGAAAGTCAGAGAACTGCGAGATATCAAAATATTTCGACAAAAAGACTCACCCTTGACTCTTCAAATCATCCAACACCGACAAATTACTCGCCAAATACCCTCCAAAGTCCGTATAGAACCCAATCGGGAATACCGTCTCGTAGGGACCACCCTTTCCTGTCGCAGGTCTCGATAACAACGCGCCTGTACGCAGGTCCATTCGGGTTACAGAACGACCAGATGCAGGAGGCGGGAGGAAGAAAAGTTGAGATGTCGTTTGGAAAGTTTGGGATTTTGCTTGTTGGTCTGGGTCTGAGTTTGAAGAAGAAGCTCGCTTTGAAGGCGAAGACGAGGATGCCGAGTTAGAATTGGCGTTTGGACTAGGATTCGAACTCGTAGGTGAGAACGTCGCCAGACACTCGACATCGAACGCGTTTTTCTGAGGCTTCAGAGAACCCAAATCGAACGGGACTTCCACTTTGGTCGCATTCAAAGGGACATTCGCTCTTCCCAACCTCTTTCCACCTACTCGAATCTCTACATCAAACCCCAACCCTTTACCATCCACACTCAGACTCTCTAGCGAAGGCAGAAGGATTTCTTGCGCCCCTTGCACTTCTGTATGTGTGATGATGGTATCGATGATGAAACTTTTTGGAATGAGTGTGTTGTCATTCTTATTTGAAGAGGTAAGGTCTTCAGAGAGATAAGGCTTGATAGCTGGAGCGCATCTGAATACTAGGAGAGGCGAACTTGACGTTGATGGGACAGGGAATTCGCCTCCGGGTGGAACGATGGGTTGAGTGGACATGTAGTTTTTACCACACCTGTTGAACGCTTCACATCAAGAATACAGAGGATAGCAAGGCAAATAAAGCGCACCATTGTGACTGCCCATACGCGTTCCCTACTAACACCCCTACGACGCACACGAGTAACGTAGAAACTGGCAACGTCCGCTGCATCGTAAGCTCGACCGCGATCGCTCAATGACGAACGACAAAAATGGCTGATGGGGCGAGGTCAGACGTCCCCTCGAACGTACGAAACCACGTATATAATACATACATGCGGCGCGCCCGTTAGCCGGTGAAACCATTAATAACCCCCAGCCATACGCTTCACCAATACTCCCCTATCTTCCCTTGACTTCCCTACATCCATCGTGCGGACCGTACCACAAGAATTCATCTCCAAGGTGCATGTGATGCAGCAGACGATGTGGAGGAGCAGAGGTGATAGAAGGGATAGAAAGCAAAGACGATAATAGATACAGATAGCACTCACGAAGAAGCATAATTGAAAAAGACCAGAAAGTTTTCTCACCACTTAGAAGGAGCATCTGGAACACAGGCGCGTGATGAGATGAATTTTGATATGTTTGATATTCGTTGCCCGAGTGTGTTCCATAGTGGATTCTGACATTGGGGAGGTTCCACTCGATGATAAGAGGTAAATTTGTATGAGTCCTACTTATGAGATAAGATTGATAGTGTGTTGTCCCACTTCTCGAAGTGTCGGTACTGCAAGTAGCTTCCATTTGGAGGGTTTCGTGACGTGTTCAGCATGACGCTGCCCTCCATGAGGATGGGTTCTCCTCGATAGATGTTTCAAAGGACAGTCAGCTTTCTGAAACCGTCAGAACGGAATGAGACATAAGTAGATTTAACGGCATCATCAAAATGAGGAAATATAAATGTTTATTAGAGTAATTCTAACGACATTGCACTCTAGCAGACGATGAGCAGAGTGTCCGGCTGGGGAGAGCAAAGTGGTACACATACCATCTAGTTGCGAATGCAGGTCAATAAATTTTACTTCAGCTGGCTGAACAGTTTTGGTGCGACACAACCCTGTTAACGAAAAGGTGGTTGAGAATTGTAAAGCGGTTGTTGAGACGTGGACAACGCACGTTAACGCAATGCATGAGACTATATCAAAAGGCTTCAGTCAGTAACAAGAATCAGAGGAATAAATGACGAAAAACATACTGGTCTGTTGGTGACATCATCACGAGACAAGCAAACACGATCAGTTAAAGCAACATTAGATACGAAACCGAACGTGAACATACAGCTGCAGAAGTATTAGAAGGCAGAAGGCGAAACATTTCAGGAGTGCACTTACAATTCCTCAACACAATCCTCATGCTGGAAGCCCTTGCCATCGTTGACCTTCTCTTCGCAATGCGCGAAGTGGCTAGCAGCCGGTGCGCACTTGGCAGTCTGTGCACACTCCTCCTGCAACGCAGGCAGAATCTAACACAAACGCAGGTAAGCAACCCGTTCATCACCCTCTCTCGACTACACATACATCTTCGATCTCCTCTTCCTCCTCTTCCTCTGGCTCTTCGCTGGCAGCTTCCTCCTTCACTTCCTCTTCCTGCTCCTTGGGCTCCTCCTGGGCAGGAGCATCACAGTGCACAGTACTGGTCTCAAAGAAGGTCGAGAAAAACGACGAGAGCGACATGGTGAATAGATGAGTTTGAAGTGAGTTTGGAAAGCAACTGATTCAATTCGCCCAACCAACGCACGGTAAATTACGGAGCCTGGGCGGAGTTACGGGAACGGCTTATGCCGAGACCCTAACCCAATCACAATGACGCTATTACAGGTCTCAGCGATCCATCCTTACATCTCTGAATAAGGTTGTGTATGGTCTCGTAATGGGAGTCACCACCAAATTGCCACCACAATGATCGTCAACATTTTCTACTTGGATTGTCTTAAACTCACGTACCTACGGCTGGATGAAATTATGGAGGCGATTGACCTTCGTGAGAAACTCGCATCCCTGTTGCAAACCACCGAAACCGAGATAGAGGATATATTCGTGGTTTGGCCTTGATGATTACTTTCACTCACTTTTTGTGGTAACATGTATCTTTCAGGTTCCACCAGGCACCATTCCTTTTGTCAGAGACATCAAACGTCTACATGAAATCATCCAATTGTTACCCCCCACGGAGAGCTTGGGACACATGCAGACCCTGCAGAATGTATTTGCTGAATAACCATTGCTTTCTGACCTACATCTGGTTGTCCGAACAACATGTAAGTGGTGCTCTGATGAAGCCACCATATTCTTTACTAAAGTGGCTCATAGTATCCCCAATTGAAGTCAACGTGTGCCGCCTGGACAATAACACATGCTTTTCTGTACAGGTTCCGTTTAACTCCAAGGTTAAAGTACTCGTTCCCAATAATACCCCCCTCGAAAGCACTACATTCTACATGGTAAACTAACAGTGTATACGTTTTATATCTGTACTGATTTATTTCTTAGGCCAGACTTCCTTGGGACCAGTCACGAACCCCGTCTGAACACATCCGGTCGCTCAACAGAGATTCACTCCCTGAGGTCATGGCGGAAACCCAGTTGAGGGAATTTTACCCGTGGGGATTTATGCAGATGCAGTTACATTTTTTTATCTATGTCTCATGTACGTCGTCCAATTATATGCGGAATTCCGGATATATTGTATGCTAATGTCAAGTTGTAGCCAATTCCGTACCAGGTATTCAGAGTTTACGCGTGTGGTTTACCTATCTTATATTTGCTCCACAGGACACCAAACAAAGCACGCTGTTCCCAGTGGGTAATTTTGTGAAATGACTATACCCATCTAATCGCCGAACATCAATTAGATTTCTATGCTCAACGGACGAAGACAGTCGAAGCTCTTTACAATCAGGCTAGGCTCACAAGTAGCGGCTTAGTCCATGTAAACGACTTTCGTGAGCTCCATGGCACACTAGAAGTCTATTTCTTATAATGCTCCTCAGGTTCGAGGTACTCCCGGTTCCGGTAAAACGACTCTCAAAATGATGTTAGAGCAGTACATCCGCAACGTAGAACCTGACGCGATCATTCAATGCACGAACACGTGGCCGAACGAAGAAACGGGACGTGCATTGTCAATCTACGACCGGCTAACTTCTTCACTTGAGCAAAGGTTGTTCGAGCCGCCACAGAGTATGCCTCCTGGATCTGAAACTACTACGAGTCGGTCTACGTGGGTGTTAATGGACGAGATTCAGAAATTATATTGGGATATCCACTTCTGGACATACTTGAAGAATCCAATCGAGTCAGTCTACTACGTACTATTTGCCGCCTTTGGAAGTGAAGCTACTCCTTGGTCCCAAGAGCAGTCACTCGGTACGCCATTGTTTATTGATGTGCAGTGTCGGGTTGGTTTGCACCCTAGCGCAATCGTCAAGTATTGCTTGTGTTTCGACGATGAGGAATTCGACGAGTTCATATTTATCGCCAGCGCGTTCTTGGATTCCCTCAAATAGAGTCGGATCTTCGCTCATGGATGTACCAAATATCTGGCGGACACGCTGGCGCTTTGGATGCTATTGCGGGATTAATTATGCATGTATCGGTGTGTCTTCAATACAAAAGTATTATTCATACAAGTAACCAAGTTGAATTCAGAAAAGTCGAGAGAACCAAAATCCTCCCATCCTCCCACTTTCCTTGGCTCAATTCTATAACTACTTTGCGGCTCCTTCAGACATTCTCAAACTACTCCTAAATAGTGGGTTCCGTCGCAGTCTCCCACTCGACAATGTCCTCCGGCGTCTCGAACCAAGGGTCGTGAATTTCTTTCGCGATCTCTTGAAGGCAAATAAGATCATCGTTGAAGTAGAAGATGCTATCTACACTGTTGCCATGGAAGTGCGTATGCGGGGATGGGCGGCGGTTGAGGTGCTGGACGGTCATCTGGTTGCCCAGTTTGCTTCTCCCCTTCATCGAGCATGGATGTCCTTGTACCTCGATCCACAGCCTCTTCACCCCAAATTCGCCGCGATGAGTCTTCTTGACTTTGTGCAATTAGTCATCTGCCACTTCTCTTCTCCCATTCTAGCTAATCCCGAGCGTCACTCTACATCATCACAACCTGTCTCCGTCCCAGAAGGACAGTGGCAAAACGAGTTTTACCGAGCAGCATATGCACTAACCGATGGATGCGGAATTTGGTTGTCGCCTGAGTTTGGCACAGATCCACGTCCCGGTCAACCAGGCCGCATCGATTTCTACATTAGCGACAAGAAATGGGGCATCGAAATCCTTCGAGATGGGGACAGAGTTACAGAGCACTTGGAACGCTTTCAGAATCCCAGAGCCTACCATCAATGGATAGTAAATGGATTAATTGAGCATTATATTGTTCTTGACTTCCGTGTCAAGAGAGTTCAGAAGAAATATCCTGGTATGTTGTTGTCGGCGCACTCCCATTAATTTTACCCTATTTATTGGATTTCCTTTCTATTTATTAGGCGCGACAAACCTCTACCGAATCATCTTCGATGGTGGTTACACCTCTTTCGAGATGCTCGACTGCAACTCGACCGTAGTTCACACTGGGGCCTTGCTAGCTGGAACGTAGTGACATCCTGTTTAGATCTTTGAAGAACAGATCAGGTTATATAGTAAATTTGTACCGAAGGTTTGTATCAGATTTCCAGTGACGCTAGAGGTGCATAGTAATTCAAATGCCGTGCTATGCCCTCTTCAGTGGTTATTTTCTGTCCGTCCACGACTTCAAATCCTTTGTCTGCGAGATGTCACTCGACCCGAAGAGCGCCGTCCGGAAGCTATATGTGAATACACCTTGGTGTTCGAAGTATGGCGACACCGACTCCGGAAGACGTAATAAACCTCTTGACAGCCCAATCAATCAAGTTTTTGGAATAGCTGAAATAGATGAGAACGTGCCCGACGAGCTAATCAAGGATGACTTTATCCTGAGGACGTTCTTCCCGCTACGATGGATCCCGTACCATGACAAGCACGCGGAGCTATGGTGCACAAACGAGATGGACAAGGCCAAGTTCTATCTGTTTATTGAGTATCTCACGAAGAGCGGTTTCGAGGTGGACAGGACCAAGTTTGAGTTTGGCTGTTTGGAGGACTTGGATCCGAGATATGACCAGACTGCATCAGTACAATTTTCTCCTGTTTTCCTGCAATATCAAAAGAGCTAATGTATCTGTTATAGTACTACCCAAGTTACATCTATGAATGTAAATCGAGGTAGAGAAAACACATTCATCATACCGATTGCCTTCGCGTCGGGTCCAACAACATCAAAGTGTTGGAAATATTCTACTCCCCCGCCTTCGCTTCTGCATTCCATTTCCGGTCCACATACATTATTTACACGTGCGTGAATTCAACGCTCTGATTCGTTGCTGTCAAGAGTGGAGAAACGCTGAGGCGTTAGTCCGTTGCTTCTGTGCAACAGACCATCGATGTCACTAAAACGTGTAAGCGGCATGCGTACCATGCCCGAGACACATAGGCACTTACTAGACAGGTGTCGGGTTGCGCAGAATCACTTCCTCAATCCCAACAAGATGAGTGGTTTTTCAAGTTTATTTTCGAAAATAATCCCCAAGCCCCGAAAGCTGACTTCGACTGACCCTTCATACAAGCAGCAGGTCGAGGGTGGGAAACTTGTCTTCTCCAAGTCACTGCAGGACGTTGCGGGCACCACACTCGATCTAGTGCAGGTTTTTACGCCGCGCAGGTTCAGACTCGTAGACTGTCGCCATCTCATACACGAGAACAAACTTTGCATCTATGAATTCAAACAATTCCCCACGGTTCCCTACGCAGCGTTATCCTACGTCTGGCGCGGCAACCCTCTCGCCCCAGACTGGACGGAGGAGACCGGCACATTCTCCGTCAAGGGAGCGGAAGATGGAGATCCAATCAGCCTTGACATTCTACGGAGTGTCAGCAATGCTCTGTCCCTTGGTCGGCAGTTTGCTGTCGGGCCCTTCCTATGGCTGGACCGTCTCTGTATTCTTCAGACAGATAAATCGGATAAAGGATGGCAAATCACGCACATGTACAAATTATACCGGTCTTGCATGGTATGTGTTGTCCTACCTGGTGGGATCCAACGGCTTGTTGGATTGGATGAGGAGACAGGTTGGATCCATAGAGGGTGGACTCTCCAGGAATCCCTTGCGCCGGAGAAGGTCGTAGTCTTCTTCCGTTACTCAAGAGATTTCTTCGAAGGCGAGGATATCGATAAACTGCTGGAGGAGTGCGAGAAATATGACGGGCAGGATTTTGCACCCATTCAACGAGGCGGGGACTATATTTCTCATCCATATTTGAGATCCATGAAAAGATATGGCCGTTGCGCTTGGATGCCGCTAGACGACCTCTTGGAGTCTGCAACGGAAAACCCTAATTGGAGACTGACAAGTGAGTATATCATCTATCTCGTTAGATGATGCATCTTCCTCAAACTCACACATTGTGTATAGGGATGCCGCCTCCGGCGGACATGTCAGATAACCCTGTTATATTGGGTCATCTAACACCGTGTGAGTTGCTTCACATGGCGCGAACATATTCGATTTCCAGTTATCAAGGTCGCCAAGAGTGGCGGGAGCAAGCTATATGGCGCGCGTCGTTTATACGAACATCATCCCGTCCTGTAGACATGGTATTCAGTATCATGCAGTTATTCGACATCACCCTCGATATCACTGCATTCAAGAAAGACGATCGTCTTAGTGCCACTATCGCACTGGCTTCCGAAATACTACGTAGAGGCAAGACAGCAAGCTGGCTAGGCGCACTATTCACTTTGGATTCAAGTCCTCAAATCTGCACATTCCCTCGTTTTCCTATGACGAGTGTCGCTGGGAAAGCACAGATAAAGAACACCAGCGGTGATGTGGTGGATATGGTAGAAGAGATCGAGAAGATACCAACGTATCGTTGGATAGACGAGGTGCCGGGTGGAAGTATGAACAATGAAGGCTATTTCATCTTTACGAGCACTGCCGTACGCATAGCCCGAGTCTCGAACGAGCAGGCACCAGGTGTCGACCAATATAGCGGTCCCCAGGAAATCGATGGCTTCATGCATTTTGCTGCTGAGGATGAATCATTGTGGCAGATTCATCCCGAGGCCTCCGACATGCAAAAGCTCGATGACAGGCCTCGCGCATTTATGGTGTTCCTGGGCATGCAAGTGGCTCATATTAGCACCGTGGAATCAGAGAAAGTTGAAGGAGATGCAATAGTATTGGTGATCGAAGAACATGCTCCAGAACGATTTCACAAGGTATCCTGCTTTCTCTTCTGGTCAAGTTTCAATCGTCTCGTCCGCCAAGGAACACATAGAAAGTTCTACCTAGGTGGTCCAGAAGCCGTTACACCATCTCAAGAAGATTCTACAGAAGAGAAAGCATACACGGGGTGTCTTCCCTATAAATTTCGTCTCCGGTAGTATAATATACTTACTTCTAGTCCTAGTCCTGAGTCGTTTGACAAATTCTGAGGGTGTTTGGACTTCGAATGTCTGTACTTTTAGCTGTCTTTTTGAACTTCTTCCCTGAAGAATGATCTTCGTCGCCATGTCAGCGTACTTGTATGCATACTTGTAGTATTTCTTCAATTTAGTTTCATTCGTTCCGGCGTACACTCAGGTTAGAGTCTAAGGTTAACGCGTTAACGCTTTAAGGACTTGTGGTATCGGAACATCCCGAAGTCACCTTATTCCTAAAAGGGATAGCTACTAGGTTGAACAATGACAATAACATGTCTCACCTGCTCGCATGCTGTCATTGACGGATGCACTACACACTTTCTCCCAATCTTGATCTCGGATCAATTCTGCGTCATTCGAACATTCTTTGCTTCCATCCAGGCCAATACTGAAGTGACAATCACTCCAGATTCAACTCCGTGCAGTGGGGACAGGGCCAATCCATTGACAACCAGGGACTACCAGGAAGGCCATAAATCGTGGCTGCTGCTAGGACACAATGGTATACTTTCCTCGCTTCTGGGGCGGACTGCCTTTCCCCCCAAGTCGTCTCGTCCACATGTCCGTAGAGATGAACATGGGGCGGGATCCCATACACGATCCTCCGACCGAGATTTACAAGAGATTCTACAGCGAACCACAGCCTGCGAAATCAAGCTCTCCCGATGCACGAATACCGGCAGATTCTTGTATGTACCATACATTATCGTAATTGTAAAGCTAATGCTGTTATCTTATTAGCCCCAACCCCCCTGTCTGCGAGCTTCAATGAGCTGTCTATGAGAGGAGCCGATGACGCATTGGTAAAGATGGCGCTCATGCAGGTCCTCCAGGACAAGACGGATGTGAACTACGACATCGTCAAATTCATACAACATACTCTGGGGTTCACCCCCGACGATATCCCTGAACGTGCCGTGGGATACATGTTAGATGAACAAAACTGCAAATCCTACTCTAGCCGGACATATCACAAGCTGGACACGCCACACCAACAGGATTTTGCAGGAGAACGGGCTTGTTGCCATGCATTCCAGGACATCGTTTGGGATCTTGTACGACAATTGCAGCCTACAGCAAAGGATACTCGAAGCTTTCCTGCGAAGTTGATGTTCTTGCATGACCATGTTGTGCAAGGAGATTTTGCATCGTACAAGCCTGACTTTGGATATGGTGCACCGATACGGGCTAACAAGCACAGATGGGAATTCCTTGGTGCATGTGGAGAGATGAAGAAGACTCGGGCAAGTCACTATCGGGCTGTTCGCAATAGGCCTATTACTATGGCGAGGATCAAGCAGGTAGGCGGAAACCTCTCTCGTATTTTTATTGGTCTCATAGATCATCGTCTAGCTGAAGAAGAGACAGAAAGTACTGCGTCGGATTATCGTCAAGAGGGAATCGAGTGAACCACCTAAACCACCTAAACCATCCAAGCCACCTAAGCTATATCCGGTACGTTATATAAGCTATCTAGTGTTATTTTACTTATGACTGTCGTAGAAACCTCCTAGTCATCGGATGACCACAAGAGCGGGTGCGAAGCGGAAGGCTGCTCCAGAACCAGTTGTCCAAGTCTCGAAGAAAAGGAAGGCCCCGACTGTGAAGACCAAGCAGGCTGAGGAGACCTCAATTTCACCTCCCCCTGATCCCCGTAAACGTCAATTGATCGACTTCTCCGACGCCGAGCTCCAGATGGCGAAATACATCAACGAGCTTCTGTCTCACGGAATCCGTTCCTATGCTTTTGGATTTCTCGTCCAAGAGACTCGTATGTCCTTGTGGTACGTCGACCGTATGGGAATGGCAACTTCCCAGTCTTTCGATATCTTCCAAGACCCAGAGCTATTTCTGCTTGTTATCGCTGCTCTCCACTTCGCCAATCGACATCAGCTTGGCGTCATCCCTCTTGTCAAATACCCTGATGGTACAGCCCAATCACACAACAAGGCAACATTGGAACTTCCACGGGCTGTCAGCGGAAAGGGTACAGCTATCAAGAAGTCACTTTCATTCCGTCTGAGGGTGACTCCCAGTTCTCCACTTGTTGTGGCCTATGGTGCAATTGGACGGGGAACCACCGTCGTTCCTATCACTGCTGAGGGCCATGCGCGGAAGCTGTTCGGGGACGACAAATTGGTTGCGAAGATGTCTTGGCCGTCTGTACATCGGAAGAGTGAGGCCACAATTATTCGGGTGATTCGCAAGAAGGTCGGAGAGCACAAGGATGCGAAGAAGTACTTGGAGAACATCGTTGATCTGAAGTGCTCGTTAGACATGAGCGGAATGGAGGTTAAACTTCCTCGAGCTTTCATGGATCTATCTGAGCCATACGAACCTCGGTTACTGCGGACATTGATTATGAAGCAGTATCTCCCACTGGAAAACATTCGTAGTTTGAATGACTTCAAGACTGTCTACAAGGATATCTTTGGAGGTCTGCACCATTTTTCCCTTTCATGGTTCGACAACTCATCGCTGTTAATTATAATAGCTCACCACTGGGTGTACAAAATTGCGGGAATACTGCATCGTGATCCCAGTTTAAGTAATTTC
Organism: Cerrena zonata; assembly: GCA_038087015.1. Taxonomy (NCBI): domain Eukaryota; kingdom Fungi; phylum Basidiomycota; class Agaricomycetes; order Polyporales; family Cerrenaceae; genus Cerrena; species Cerrena zonata. The sequence continues at coordinate 180,262 of JASBNA010000025.1, forward strand.
CTCTTCTACTATGACAACAATAACAAGGTTGTTGGCATATTAGCCGATTGGGATGTCGCCTCGTCAAAGGAGGACCTCGCAGTTCTGCATGATGGAGTAGATGCGGCCGAGCGACCAGACAACATAGGGGTTGATCTACCGACTTCTACACCCAAGTTGGACGACAAAGGCAAGGCAGAAGATAATTCGAAGACTCATGATGAAAGCACCGAACGACGACCGAGGTATAGGACTGGAACAGGTCCCTTCATGGCTCTGGACCTATTGACGACCACGAAGATTGTCCATCGCTATCGGCATGATCTAGAATCATTCTTTTATATATTGTGCTACTTTTGTTCGCAGTTTCGGCCAGCAACAATCGATAATCCAGATGCTCGATTCGAGTATCTGCACGGATGGGAAAGTGGTAATACCAAACAAGTGTATTCGACGAAATACTCTTTCCTAGGGAATCACGATGGAGCCTTGTCTTCTCTGTTCCAAGCTGCTGACAAAGAATACTTTCCTCTATTTGACGAATGGATCTGGCCACTTCACAAGGCAATGTTTCGGCGTGTTGCCTCGTTTTCTAACTCGTTGGAAAATAGCTACGGATTGTTGGCGTCTGCGTTGGAGCAACATGAAGATGAGTTGGTGGAAGAATATATGAAGGAGTTTAGGGACACCAGCAAGAACGCGGACTCGCTGATCACTTACGAGAAGTTTTGGGGGGTATTGTCGAAGTAATATGGACCGTATTTATGCAGATTTGATGGCTTAGAACAATTTGTATTTTAATCTTACTTATTTTATATTATCGTTATCGCGCAACATATTGGCCTTGTGATGACGGTTGAGGGCAAAGAGTGATGTAATGGACTAGTTGATGTTTGGATGGTATTGTTAAACACGACTAATCAAAGAGCACATGCATTTTCTCCTTCCCTATGGCCACTTATAAGTGAATCGGGGTTAGGTATCAGGTTAGATAGCATCGGAACATCCCGAAGTCACCTTATTCCTAAATGGGATAGCTACTAGGTTGAACAACGACAATAACATGTCTCACCTGCCCGCATGCCGTCATTGACGAATGCGCTGCACTCTCTCGACCTCGGATCAATCCTGTGTATTTCAAACATTCTTTGCTTCCACCGAGGCCAATACTGAAGTGACAATCACTCCAGATTCAACTCCGTGCAGTGGCGAGAGGGCCAATCCATTGACTACCAGGGACTACCAGGAGGGTCATAAATCGTTGCTGCTGTTAGGACACAATGGTATACTTTCCTCGCTTCTGGGGCGGACTGCCTTTCCCCCCAAGTCGTCTCGTCCATATGTCCGTTGAAATGAACATGGGGCGAGATCCCATACACGATCCTCCGACTGAGGTTTACAAGAAATTCTGCAGCGAGCCGCAACCTACGAAATCGAGCTCTCCTGATGGAAAAATACTAGCCGATTCTTGTATGTAGTACACCTTATCGAAGTTGGAACGCTAATAGTGATGTCCTGTTAGCCCCGACCCCCCTATCCGCCAGTTTCAATGAACTGTCCATGAGAGGAGCCGATGACGCATTGGTGAAGATGGCGCTCATGCAGGTTCTCCAGGACAAGACGGATGTGAACTACGACATCGTCAAATTCATACAACATATACTGGGGTTCACACCCGACGATATCCCTGCGCGCACTAATGGATACATGTTGGACGAGAAGAGCTGTAGATTCTACTCTAGCCGGACATACCACAAGCTCGACACGCCACACCAACAGGATTTTGCAGGCGAACGGGCTTGTTGTCACGCATTCCAGGACATCGTTTGGGATCTTGTACGACAATTGCAGCCTACAGCAAAGGATACTCGAAGCTTTCCAGCGAAGTTGACGTTCTTGCATGACCATGTCGTTCGAGGGGACTTTGCGTCGTACAAGCCTGACTTTGGATACAGGCGCACCGATACAGGACTAATAAGCACAGGTGGGAATTCCTTGGTGCGTGTGGAGAGATGAAGAAGACTCGGACAAATCATTATCGGGCTGTTCGCAATAGGCCTATTACCATGGCCAGGATCAAGCAGGTAGGCGGAAACCTACTTCATATTTCTAGTATTCTCACAAGGATCGATTAGCTTAAGAAGAGACAGAGAATACTCAATCGAATTATTGTCAAGAAGGAAGCGAGTGAACCACCCAAACCACCCAAGGTACCTAAGCCATCTCCGGTACGTTATTTAAGTTATCTAGTGTTATTTTACTTATGCCTCTCGTAGAAACCTCCGAGTCACCGGATGACCACAAGAGCGGGTGCGAAGCGGAAGGCTGCTCCAGAACCAGCTGTCCATGTCACGAAGAAAAGGAAAGCCCCGGCTGTGAAGACCAGGAAGGTCGAGAAGAGCTCAAGCACACCTCCGACCCCAGATCCCCGCAAACGTCAATTGATCGAATTCTCCAATGCTGAGCTCCAGATGGCGAAATATATCAACGAGCTTGCTGTCTCACGGAATCCGTTCCTATGCATTTGGCTTCCTGATTCAAGAGACTCATATGTCCTTGTGGTACGTCGATCGGATGGGAATGGCAACCTCCCAGTCTTTCGATATCTTCCACGACCCAGAGCTTTTCCTACTTGTTATCGCTGCTCTCCACTCCGCCAACCGACACCAGCTTGGGGTCATCCCTCTTGTCAAATACCCCGATGGTACAGCCCAATCACACAACAAGGCGACACTAGAGCTTCCGCGAGCTGTCAGCGGAAAGGGTACAGCTATCAAGAAATCTCTTTCGTTCCGTCTGCGAGGTGACTCCCAGTTCTCCGCTTGTTGTGGCCTATGGTGCTATTGGACGGGGAACCACCGTCGTTCCTATCACTGCCGAGGGCCATGCGCGTAAGCTATTTGGGGACGACAAACTGGTTGCGAAGATGTCTTGGCCGTCTGTACACCGGAAGAGTGAGGCTACGATGATCCGGGTGATTCGCAAGAAGGTCGGAGAGCACAAGGATGCGAAGAAGTACTTGCAGAACATCGTTGATCTGAAGTGCTCGCTGGACATGAGTGGGATGGAAGTCAAGCTTCCTCGAGCCTTCATGGATCTATCTGAGCCATACGAACCTCGGTTACTGCGGACGCTAGTGATGAAGGAATACCTTCCCTTAGAAAAGATTCGGAGTCTGGGTGATTTCAAGATTGTGTACAAGCACATTTTTGAAGGTGTGTAATGCGATATCCTACTCACAGTCTAACACTTCATCATCATCAATTCATGTAGCACATCACTGGGTGTTCGTGGTCGCGGGTGTGCTGCATCGGGATCCGAGCTTGAGCAACTTTCTCTTCTACTATGACGCCGATGGAAACGTCATCGGTATACTTGCTGACTGGGATGTTGCCTCATCGAAGGAGGACCTCGCAGCTCTCCGCGACGGGATAGACGAGGCAGAACGACCCGAAGAAAACGTTGATGTACCTGATTCGCCACTCAAGACAGCCGAGGAGACAAAATCGGAACAACATTCCCAAAGCCGCGATGAAAGTACTGAACGACGACCGAGATACAGAACGGGGACAGGTCCTTTTCTGGCTCTAGATCTCTCAGCCAGCACGAAGATCGTTCATCGGTATCGACATGATCTGGAGTCCTTTTTCTACATTCTCTGTTACTTCTGCGCGCAGTTTCGGCCCACAAACCTCTGAGAACCCCAAGCCTCACTTCGCCTATCTACACGGATGGGAGAGCGGCAACACCAAGCAAGTGTACACAACGAAGTACTCCTTCATCTACAATCATGATGGTGCCTTCGAGTCCTTATTCGAAAACTCTGACAAGGACTATCTCCCTTTACTTGATGGGTGGATCTGGCCACTTCACGAAGCAATGTTTCGTCGCGTAGCGGAGCTTTCTAACAAACTGGAAAACTGCTATGGTAGCCTAGCTCCAGCGATGAAACGCAATGCTACACATCTAGTCGAGGAATACATGGCTAAGTTCAGACGTACGATCGAGAAAGCAGATGCATTGGTTACTTACGAAAAGTTTAAGGAGATATTGTCGAAGTGATATGAACAGAAGATATACGGCTTCGATGCACCAGTAAAGGTGCTAGGACAATATGTACCATAATTCTAGTTATTTCATATTGTTTTTTTGTGTCGGCTATGCAAAAGCAACGTGATGATTGACAGGTTCGAACTCGAAGTCACCAATGGTTAACTTCTGAAATATTACAGGGTTCTTTCTCAAAAGCCGGTTTTGTACCGGCATGCGTCGTTGACGAGAGAAGATAAGAGTAGAACTTGAGTGGCCGCATACTGAAAGACTTCCTGTAAGCTCCGCTTCAAACGAGTAGTTACAGACTACGTCGGTTTCTGTTTATAGGGTACGCTTGGACGGTAAGTATTCGTAACCAAAGAGCACATTCCACTTTGTCCCAAAGTGAGTCAAATCCAAAACTCTTCCATTTCAGAACAAATGATGCTCAGAGTAAGAACACGTCAAAGACCATCTTATCACGTAGTACCGGCACCATTGATGATCGTAGTCATGTCCACCTATGTAGGAGGTGTGATATTAAATATGAACATCAGATAACAAAAAATAGCTTACCGCCTCTATAGCATTCCTGCGACCCTCATCGAGGACTCGAGAATCGTGTACCATTGCCCTAATATACCGCGCCGGCTCACGCCTAAATCCTCGCCCATTAGGATTGGCTATATCTTCCAAATCGGGACGAGGAGGATCCACAAGATTGTTGGAGCTGTGGTTGTAGGTAGCAAGAGCGGCCTTTATTGCTCTGTAGGCTACGACGGGCGTGATACTCATGCTTAATGCGTAGGATGGGTTGTGCCAGGTTTCCCCACCCTGGTGGACAAAGCGGATGGGTTGTAACGTGCTCTCCTGGACTTGATGAAGCACGTTATAATACTGTAAGAGAGAGTAGTAATACTTCGCGGTTCCAGGTGTGCACATGGACGGGACACAAGTGGTGGAAGCGGGGAGACCTTCAATAGCCATGTGGCGGAGAGCATTGCATGCCTCGTCCATCCACCCGTTTGAACATGCGATGAAATATGAATGGAGCGGCTCCCTTTCGATGTGTGACGACCAACGTTCCTTTGCCCCAGTGGCAATCTTATGCATGTTGCAGGTCTGCGCTGAGTAGAACAGACGCAGATCGTCTTCAGGCTTGTGTCCATTCTCGTGACAGGCGGGGGGGAAATAACATGCACGAATTAATTGAATCAACGCTTCACCAGTTAATGAGACTGATACCAAGGGAAGGCCGTCTTTTTGAGGGCAATCATCCATCTCGGACTGGGAGAGGATGGTGTCGCCCGATGAGATGCGAAGGACGACTCTGTGTGTTGGGACAGTGAAACCATCCGATGATTGCAGAACGATATCTGCAGGGTGCGCTGAGAGTAAATTATCGAGATCAGATGATAGTCCAAGACTTCTCTCCGTCTCGATGGAGCTCTCTGTGTAGGAGTGTTGGCCGTTCGGATTTTCTGAGTGTGAGAGGGATCGACTACAAAAAGATTGTCGAGCTAATTCCTCACCACTCGACTGCACATGCCGCAGCAAGCGATAGAAAAAGATAGCAGGCAACTGGCCATATTCATCGCTGTAGACTTCCGTCGCAATACGGACAAAGTCCTTTTCGGTTCGTGAGGATGCTTCGCGATAATGTTCTCGAAGTATGTCTGCGGCGGTTTGTGCTTCTGTCTCAAGCCCGAACCGACATGAGAACATGTAGAGGCGTGCAGGGCTACTCCTTCCCAAACCGACAAGTTCTTCCTTCATTAAGTCTACAACCTTGTCGATTTCGTACTTCAGCGCAGAAGCCATAACTTTCTCAGCGAGAGAAAGTGATGTCAGTTGTGCTGGAGCTCGAAGGGGGTAACAGAGACGCAGGATGTAATCTAAAGATTCACTATCCTCGGGTGTAGGGATGATAGGAAGTCCCTCGGGGCTAACCTCGTCTTCAGTATGAGATGACTGGGGAAGTGAGAACATGTCTCGGAAGAACGGAGATGCGCATTTGAGAATCTCTTTGTAGACATAGAAGTCGACACCATCACTGGATCGTAAAACGATGCTAGCTGTTGTGTCATCAAAAGGAGCTTGGGCAGTGATGGGCATGGTAAGAACAGAGGGTAGGATGCGGCGAGTAGAGTTACGTTTGAGCCACTCTACCTAGGCATCTACATAAATAGTTTTTTGGCATGAGGAGGCCATGAGGTGGTCAAGATAAGAGCTCCATGCATACCTTAGGGGTTGAATCACATAACCCTGCTTTGACGGTGGAAATAGCGTTGCTATAATAGTAGGATCTCATTCCGAGACGACGTTCAGATCCTTGATAGTCTACACTTTTCGACAAAACGAAGAACTTGGAGAGATCCAAGAAATACTCGCGTCGCGACGCGTATCACCCTGCCCTAAACACACATATCAAAAGTCGCTACGCCCTCTTTTGCTTTATTATTTCTTTTGCTTTCCCCCTCTTCTGAGTTGTCATCGTCCCAATACAACTGTGAGTGACGTTTCTTTTCATTGCGATTTTCTTGCAGACGGATTACCATGATGAGAGTAAACTACTTTCAGTTATCCCTGTCTTAACCAAACCATGTCGAGACTTTACTAATATTCTGATCTTTTCAACTCTGCTTCAAATCTTAATCATAATGAATGTCGGCTGACAAAAACTTCTGATAGGACACTCTGGATATAGTCAAGGATGGGTTCTGGAAGCACTCTGACGAAAGTGATGTAGTACGACCGCTACGCACTCGACATGCTCTAATATTCTGTACCATACTTTTGTATCACTCTGTATATGAAACACTCTTCTCAAATGTAGAACGGACACATGCCACGTCTCATTCGAATAGGGGATTGACTGAACCTTGAGGTCGGGCTGTAATGCGACCGCAGGTACATGAGCCCGCAACCATTGAATTTTGTAACAATGCATGGTGTCAACGAATCCATTATACATATCATGATCGTCCGTCCGAGATGTCAACTACAATATTACAGATGCACATGCTAGAAACAAAACAAAACAACAAACACACGAGAAAAAGGATCGCATACAGACGTTCAAACTTGACTGAGAGGTTCATACCCTGCCCGGCTACTCCCTCCTCTGCCAAATCCTAAGCCCATCAGCAAGCTCTTCCGAATATTCTTCCTTCCACCACCTCCACCACTATCAAGTGAATGAAGATCATCCCCTTCTTCGAGTTGTCGTTTTCGTTTAGCTTCGACAAATCCTTCTCCGGGAACATCATAAAGACGATCGTACTCGACACCCAACTCTTTACCCGTCGTCCAGAAATCTTTACAGTTCCCGATGATTCCGAGATCGAATGGGTTAGGTGCTTTCGCCGCTCGTTTCAACCCATCTGCGGCTTTGCCTTTGGTGAACCTGTCGAATCCTAAAAGACTCATAAGGAATCCACCTCCGCAGCCGCCGCAAGAACCATGGTTATGATGATGATGTCCTCCAGGTGTCGCAAGGTCTCCAGAAGAATTGCTCGCTACTGCATGTCGGTGACCCATTTGACCAGTCATAGTGGCACCACCACGACCTCCCATGAAGCCGTACCGCCCGAGGTTGCTCACCTCGAGTGTGGTCATCTGTCGTGCGACTTGCCAGAACTGACTGAAGAGAAGGACGAGGGTCCATGATAGTTGGAGGGTTGACCAAGCTGCGACAGAAACAAGGAAAGTATCGTAAGACGTGATAACACAGAGGTTGTCTGGAAGAACGCAGGATGGGGAAATGGTGCTTCTGTCGGTAGGGATAGGAACAGCGGAGAAGTAAGCAAACGTGAGGTAATCGAACGTGATGATGCCGATAACGAGCGTTGTGACGAATAATAGGAACTGACGATGGTTCTTGTACCCAATGCAGTTCCATACCCAGGGGCAGTGATGATCGTGACGCGCAACACATTTGTCACAAACTCGGCAATGCTTTGACCGCAGCGGTTTGCGCGCCATACACTGAATACAGAACGTCTGACCATTCAGTCTGCCTTCTGAGGCCAAATATTCGATGATAGACTTGAGCTCTGCGTCACTTGCAGGTTTCGGACAGGTTCCAGGATCTAAGCTGATGGCACGGAAGAAGTTGTAGGCACAGAGGCCGAAAGAAAGGGCGAAGATGAGATGGCTGAAGGCATGAGATTGCGTTTGGTGGACTAGTCGGCTACCCCATGAATAGCCTACCCAGACCATGGATGCAGCAATGATTCCTGCGAAGTAAGGACTTTGAGTAACACTGTCGGTGTAGTTTCGGTTATCGAGTAGCACCCGGGTTACGATCTGCGAATAACGATAAGATACGAATAGGACTTGATTTGACTTCACGTACATGATGTAATGCGAAGAATAGAGCCATGGAAAGGATGATACCTGTGTACCACGGAAGGATCGTGACGGTCATGAACATTAGCCAGAGGAATACTGTCGGTGCTACGAAAATAGCAATCTTGGTATTTCGCTGCAAGGCATTCAGAATGACGTATAAAATCAATAACAAACGACTCACCTCGCTCAGAGGCTTTTTCTTCCTGGTCCCATCCTCGATGTATCCACCTTCTTCCAGGGCCCGCTTCCACGCTCCCAAACTCTTTAGTTCCACAGCCATATCCCTCGCCGTCCGTCCCTCGCCATCCTTCGCACTGACGTCGGCTCCAGCTTCGATCAATCGTCTGATACAAACCCTGTTTCCACGAACAACAGCCCAGTGAAGGGGGGTCAATCCTGCGTCATCTTTGGTATTTACGCCCGCGCTGTGCTTGAGCAATAGATCGACAGAAAGCGCATCGCCTTGGTACGCAGCCCACATAAGCGAAGTGTGTCCTTGAGAGTCTCTAGAGTCTACATTAATAGGTTGATGTAGAAGATATAGTAGAGGCATGACAGAGGAAGAATGAGTGACAAGATGGAGGGTATTGTATCCTTGTGCATCGGTGATATTGGGGTCGGCGTTATGAGCGATGAGCAGTTGGATGACATAGAGGTAGCCGTTACGTGCAGCCCATTGCATAGGTGTCGCGACCAGATCCCCGCCCAACGCATCCACTTCCGCTCCTTGTTCCAAGAGGTATCGACATGCCGCAACTTGCGCGTTTATGGCAGCCCAGTGAAGTGGTGTAATGTTTTGTTCGTCCCGATCGGTTGCATGTGCCTTTCCAGACTCGATGAGCATACGAATGGTAGGCACATCTCCACGCTGGGATGCTACGAAAATGTTGACCTAAATATGCGCTGTCAGTAATCCAATAATATTAACTGATTATAAGCTGTCTGGCCTGTTACGTACATCGGGCTGTTCGATAGTTTGCAATGCCTGAGCAAAAGTCAAGGTAGCAGCAGACGAGACCTCTGTGTTTACCGCAGAAGACGGTTCTGACTTGCCCTTGACGATTGCGGGTGGTTCCTCCATGAGAGTGTGGAAGTAAGCTGGATCGCCTCGCCACCAAGCTCTCCCGCAGCGTGGTCGCCATCGCGTCACATGGGTTGACAAATGCGGTGTACACTTCTATTTAGGGGTATTCACTCTTCCAAAACGTAGTAGGGAATGCGATCCTAGTAAATGTAAAGTGGGATATATGGGTTGACATATAGCGATTGATATGTTCGCGGCGATTCCTTGGATCAGAAACACACGCCTCGACTTCGGGGTCCGGAGCTTGATTCAAACTGAACGGTTCAACGACCACCATACATTTCCGCTTCTAGAGCAAGCAAACATGCTTCACGTAATTAGTTAACAAAGTAGTCCATCACCGGTCACCAACTTGAACTGAATCCAGTTATGGAGAACCAATCCAAGCGTGAGCGCGCTTGTTTGTATGTATTTGCCAATACCATCTACTCGAATACCATAAATGGAAGTAATTGGAACTAAATACCGGCACGGAAGAACGTTAGATGTCGTCTTCTCCTACTCCACCAAGTACCAAGCTCAAGGTTCGGGCGGGACACCTCATCTGAATCTTGGCTCTACATGAGTACACTCGACAGACTTCTTGCCCCAAAATCACACGCGGTTGATGAGGGCCTGGGAGAAAGTCCATACCGGGTCTCGCGCTTTACGGGATGTCGACACAACATATTCGTTAGATCCAAATAATGACGTGAGTTGATAGCAAAGATTCTATGAGACACAATCCAGGAAGACTTGTAACAGAATGTAGCAATAGTAGCGTGTTGTTGAGTGTGTATTCGTGTGCATAGAATTTGGGTGCAGCGAGAACAGAATGCGAAAGCGAAAACGAAGACTGAAGCAAGGACCAAAAAAAGGGATAACAAGTTATACAAAGCAATGTTCATGTCCCGACCTTCCTACTGGATCAGTCGACCATATTTCCAATACTCAACGGGTTTGTACTTTTTCTTCCCCTTTCCCCGTCTGCAGCCCCACCAGCACCTGTAGGCGGAGGAGTGAGCTGTCCCCGTAAAGGAGCGAGCTGTATCCTACCTAAACCTTCTCGAGAAGACTGAGCGTGGGCAGCATGATGTTGTGAGGGCGCATATGATCCATTTCCACCTTGATATGTACCGGACGAGTCAGGCTGCATCACCATGTGTCCCGACGTTGTCTCCCAAGATCGGCTGCTGCTATTCCATCCATTGTTACCGCCTCCTCCAGCAGAAGAGTTTTCTGCTGCAATGTTTGAAGGAGGTAATGGATAACCGGCATGGCCAGACGTTTGAGGTGCAGGAGTAAGTTGGTAATGCCCAGGCGCAGATCGACCAAGTGTGCCCATGCCTCCAATCGATGAATTATTTGTTCCGTAGGGGCTTTGAGATGGAGGTGGCTGAGACTGAGGAGGGGGTTGAGAAGCAGCGGGTACATATTGATGAGGCGTGCTGGAGTAATGATGGTGAGACGTACCCGGAGGAGGAGGCATGCCAGTAGATGCAGTGGACTGAGAAGGCATCGGGGGTGGGCCGGAACCATAAGAGTACCCTCGACTGGGCTGAGGTGGTTGAGGCTGAGATGCACTCGCAGAGCGTGAGTCTGCTCCATTACCATTTCCATATTCACTTCCGTACATCATAGGACCTGGGGCAGCAGCAGTAGTTGAGGCTTGTGCTGTCGGTGGGGAAGGTGGTGCGGGATAATGGTGACCTGCTTGTGCTGGAGGAGGAGCATGTGCAGGAGGTACTTGCTGTTGGGGCGGAGGATGCTGTGCTTGATGCTCATAATATCCTCCGTACGATGGGGGAGGTGGTGGTGGATGATAAGTTTGATATTCATATCCTCGAGGAGGTGGAGGTGGGACATGATGTTGAGGAGCATACTGAGGATGAGGTGGCGGAGGATGAGGATGTGAATACATATACGGATCGTAAGCAGGTTGAGGAGGCGGCGCTGCAGCATGATGACCAGGATGAGTTGGCGGACCCCATGAGGGAGGAGGTGGGTGTGTATAGTAAGGCTGTGGAGGAACGTGCGCGTAGGGATGTGGAGCAGCGTTATGATGAGATACGGGAGGGGCGGGGGCAGGAGGTCCATAATGGGATGGTGGGGGTGCGTGGTGAGCATGTTCGTATTGAGGATACCCAGCTGACGGTGGCGGCGGATGTTGGAACCGATGGTCGTACCCTGTTGGATGAGCTGCGGAGGGATAAGGAGTCGAATGCTCTGCACTAGGTGGAGGTACAGGAGCAGGCGGTGGTGCCGAGTTTGTTGCAGGAGCGGCTGCAGAACCTCCTAACGAAGGATCGATAGGCCATCCAGAACCCGTGGGTTGGGTTGACGTTGCACTGATAGGACTCGGTTCTTGTACCTCAGGTCCACCAAGAATACCACCTGCTCCTAATCCATCATCGGTCCGAGATCGTTTTGGCGTCCTATGTTCGTTGCTGTCACGTCTCGATGAGCCTCCCGCGCCAGTGCTCTCCCTTCTTATGGAGGGTGGAGGTGCATAAGAGCCAGACGTTCGACGAAGGTTGACTCGGTCACCATCTCTTTCGCGTTCGCGTTCCCTTTCACGCTCCCTTTCCCTTTCCCTCTCCCAACGATCGTGATCTCTTTCGCCCCTTTCTCTAGCACGTTCCCTTTCGTCTTCTTCTTCTCGCTCATCTTCGTCTCTTTCTGGGAGCCGGACAGGCCGTGCTGAGCTGGAGGGGAATGGATGTCCGCCGGCACTAGGTGGAGTCGGTGAACTAAGTCTCAGTGGAGGCGCAGAACTACTAGGGAAATGTGCAAACTGGTTTTCTAGTCGCATCGTAGGCTGTGAGCCTGGGTACATCGGTGCGCTTCCATTATTCGAGTTCGAGCCTGGTGCGGCATCGAGTCGTACTGGAGGTCCGGAGTTACTTGGATACGGCGCTGGTGCCAACGCAGGAGGACCTGAGGATGAAGGAAGAGGTGCTGGCGCCGAAGACAGCGGCAGTGGGACAGGTGGTTCGAGCACTTGGACTGGTCGCTTGCGCACCCGGATGTCTTTACGGATACGAATCTTGATACCTTGGTCTGCGAGTGAGCAGGACAAGGGCGTCGACTCTGAGGACGATGGATAAATATGGAGCTACAATATGCATCCTACTGTCTTGCTCACCTTCCATTCCGGGGAACTTTTTGGCTGTGTAAACGTAGAAAGGAGCAGAAAATATCGATTTGCAGTGAAACACCTCGTTGCTTGTGGTTGGAAGAAATAAGAATCCACAAAACCCAAACGAACATACATACTTACCCAACAACTTCGTATAAACTGAGTTTTAAACGATAACTTCCTTCTGTTCGGACACTTAGGTCAGGGAATACGAAGAATCCAGCGTCTTCGTTCGAGTGTTCTGTATCTTTGAGATGATAGAGCGAAGATACGACCGATCCAGTAGTACAACGTGTCTTCCCATCCTGGTGAAAAGTGAATGCGTGAGGGAAACTATATGATTCACACGAGGGTACTGAATACCTTGAGCCAATGCAGTTCGATATCCTCATCAGGTTTTGCTAAGCTTGCAAACATGAAATAGTATGGATTTTGGAGGAATGAGTTGGACGAAAAAGGAGGCGTTTCTGGAGAAATATCTAACCAATAATGGTTAGCGATTGAGACTTGTCAAAAGAGAGCAGCACAGCAACGACGCGTGGTTTGGAGCTCAGATTGATCGAAAATACGATCACTGAGTTTGAGGAACAGCTATCTCGACTAAAATTCCGACTAGAACTCTTGAGATTAGCTCGGAAATGACATAGCACGAAGTAGTATGTCAACTCCAAACTAAACAAAGTTCAGAATGATCGCAATCCGGATTTGGAAGAAAGTTCAACGATGACAGATGGGTCGTCAACCTACCTGGAGAACTGCTTCTCGAGCTGCCTTCCCGCTCCCGGTCTCGCGAAGCATGGTCAATAACGCGGAGCTGCACGATAGGTGGAGGATCGATGGGTCTCCGGTCGGCTACGGTGTGATATGAAAAGTCATGAGCAAAGAGTCATTCATAATGAAGGGAGTTAAGACCTTTACCGCCAACGCCGCACATTCGTGCTTGCTTTGGTTCTTGTCGCATAGTTAGTACATACTCCCTAAGATCAAGAGGTCGTGCATGAGCCATCACTGTGTTCAAGGCCGATTGACGGCTGAGCCAAGAGAAAGAGGAATAGGAACCGGGGAAACGAGCGTCGACGTCGGACGTGTACTTGTAGTCTCCAGGAAAACAAGTCTCACACCGATGACCAGTAGGTCGGAAGCCCGAGATGAAATAAGCACTGACAGGACGATGAAGGGAGGTGAGAGCAGAAAAGGGGCGAGCGCAACGCTTATGATGAGATGTTGCACGGGGTAATGTCCAACTAACCCGAAGACATGGGCTCGGTGCTTCCACTGTTTCGGTGCTCAGCACTCTCACCACCATCCAGCTCTCACCTACCTTTTGCCTTGCTGCGGAGCTCTACTTTATTCTATTACCCTCACTATGCTCACCACGGAGGCGATATAGTCAGTCAGTCAGGTTGTCCTCGACCGTGGCGAGGAGTCCCTCACACCACAACCAAGGTTCAACCTCTTGTTTGAGAAAGTTTGGAAAACGTTGAACGCCAAGTATTGATGTAAAGATAGAAGCCTCAGGTGGAAGACTACTTACAACCTGCTCCGGTCCTGTAAAGAATGTATCGGTAAGTTAGCATGAATGAACTGGTGAGGCTGATCGTCGTCCATGGTGAGTTGGGTTGAAGAGCAGTAAAGAGTACGATACGATTCTAAACAAGTGTTACAGCCGGCGGATACGTTATCTTCCCCTGTTCCCACGTTCGAAATCTCCCCGATTTGCCTAATATGGTTCTTTGTTTATTGCGGTCCGAGTCGAACCGATTCATGGAATGAACTTTCGTATATATAACATCAGTCCGATGTTGGATCTCGTTCAATACTTGCAGTAGTTTCATAGTGACAACATCCAACAGTTAGCAGCTAACACAATGCCACACAGCACTCAGCAAACATGTGGCGCGCCCCCACGATTTGAAGCCTAAGTTACTCACATCAAATAAGCAGTGGCTATACCGTAGTATCATTATGTTCGGCGCAATTTACGATTCTCTGAGTAAAGAATTTTACATTTTTACATTTTTGAAGACCCTCCAAATAAACCCCTCTGCATCTCGTCTCTGTCTTCCTACTAGTAGTACGGGTCACTTCATCTACAGGACATGCCATGTACGGAAGTCAAACATTTAACGCCCATGACGGGTTTTCAAATTCGTCAACATACAACTTGTTAGTATTCCTCTTGCAAATATTGAATGTTATAATTCTGATATTTCATACGACTCTAATAGCCTACTCACAGAGCTCTGCCGTCTCTTCGCGTGGCTTCCACATGCCCCCTGTACTTGTCATAAACTTCCCTCGGACTCGTTTCGTTCACACTCGAGGTTTGGGACCCAGATCTGTGGGTTCCAGCAATGGTGGATGCTGATACCCGGCCTGTATTCTTCTCCCACCGGCTCGAATACGCAACGGGTCTGCTTTCCCCTCCTAGTGATGCTGGGATTCTTGGGTCGAGAATAGACTCCGGATTCTTACTCGGTCAGCAACAACCGTATCTTTCCTCGACCACTGCAATCGTCTCACTATGTACTGCATTATTGTACGTCCTACCTTATTGGCTACAAGTACTCATCCACTCCATTTCAGAATCCAGGATACTATTTGAGTTGAATTTATGCTGGTATTGATTTCTAGGCCTAGAGACGACGGTTACCGGCCAGCGTATTACCTTAGAAAGCGGTACGCGTGCTTGGAAAATTATTACTAGAATTCCAATCGGGATCATACTAAACGTATATATTCGAGTGCACTCGAAACGACTTCGTACAAGGATTGCCGCATACGTCGCAATTGCTCACGATGGTAGCCGGCGAGCCGAGTAGTTGGTCCCAGGAACTTGCTTGGGAAAGATTGGTGAGGTTTTACGTGTCTTCTGTCGGTGCATACCATATTCAGAGCCGTGTCAATCCAGTTTTCAAACTCACCCATATACAAGGAAGTTCATGAGAGCCCGGCTTGTGGGGACGGCGTGACCATAAGACTATGCTCATGTGATCGTTGAAAATGACCCAGACGATCGTCCATGACAGCACCGGTTCCAACGAACGGAGTGTATGCGTTGATTACACGGAGGATTGTTCAAAGTTCAGGAAGATTCGCGCCACAAAGACGAAGCTTATGCGATCTCCGTGGACATCCTGTCAAGGTTTGGAGACGATTTCACCTATTTCGTAAATGAATCTTGTTTATCGCGTTTACAGTCTTCATGCAATGAACCCGTGTCTGCAATAACCCGGTTGAACTCGTACCCGGTCAAGGCCAAGACCGTCCTTGTTGTCGTACCTTGTTAACGTGCAGAGTAGAATGTCACTATTCGCTCGCCCAGGAAAGCTATCAATTGGCAAAGTCAGGGAAACAGCGTCCGAGATCCGGTAAATTGGTACATTTATTACAGTATATTTTATCTTTGAACAAGTCACAGACATATAGTTTCAATAAACGGATGCAAACCGAATACTTTATGTACGATCTGCCTTTTGTATGTTCAAACCTTTGGTATACTCCCAGACATTGACAGGCATTCATTCGGATTAGCTGGAAGTTACGGCTCTCCCATTGCCAGCCTGACTGTATGTGTTCTCAGACTGAGGGTTATAAATAGCTCTCCGGTCACCTGCAACATCTAGAATTCCGTACGAGCTTCCATGGGTTTATGACCCTTCGCCTTGTCTAGAGTCAGTATCAGTGCGACTGTCTTGCGTGCTACGGAAGCGTCGCCATCGCTTGAGTTTTATGTTGTCTTTTTTTGATCGTGATAATAAAGATTCAATACCTACATGCAAGAGTGGAACCTGATCTTACTAAACATTATCCTGGAAAGTTTATCAATAGGAAGCACCATCAAGAAGGAACGTATTATAACGGCCCTCTTGAGCGGCCTGTTGGGACTGTTATTAATTATTCACGTACCCTTTTGTGTTGAAGTCACTTCAAAACAATAATAACCTCAATAATTGTAGCAATACTACACACGAGCAAGAACATGACATAGTCCAATAAAAACTAATAATACAATAGTCCGTATCACCTCCACAGCACTTCCTTGAATTTATCGTAGGTGACTAGAGCGTCCGCTTTGTCGCTAGCACGCCGAAACTCTTCCATGTTGTCTTCCACCATCTCTTCATCGTCCTCTTCTAACGCTAACGCCAGCTGACCGTAGCTGTCTTCGAGTGTTGTAGATATCTGCGCTAGTTTCCCAAACATTGCTTTGTAGAGGGGCCATATCCATTCCTTATAAAGACCCATGTACTGTTTGTCAGCATCCCGAAATAAAGATTTGAAAGCCCCTCCATGATTGTATAGGAAGGAGTATTTGGTGGTGTATATTTGCTTGGTGTTCCCATTCTCCCATCCATGGAGATAAGCAAATGAGGCTTTCGGATTGTCGGGGGAAAGTGGTCGAAATTGTGCACAGAAGTAGCAGAGGATATAGAAGAACGATTCCAAATCGTGCCTATACCGGTGAACAATCTTCGTGGTCGCCAGGAGGTCAAGAGCCATGAACGGTCCTGTCCCAGTTCTATATCTTGGTCGGCGCTCGGTGGATTCATCTCTGCTCTTCGCGTCAGCTTCTGGTTTTGCTGTATCATCCGTCGTGGGAGTAGTGGTAGGCACATCAACAGTATCTTCGGGTCGTTCGGCCTTGTCCACTCCGTCGCGAAGAGCTGCGAGGTCCTCCTTGGATGAAGAAACATCCCAGTCAGCGAGGATACCGACCACGTTTCCACCAACGTCATAGTAGAACAGGAAATTGCTCAAGCTCGGATCCCGATGCAGAATCCCCGCAACCACGAACACCCAGTGATGTGCTATATGAATAAACGATCATGAAACGCCGGACTGTGAGTGGGATGTCGCATTACACACCTTCAAAAATATGCTTGTACACAGTCTTGAAATCACTCAGATTCCGAATCTTTTCCAGCGGCAGGTACTCTTTCATGACTAGCGTTCGCAGTAACCGAGGTTCGTATGGCTCAGACAGATCCATGAAGGCTCGAGGAAGCTTAACCTCCATTCCGCTCATGTCCAGCGAGCACTTCAGATCAACGATATTCTTCAAGTACTTCTTCGCTTCCTTGTGCTCTGCAACCTTCTTGCGAATCACCCGAATCATCGTAGCCTCACTCTTCCGATGAACAGATGGCCAAGACATCTTCGCAACCAGTTTGTCGTCCCCAAATAGCTTCCGCGCATGGCCCTCAGCAGTGATAGGGACAACGGTGGTCCCCCGTCCAATTGCACCATATGCCACAACAAGTGGAGAACTAGGAGTCACCCTCAGACGGAACGAAAGAGACTTCTTGATGGCTGTACCTTTTCCACTGACAGCTCGCGGAAGTTCCAATGTCGCCTTATTGTGTGATTGGGCTACGCCATCAGGGTATTTGACAAGAGGAATGACTCCAAGCTGATGTCGGTTGGCGAAGTGGAGAGCAGCAGTGACAAGCAGGAAAAGCTCCGGGTCGTGGAAGATATCAAAGGACTGGGAGGTTGCCATTCCCATCCGATCGACATACCACAAGGACATACGGGTCTCTTGGACGAGGAATCCGAAAGCATAGGAACGGATTCCATGGGACAGAAGCTCGTTAATGTACTTTGCCATCTGGAGCTCGGCGTCGGAGAAGTCGATCAATTGACGTTTACGGGGATCAGGGGGAGGTGAACTGGAGGTCTCCTCGGCCTGCTTGGTCTTCACAGCCGGGGCCTTCCTTTTCTTCGTGACATGGACAACTGGTTCTGGAGCAGCCTTCCGCTTCGCACCCGCTCTTGTGGTCATCCGGTGACTAGGAGGTCTCTACGAGAGTCATAAGTAAAATAACACTAGATAACTTAGATAACATACCGGAGATGGCTTAGGTGGCTTGGATGGTTTAGGTGGTTTAGATGGTTCACTCGATTCCCTCTTGACGATAATTCGATGCAGTACTTTCTGTCTCTTCTTCAGCTAGACGATGATTTGTGAGACCAATAAAAATACGAGGGAGGTTTCCACCGACCTGTTTGATCCTGGCCATGGTAATAGGTCTATTACGAACAGCCCGATACCGATTTGTCCGAGTCTTCTTCATCTCTCCACACGCACCAAGGAATTCCCACCTGTGCTTGTTAGCCCGTATCGGCGCGCCGTATCCAAAGTCGGGCTTGTAAGACGCAAAGTCCCCTTGGACGACACGGTCATGCAAGAACATCAACTTTGCTGGAAAGCTTCGAGTATCCTTTGCTGTAGGCTGCAATTGTCGTACAAGATCCCAAACGATGTCCTGGAATGCATGACAACAAGCCCGTTCTCCTGCAAAATCCTGTTGGTGTGGCGTGTCCAGCTTGTGATACGTCCGGCTAGAGTAGAACCTGCAACTATTCTCGTCCAACACATATCCATTAGTGCGCTCAGGGATATTATCGGGTGTGAATCCCAGGGTATGCTGTACGAACTTGACAATGTCATAGTTCGCATCCGTCTTGTCCTGGAGAACCTGCAAGAGTGCCATCTTTACCAATGCATCATCGGCTCCCCTCATAGACAGCTCATTGAAACTCGCAGATAGGGGGGTTGGAGCTGGAAACACATTAGTTCTGCAATCTCAAGAATAAGAATCCGACAGAAAGCACTACATACAAGAATCGGCTGGTAGTCGTCCATCAGGAGAGCTCGACTTCGCGGGCTGGGGCTCGCTGTAGAACTTCTTGTAAACCTCGGTAGGAGGATCGTGTATGGGATCCCGGCCCATGTTCATTTCAACGGACATGTGGACGAGACGACTTGGGGGGAAAGGCAGTCCGCCCCAGAAGCGAGGAAAGTATACCATTGTGTCCTAGCAGCAGCAACGATTTATGGCCTTCCTGGTAGTCCCTGGTAGTCAATGGATTGGCCCTCTCTCCACTGCACGGAGTTGAATCTGGAGTGATTGTCACTTCAGTATTGACCTTGGTGGAAGCAAAGAATGTTCGAATAACGCAGGAACGATCCGAGATCGAGAGTGTGCAGTGCATTCGTCAATGACAGCATGCGAGCAGGTGAGACATGTTATTGTTGTTGTTCAACCTAGTAACTATCCCTTTTAGGCACAAGGTCATTTCGGGATATTCCGATTATCATCATACACGCAATTTTTGAAACCTCTGACTCTTCGAAGGAATAAAAATTAGATTCAAAGCGAAGAGATACTACGGATATGCATACAAGTACAATATCATGGTGACGAAGATAGCCCTCTGATGAAATATATATATCATAGGGTCTCGACGAAATATACGGAGTCTATTCTACGTGTTGAAAACGAATGCGAAACGCAAAAAGAAGCAGGACAACGTGCTGAGACGTGTTCACCTCATTGATGTCGCGCCTATAGTAATCAATTTAATGGTCCACATTCCGATCTTGCTCTGTGGAACCTTCTGAGTAAGCGTACTTCTGAGTGGCTCTTAGTGCTCTTTCACTCTCAGGTGTCTATTCTTCCGCAGTTAGAATAACCGCCTTTGAAGTACCCGAAATTGTCCCCCGTATTCGCTTTCTGCTCATGATCAGCAAGTTCTCTATTTTATCAAGACTACGCAAGCTCCCACCTGGTACTCACTAGTAGCATCACATAGGGTAATGACTCAGAGTTCAGAAGAGAGATTAAGAGTTCCCGGAGATGCGCAGGTGTATTTAACTAGTCACACATAATTTATCGACTGTCATTAAGCTCGTCGCTCTATAGTCAGCAACGGTGACTAGTATTCGACAACCTTTAAGGAACAGTGGCGTAGGTACTATATCTCTCAATTTTAGATCACACCGACCGGCGTCTCTCCGTGCACCTTATGTCTAAAACGGTCACGGTTACAGGGTTGAACTCAAACAAAAACAATAACGATGAATGGGGACAGCCTAGTATACCTCTGGTTCCGACAAGTAACCTTGTTGTTACTGGGCAGCTCTGTGGAAAGGTAAAAGACAAGTGCTCACACCATACCACTCTCTATCCTTCCTTCCCTCCGACCACGACCCAGAATTTCAGATTGTTGGCTCTCACCACGCTACTTATTACCGTACTACAGCTTGGACTCATAGGAGACCTGTTTTCTTCTCAAATAGCCCTACTGGTCATCTCTACTAGGCATAATGGTCATTCTTCCTCGATTCTGGGGCGGCCTTCCCTTTCCTCCAAGCTACCTCGTTGAATTATCTAGGGATCTCAACATGGGTAAAGATCCTCTTACCTTCCCTCCGACTGAAATATACAAGAGGTTCTACTCTGAACCAAGATCAGAGAAAGCTACGTCCTCGGATGTACAACGCCTCTTTGATAGTGGTGAGTGTAAACAATCTATAGGTATTGCGTGTATATAGACGCATTAACCCTCTTGCTACAGAACCGACCCCTATATCCACAAAAGTTGATGAATTGGTTATGAGAGGCGCAGACGACTCACTTGTCAAGCTGGCGCTCTTGAAGGCGTTACAAGATAAAATTGACGTGAATTATGACGTTGTCGAATTCGTGCAACATATCCTCAAGTTCACGCCCGACGACATTCCTGACAGGGAAAACGGCTACACGTTGCACAAGGACAGTTGTCAGTCCTTCTCCGATCGCACGTATCACAAACTGGACACTCCTCACCAGCAAATGTTTGCCGGGGAGAGAGCGTGCTGCCATGCATTCCAGGAGATTGTCTGGGATCTTACTCGACAGCTAGACCCCGGTGCAAGAGACACCAGAAGCTTCCCGGCGAAATTGACGTTTATGCATGAGCAAATCGTGCAGGGCGACTTTGCATCGTACAAACCCGATTTTGCTTATAGTGTCCCTGCTCCCGCTGCTAAAGAGGCTAAATGGGAGTTCATGGGAAGCTTTGGGGAGGTGAAGAAGACCCGGGCGAGTGTTTTCCGACCAGGACGAAGTAACAAAGTTAGCATGGCTAAAATCAAGAATGTATGTTTCCTCTATCAATTCACATCTGCTTTTATAAATACGAGCTACTTTAGCTAAGAGAAGATTGGGCTAAAACGACATCACAAAGCAAGAATGCTAGCAAGGCAGTGACACCAGAGCCACCCAAGCCAACGACACCCTCGGTGAATAGCCTTTTCCCCCTCAAACTTTTGAATTGTACTCATATTTTGTAGAAAATAACTACCAGGGCTGGATCGAAGAGGAAGGCTGCTGCAGAAGCCGTCATTCGCACCGCGAAGAAGATCAAGATAGACAAAACACGAGCAGCATCCACACTCCGGACACGCCCACTTGTCAAATTCACAGGACCCGAGATGCAGACTGCGAAGTACATCAACGAGCTTCTATCGCACGGCATACGAGCATATGCCTTCGGCTTCCTCCTCCAAGAGACCCGAATGTCACTCTGGTATGTCGATCGGATGGGGATGGCCACCTCCCAGTCGTTCGATATCTTCCTCAATCCGGAGCTTTTTGTCCTCGTCGTTGCCGCCCTTCACTTTGCTGACCGGGACAAACTCGGCACGATTCCACTTGTGAAGTACCCTGATGATGCGTCGCGGTCGCATGATAAAGCAACTTTGGAGCTTCCGCGAGCCATTGGGAGCGATGGGGCACCTATTGACGAGCAACTCTCGTTTGGTCTGAGGGTTTCTGCTGCTTCACCACTTATTGTGGCTTATGGTGCCGTAGGACGGGGAACTACCGTCGTCCCCATCACATCGGATGCTCGCGCACGTGAACTATTTGGCAAGGACAAGTTGGTCGCCAAGTTATGTTGGCCGTCTACCAAACGAAGGGATGAGGCCGAGATCATTAGGATGATTCGAACGAAATTGAAGGAGAACAAGAAGGCGAAGGTGTATTTGAAGAACATTGTGGATCTGAAGTGTTCCTTGGACATGAGTGCAGTGGAAATAGGACTACCGAGGGCCTTCATGGATCTGACCGCGCCATATGAGCCTCGCTTGTTGCGAACTCTTATCATGGTCGAATACCTGCCACTTGAACAGATCCGCAGTCTGGATGATTTCAAGGTTGTTTTCGATCGACATTTTCGATGGTATGTTGTGCTTCAGGCGAATATTTGTGTTGGCTGGTGACTTATCAAACCAGAACAGCGCATCATTGGGTATTCGAAAGTTGCTGGAATACTGCATCGTGATCCTACGATAAGCAACTTTATGTTCTACTACGATGAGAATGGGAAGGTAATTGGGATACTGGCTGATTGGGATGTTGCTTCGACTACAGAGGATTTGGATACTGTACTTGACGATACAGAAAAGGAAGAGAACCTCAAGGACACTGGTGAATGCGTCAACGACTCCACCAAAGGAAGATGAAGGGGCGAAGGCTTCAACTGACACAGGCTCGTAAGGCAGAAGATTCCGAGACGGAAGGCGACCACGATATAGGACAGGAACTTCGGCATTTATGGCTTTGGATCTCTTGCAAAACAACAAGATTACGCACCGATATCGCCACGATATGGAGTCATTCTTCTACGTGTTATGCTTCTTCTGCGCCCAGTTCAGACCTATCACTTCCGACAATCCTAAACCTTATTTCGCGCACCTGAGCGATTGGGAGAGCGATGATAGGACACTAATCTCTATCAAGAAGCGATCGTTCCTTCTGGGTGCCTGAAACATTCTCTGGACTGTTCAAGGATGTTGACGAAGCCTATAGTCCGCTCATAGATCAGTGGATTGAACCTCTTCGGGAGGATACATTTGACAATGTCTTCGACTACTCCTGGGGGCTATCTAAAGCGTACGCGAAACTGTTCATTGCCCGTCGACGAAATGACGATCAGAAGAAGCAACTTGCTCTTGAAGAGATACGACGTGTCAATGAGGAAGCAGATGAAGCTGTCAGCTACGAGGTCTTCCGGGACATTTTAAAGAGGTAGTGATAGCAAACAGTTTGTATCATTGATCCTTTGCGTGAATTCTATTGCATTATTTTGACTGCTATCGTACTGCTACAGTGTCGGATGACAAGTTCGTGAGATGCGCAGTATCGGGTGATTGTACTACTTCGACTGGTCAACTTCCATAACGCAGAGAGCACTGAAGAGTTTGATAGAATCCTTGGTAGAAAAGATCACAAATCCCATGGTTGAGACTCCTGCGAAGAAGATTGGTCCGTGCACCTCCATTCTGTCACATTTCAAGCAAGAATTGGAGAGAACTTATGCAAAAATGTGTCAGGACGGAGATATACCCAAAACGGACTAATTCCTTTACTTACGAAGTAGACATCCCTAAGCACGGCAGCTCGGAGTTAGCAAACGGAATTTTGCAGTTCTGAAGCAACAGAATACTGCTTCCGAGCAGATGAGAAAAGTACCTGAGCAGGTGAAATAAATGTTCGCATGTGGAGAAGAAAGTCTAGAATATGACTTCAACACGTTCATTTGATATTGAACGGGGCCACCTGAGTTGCAACATTTAGTACTTGGTTTTGTACACGCGAAAAGTACAGAAAGATCCAGGGAATATACACCTAGAAGGATTGCATTCTCAATTCATCGAGTTCGGGGACACGAATCCGAATTGCACGGTAAACGGGGGCTATTCAACATCTGATTTGGCGTTAGACAAGAAACGCATGAGGAATGTTACATGGAAGAGAGCAGAGTTCTATCCCCGAATGTCTGGAGATGCCGGAAGACGAAAAGGATGGCAAAGAGATGGGACTTCGCGAACATGAATCTTCGCAGGTGCATCTTCGTAGTTTTGGCCATGGAATAGACGCTCAAAATCGTATCTGGGGAATGCCGGACCAATGGGGGATGAGAACAGCCTAGAGTGAAGGCAGCGGTCGGATTCCAAGGGCAAATGGGCTCAGAATCCCCGGAAGGCGACCTGCGAACTTTGCGCCCTCCCTCTCCTCCTCCCCTCCCCCGCCTGCCCCTCTCCGTCCTCTTTCCTACGCTCTCTTCCGCCCTTTTCTGTCCCTTCTTGCGCTGTTGCGCCCTTAAACAACATGGCCAGCGACGTAGACATGGTTTCTTATCCGGAACCAGAGGTCATCGTCGTCGATGACTCTCGGTCGCCGTCGCCACATCATCAGGAGGCCATCGTCATTGACGAAACCGACTCTCCCGTCCACTCCGACCAGCCCTCCTCACCTGAAGCTGCAGACGGTTCAGCACCGTTTTCCACAGACACATTGCAGGTCGTCAACGAGGATCGAATTGCGCCTGCGAAGGAGAAGAAGATCAAACCAACCACTCTCAAACCCGCGTCAACTGCCGGCGCTAAACCAAAGTCTAAAGCTCGGTCCCCCTCTCCTTCACCACCACCACCGCCAATTCGTCCGCCGTTGGAAACAGTTCGTCTAGATATACCTCTAGGTGGACCGGATAACTACGAGGTCAACGTCTCGCAGTTGAGCAAAGATTCTGGCCAAAGACAAGCAACCCCGGCGCCGCCGATCAAGCGTGATACTTCCGACGATAGTCACAGTGAAGGTGACGATGAGGGTGATGGCAAACCAAAGGAAAAGAAGCGGAGACGAGTAAGCATAACACTACTGTTATTCTCTGAAGTAATAACACTTTGTGCAGAAGAAGGAGTCCGACTATTACGATGTTTCCGATCCGTTTATAGACGACTCGGAACTCGCTCAGGAAGAGCGAACATTTTTTGCTCAGACGAAGCAGCAGGGCTTCTACGTCTCGAGTGGACAAGTGCAGCTACTTGATGCCAAGTGAGTCCCTCAGTTTCATCATCTTTTGCTTGCTACTTGGGCATGCTATCATGTCAATTTTACGACCGTTCGTTTGGCGGTGGGGAGGTGGGGGAAATCCCCATTCGCTCTGGAATAGTCTGGATGATACATCATTGTGTCTAGATTCATTGCACGTCGCCGTTTGTTTTCCTTCGCTTAGATCACTGGAGGGAGTTCCCTTTACGGAACTTCCTTCCCTCCCCGCAACAGGCATTGGCCTTTGGTCAGCTACAAAAGGCGGGATTCTAAGCTTTATGATTGGTGTTGTACTAGGCGACTTGCTACGCAAAGGATGCCACAACGCTTCGAAGCCTGTTGGCGCATCGGCATGCCGACATACCTGCTTGCCCAGTGTGAAACTGCCTATTTGCCTCCGAAGGGCTGTATTATGGCGATCATTCATCTGGCAGTGGGGAACATTCCCCCGGGCTTCGGGATCGTTTGGATGGGACATTATTGTGTCCACATGTGTTGCATACTACCGTTTGTTTTCCTTCGCGTAGGACGTCACTGAGTCTTATGCTATTTTTGCTTTCTCTGCTCACAATTGTCGATGATATCTATGCCGAGTCGTTCTCGTCTTCTGTAATCTCTGTTTTCTTTCAAAATGCGATGCGGCCTGCGTACTCGTCGATTCTAACCTATTTCCCTCATAGACCACCACAGAAGAAACCCAAATCCAAGAAGATCAACATTCTCAAACCTGCTGCCTCGATTGCAACAGCCCTTGCCACCGCCTCCCTTCCCTCTCTCGCCCCGCTCTCTCTCAACGGACAGAATCAGAATAGTGTCACACAACTACAAAGCCCGACTGGAGTGGTTACTGATGCCAACTCAGATGCGGGTGAAGGGTCGAGCAGCGGTGTGAAACGCAAGTTCGAGAATCACGAAGTAGCGATGGAGGGAATCGAGTCGAGTATCAGCCAGAGCTCGGTGAACGGGTCATCAAAGAAGAAACGGAAGACGGTCGAGATTGTACGTGGTTTGATGGATATGCGACGTATGTTATGGGGTTAACGGTTGATGTATTTTTAGCGGCCATTCCATCCGGAGATTGAGAAGGGCATCGAGATGTTGAAGGAAGCAGTGGCAAAAGGTTCGTGATTGTTCTATTTCGGGTTACTGCGATTGTTAAGAGTCCCAGCAGAGAATTGGGAAGTCAAGGGCAAGTTCCCTCAGGGTCTGAAACCTCATCTTGCCCAGGTCGCCCTCAAGGCTGTCATTTTGAACGAATATGACGACAATTTCTTCAACATGATGCCCAAGATTTTCCCGTACAACAAATACACGATGACAAAACTCATCAAGCGGACGATCTGGAAAGACCATGTTAGTCTCTTGCAGGAACGTCAGAATGCGATTTTGGAAGAACTTCGGGCTCTGGCCGATGAAGGGTTCCCCAAGGCCAAGGAGGAATGGGAGAAGAGCGTTGCCGTGTGGGGTAAGCTTTCTCTTTCAAAATCGCGAATAATAACAAACTAAACCCTGTGCAGAAAAACGACACAAAGTGGATGCTGCGGGTGCACCAGCGTCAGCCGAAGGTACACCTGTACCTGCTCCGTCAAGTCAAGTTACTCCGACAATCCCCGGGGCACCATTACCAGGGCGAGATGACGTTGGTCACGATAATGACGAACACGATGATGGTGGGGCTGGACCTTCATCCGGTAAGGGCGCTTCGAAGGATGCACACCCGCCGGCAAAGAGGTACAAGTTGACGGATCGGATGAAGGAGAAGATATGGGATCTCGTGTGTCTGAGCAACGAGATGTGTAGGATTGAGAACGAGAAGAAGTGAGTTTATCCTTATTATGCAATATTCGTGAGCTTATGTGCATATGTAGCTCGCTCGAGGGTTCGATCAGCGTGGTCAGTGATCAGGGCGCGAGAAAGGGTCTGTATCAGAAGGTTCGTGATCTCCGTTTCTCGAGTGTGTGTTATTCGGTATTTATACCTTCTATCAGATCGTTTCCGTGTTCCCCGACGGTTGGTTGACTACCGGTCAGATATCTCGAGATGGTAAGTTTTCGTCTTCGGGTATTACTTACCTATGTTGACGATATTTTTATTTTATAGTGAGCGTGATCAAGAAGAAGTCCGAAAAGGAGGGCGACGAGTAGTCGCAGATCCCTTTCTTTGGGCGTATCTGCCCACCTATCCCCCTTGCTTTGTTCCCGTTGTGCGTGATGTGTTTTAATATTTGGTTGTTCCAGTGCTCCGGGCTTGGACTGGATACTTTCGTCTCGTTTTGTTATACGTACATTATTGTGCTTGTTACCTAGTTCCATTTACTGTACATTTCTCCTGAATGCTATTGGTCTCGTGCACGACCACGCTAGTCTGCCAAGGAGCCACTAATAAGTGTGATGAAATTAAATATTCCACCTCCACGTTCACCCCCACCCCCCCGCATACTAGTCCCCGGTGACGTTAGACGCCGATGATTCTTAAAGCACTGAGTCCCGCGTCCTTACTTTCCCCCTTTTCTCCCAAACCACCATGTCTGCTGTACAACCACCGAACTTTGGTGTTGGGTCCGTTGAAGTCTCGTCGGACGATGTCAAGGGCGAATCCCGCACCCGTCGGCTTGCCATTACCAAGGACCGACTTGTGACGCAACCGTTTGAGGGCATTGACACTATCCTCGATGTCCTGCTTTACTCGGCTCGCACACACGGGAACCGTGACGGTTTCGGATACCGAGAGATTATCGACATTCACGAAGAGGAGAAAGAGGTGACGAAGGTCGTCGGGGGAAAGGAGGTCAAGGAGACGAAGAAGTGGAAGTACTTCCAGCTGAGTGACTACAAGTTCTACTCGTTCCTCGAGGTCAAGGAAATATCTTTCGAGCTCGCCAAGGGTCTCCTCGAGCTTGGGATCACCAAGGATGACATCTTCAATGTGTATGCGGAGACTGCGTAAGTGTCACTCTGTTTGACTATCCCTTTCCTAGGCTACTTCCGCCGGAGACGCTGTACAAGTTACGCGTTCCTAGGATCTGCCGACTCCTTTCAACGTTACTCTGCTGTACTACTAGTGCACTGGTGCACAGGTGTTATAGTTAGGGGTACTCGGAACCGTATGACAAAACGTGTCACTGATTATCAATTTGCCTCGACGTTACCATGAGTTCATACTGACATGATCCATGTAGACCGAACTGGCAGTTCGTTTCCTATGCATGTGCTGCTATCAGCACCACAATTGCTACCGCGTACAACACACTCGGCGAAAGTGGTCTCCAACACTCGTTAAACGAACCAGAGTGTGTTGGTATCTTTACAAATGCCGACCTACTCCCCACTCTTGCCAACATTGTGGGCAACGTGCCGTCACTCCGACTGGTCATCTATGATGGCAAACCGAAACCAGAACTTCTTGAGAAGATTAGAGCAGCGAGGGAAGGTATCAAAGTCCTCACTATCGACGAAGTCCGTGCACTAGGCAAGGGAAAGCCTGACAGTGTCCTTGATGAGCGCAAACCCACCCCTGATACTATGGCGTGTATTATGTACACGAGCGGCTCAACGGGCGCACCCAAGGGTGTGATGATCAAGCACTCGAATTTGGTTTCATCTGTGGGCTCAGTTTACATTATCATTGGTTCCCACCTACGACCTGGCGACCGTTATCTGGCATACCTTCCTCTAGCACACATCCTCGAATTCGTTGTCGAGCTATGCATGGCCTTCGTCGGTGTTACCTTCGGCTTCGGTCGTGTCAAGACCCTGACTGACCAATCTGTTCGTAAATGCCTCGGTGACATCCGGTCTTTCCAACCAACCTTGATGATCGGTGTTCCCGCGGTCTGGGAGATGATCAGGAAGGGTATTATGGCACAAGTGAACAAGGGCGGAACCTTCAAGAAGAAGATGTTTGGTGGTGCTCTGGCTGTGAAGAAGGCAGGCGTCCCTGGTCTGACCCAAATTGTCGACGCTGCTGTCATGAGCCAAATCAAAGCTGCAACTGGTGGTAAACTTAGACTTGCTTTGTCTGGCGGTGCTGCTCTCAGTAGGGAGACTCAGGAATTCCTCACACTCGCGCTCGTTACTGTGCTACAAGGTCAGTGATTCAAATTCTTGATTGTAATTGTAATGCTCAATCCGGTGTAGGCTATGGTATGACAGAGTCGTGTGGCATGTGTGCTATCCTGCCACCTGAACTGATGCAGTACGGCTCAGTCGGATTACCCGTCCCTTCTATCGAAGTGAAATTCCTAGATGTTCCCGAAGCCGGATATCTCGCGACAAATACTCCCCCACAGGGTGAAGTCCTTATTCGCGGTCCTTCAGTCACTAAGGGATACTACAAGCGTGACGACCTGAACAACGACCCCGATATTTTCACTAAGGATGGATGGCTCCGAACTGGTGACGTCGCTCAATGGAACCCAGACGGCACGATAAGCTTGATTGATCGGTGAGGCTTCTACGTGTTCCCTCGGCATAACGATGACATAAGTATTGACATTTCGTATAGAATCAAGAACCTGGTGAAATTGCAAGGTGGCGAGGTAAGCTAAAATAGGTCAAATTGGATTTCAGAACGCAAAACTAACTCTAATTTTAGTACATTGCCCTCGAACGCCTCGAGTCGATATACAAAGCATGTTCACTCGTATCGAACATCTGTGTACATGCCTCTCCTGATGCCAAGCAACCTATTGCTATCATCATCCCCCATGAAGTCCACCTGCGCCACTTCCTCGAAGGCAAATCATTGCCTGGTGTCAATCCCCAGGGTGACCTGGCTACTCTTTGCCACAACGCAAAAGTACAGGAGGCAGTGATGAAGGAGTGCAATGCGTTGGGCAAGAAGAACGACTTTAAGCCGATGGAGATGCTCGAGGCAGTCATTTTGACTGCAGAGGAATGGACACCAGAGAGCGGGCTTGTGACGGCAGCTCAGAAGGTGCAACGCAAGAAGATTGCGGACCACTTTAAGGACGATATCAATCGGATTTACAAGTCTCAGTAGACGATTGTCCTTTTCTTTCGCATTTGTTCCTCTTCCGAGTTTGTGGGATAGATTCCGTGTATTTCGTCGTTACCCTGTGATATCTTTTTCTTACTTGAAGGACCATCTTCGTCACCACGTTACTGTACTTGTACGCACATTCGTAGTATTTCTTCAATTTAGTTTCATTCGTTCTGTACACTCCAAGTTAGAGTCTAAGGTTAACGCTTTAACGCTTTAAGGACTCGTAGTATCGGCACATCCCGAAATGACCTTGTTCCTAAAAGGGATAGTTACTAGGTTGAACACCGACAATAACATGTCTTACCTGCCCGCATGCCGCCGTCATTGACGAATGCACTGCACACTGTTCCTCAATCTAGACCTCGGATCAATACTGTGTCGTTCGAATCTTCTTTGCTTCCACCAAGGCCAATACTGAAGTGACAATCACTCCAGATTCAACTCCGTGCAGTAGAGACAGGACCAATCCATTGACTACCGGGGACCACCAGGAAGGCCATAAATCATTGCTGCTGCTAGGACACAATGGTATACTTTCCTCGCTTCTGGGGCGGACTGCCTTTCCCCCCAAGTCGTCTCGTCCACATGTCCGTTGAAATGAACATGGGGCGGGATCCCATACACGATCCTCCTACCGAGGTCTACAAGAAATTCTACAGCGAGCCACAGCCCACGAAGTCGAGCTCCCCTGATGGACGACTACCATCCGACTCTTGTATGTAGTAATTGCTATCGTATTATTATTCTCGAGATAGCACAACTAATGCCTTCTCAGCTCCAACTCCCCTATCTGCTAGTTTCAATGAGCTGTCTATGAGGGGAGCCGATGATGCATTGGTAAAGATGGCGCTCATGCAGGTCCTCCAGGACAAAACGGATGTGAACTATGATATCGTCAAGTTCATACAGCATACTCTAGGGTTCGCCCCCGACGATATTCCTGAGCGCACTAATGGATACTCGTTGGACGAGAACAATTGCAGGTTCTACTCTAGCCGGACGTATCACAAGTTGGACACACCACACCAACAGGATTTTGCTGGAGAACGGGCTTGTTGTCACGCATTCCAGGACATTGTTTGGGATCTTGTACGACAATTGCAGCCTACAGCAAAGGATACTCGAAGCTTTCCAGCAAAGTTGATGTTCTTGCATGACCGTGTTGTCCAAGGGGATTTTGCGTCTTACAAGCCTGACTTTGGATACGGCGCACCGATACGGGCTAACAAGCACAGATGGGAATTTCTTGGTGCGTGTGGAGAGATGAAGAAGACCCGGACAAATCGGTATCGGGCTGTTCGCAATAGGCCTATTACCATGGCTAGGATCAAGCAGGTAGGTGGAAACCTCCCTCGTATTTTTATTGGTCTCACAGATCATCGTCTAGCTTAAGAAGAGACAGAAAGTACTGCATCGAATTATCGTCAAGAAGGAAGCGAGTGTACCACCCAAATCTCCCAAGCCACCTAAGCCATCTCCGGTACGTTATTCATGTTATTTACTATCATTTTACTCATGGTTCGTAGAGACCTCCGAGTCACCGGATGACCACAAGAGCGGGTGCGAAGCGGAAGGCTGCTCCAGAACCAGTTGTCCATGTCACGAAGAAAAGGAAGGCCCCGGCTGTGAAGACCAAGCAGGCTGAGGAGACCTCAAGTTCACCTCCCCCTGATCCCCGTAAACGTCAATTGATCGACTTCTCCGACGCCGAGCTCCAGATGGCGAAATATGTCAACGAGCTGCTGTCTCATGGAATCCGTTCCTATGCTTTCGGATTCCTCGTCCAGGAGACTCGTATGTCATTGTGGTACGTCGATCGGATGGGAATGGCAACTTCCCAGTCTTTCGATATCTTCCACGACCCGGAGCTTTTCCTACTTGTCATCGCCGCCCTCCACTCCGCCAACCGACACCAGCTTGGGGTCATTCCCTCTTGTCAAATACCCTGATGGCACGGCTCAGTCACACAACAAGGCAACATTGGAACTTCCACGGGCTGTCAGCGGAAAGGGCACAGCCATCAAGAAGTCTCTTTCATTCCGTCTGCGAGTGACTCCCAGTTCTCCGCTCGTTGTGGCATACGGCGCTATTGGACGAGGGACCACTGTCGTTCCTGTCACTGCTGAGGGTCATGCGCGCAAGCTGTTTGGAGACGAAAAACTAGTTGCGAAGATGTCTTGGCCGTCTGTTCATCGGAAGAGTGAGGCTACAATTATTCGGGTGATTCGCAAGAAGATCGGAGAGCACAAGGATGCGAAGAAGTACTTGAAGAACATCGTTGATCTGAAGTGCTCGCTGGACATGAGTGGGATGGAGGTTAAGCTTCCTCGGGCCTTCATGGATCTGTCTGAGCCGTACGAACCTCGGTTACTGCGAACGCTAGTCATGAAAGAGTACCTGCCGTTGGAGAATATTCGGAGTCTGGGCGATTTCAAGACTGTGTACAAGCATATTTTTGAAGGTGTGTAATGTGATATCCCACTCACAGTCCGGCGTTTCATGATCGTTCATTTTTATAGCACATCACTGGGTGTTCGTGGTTGTGGGGATTCTGCACCGGGATCCGAGCTTGAGCAACTTTCTGTTCTACTATGACGATGATGGAAACGTGGTCGGTATCCTTGCTGACTGGGATGTTTCTTCGTCCAAGGAGGACCTCGCGGCTCTTCGCGATGGAGTGGACAAGGCCGAACGACCGGAAGACTCGCTAGACGTTTCAACTACAGTACCCAGGACTGATGAAGAGACGAAGTCAGAAGATGCTGCAAAGATCCGCGACGCTGGCACCGAACAACGACCTAGGTACAGAACTGGAACTGGACCCTTCATGGCCTTGGATCTGCTGGCGACTACGAAAATTGTGCATCGATATCGACACGATCTGGAATCGTTCTTCTATATCCTATGCTATTTCTGTGCCCAGTTTCGCCCATCGACTCCAGAGAACCCAAAGGCTCACTTCGCGTATTTGCACGGCTGGGAGAGCGGTAACACCAAGCAGGTGCATACGACGAAGTACTCATTCCTCGAGAACCATGATGGAGCCTTCGATGCTCTATTCGGAAATGCCGACAAGCAATATCTACCCTTGGTAGACCAATGGATCTGGCCCCTTCATGAGGCCATGTTTAGACATGTAGCAGAGTTCTCTAACAAGCTTGAGAATAACTATGGCAAGCTCGGACCCGCTCTAAAACGAAATGCCACTCATCTGGTCGAAGAATATATGGCCAAGTTCAGACGTACCAGTGAGAAGGCGGACAGCTTGATTACTTATGAGAGTTTCCGCGAGGTGCTATCGCAATGACACGCGCTAATGGACTCTGTATGAGGAGACATTAGGACTACGTACTATATCCTTGCTAATACTCGCTTTTATTACCTGACTCTAAGTAGACAGTTCAGTTTCCGAGGACATTCTAAATGCAACCCTTCTTGGGAACCTTCCGGAGTCCTACATGCATGTAATACCGATTGGGAACGAGGAATAATTTTGACTGGCTTCGTGGGTTTGTATCCTGAACGACTTTTAATACCTAGAAACATACCTCTAGAAATCTCTTACCAAACACGATAGCCTCACTACATTTCCCAAATATACAATAAATAAAAAAGAGTACAGAAATAGGATAGTTATCACCGGACAATCGACAGTACAGTCTAAGGCCTTATATCAACAAGACGTCCCTGAAGACCTCGTAAGTGACGATACTGTCAACTTCGTCACTGATACTTTGAAGCTCTTTCAAAAGTCTTCGAGCCTCTTTGTCATTATGGTCGTCCTGAGCGAATGTCAATCTGCCGAAGCGATTAACCAGTCTCGCGGTGTACACCTGTAGTTCCATTAACTGCCTGTGGAGAGGATTGATCCACTGCTCAAGGAGCGGCCGATAGGCTGGATGGGTATCTTTGAAGAAATTGCGAAATGTCACACTCTCGACCAGAAACTCTTGCCTCTTACTCTGAACTTGCGATATACTTCCGTTTTCCCAATCGTGTAAGTAGTCGAAGTAGGCCTTGGGATTTCCAGGACCAACTGGACGAAACTGTGCACAGAAGTAGCACAAAACATAGAAGAATGATTCTAGATCATGGCGATATCGCGGTGCAATTCTCTTGCTAGCCATCAAATCCAAAGCCATGAATGCGCCGGTTCCCGTTCTGTAGCGAGGACGCTGTTGTGTTTCCGTTTCTTCCGTCTTAGAACCACCGCTGGATGGAGGTAGTCCGGTGGTTGTTTTATCCTTCGTAGTCGATACTGAGGATGGGACTTCCATCGCCTCATCGTGACATTCATCTTCAATCCCCTCGCGTACAATTAGAGTGTCTTGTCTTGGTGATGCAGCGTCCCAGTCAGTTAGAACACCGACTGCCTTCCCGTTTCGATCGTAATAAAACATAAAGTTGTTCAAACTTGGGTCACGATGCAAGATCCCAGCGACTTCGAATACCCAGTGATGTGCTATTTACCATTCAATGAATCTCCGGCAACAATGCAGACTACTGAAGCAAATAACGACGTACCATTGAAGATATTAACAAAAACTACCTTGAAATCGTCCAGGCTTTGGATGTATCGGAGGGACAAGTATTCCTTCATGATTAGGATCCGCAATAATCGAGGCTCATATGGCTCTGTCAGATCCATGAAGGCCCTCGGTAGTCCTATTTCCACTGTACTCATGTCCAAGGAACACTTCAAATCCACGATGTTCTTCAAATACGCCTTCGCTTTCCGATTCTTCCATAATTTCGTTCGAATCGTCCTAATCATCTCAGTCTCGCTCCTACGATTGGTAGACGGCCAACATAACTTGGCAATCAACTTGTCCTTGCCAAATAATTCACGTGCACGAGCATTCGGTGTGATGGGAATGACAGTAGTTCCCCGTCCTACGGCACCATAGGCCACAATAAGTGGTGAAGCAGCAGAAACCCTCAAACGAAACGAGAGTTGTTCGTCAATAGGTGTCCCATCGCTCCCAATGGCCCGCGGAAGCTCCAATACTGCTTTATCATGCGACCGCGACGCACCATCAGGGTACTTCACAAGTGGAATCGTGCCGAGTTTGTCCCGGTCAGCAAAGTGAAGGGCGGCAACGACGAGGACAAAAAGCTCCGGATTGAGGAAGATATCGAACGACTGGGAGGTGGCCATCCCCATCCGATCGACATACCAGAGTGACATCCGGGTCTCTTGGAGGAGGAAGCCGAAGGCATAGGCTCGTATTCCGTGCGATAGAAGCTCGTTGATGTACTTCGCAGTCTGCATCTCGGGTCCCGTGAATTTGACAAGTGGGCGTGTCCGGAGTGTGGATGCTGCTCGTGTTTTGTCTATCTTGATCTTCTTCGTGATGCGAATGGCGGCTTCTGCAGCAGCCTTCCTCTTCGACCCGGCCCTGGTAGTTATTTTCTACAAAATATGAGTATAATTCAAGAGTTTAAGGGGGTGAAAGGTTAATTACCGAGGGCGTCGTTGGCTTGGGTGGCTCTGGTGTTGCTGCCTTGCTAGTATTCTTGCTTTGTGGCGTCGGTTTAGCCCAATCTTCTCTTAGCTAAAGTAGCTCGTATTTATGGAAGCAAATGGATATTGATAGAGGAAACATACCTTCTTGATCTTGGCCATGGTAACATTGTTACTTCGTCCCGGTCGGAAAACATTTGCCCGGTCTTCTTCACCTCTCCACAGCTTCCCATGAATTCCCATCTAGTCCCTTTAAGGCGGAGCAGGGAACACCATAAACAAAGTCGGGCTTGTACGATGCAAAGTCACCCTGCATGATTTGCTCATGCATAAACGTCAATTTCGCCGGGAAGCTTCTGGTGTCTCTTCGCACCGGGGTCTAACTGTCGAGTGAGATCCCAGACAATCTCCTGGAATGCGTGGCAGCATGCTCTCTCCCCAGCCAACATTTGTTGACGAGGAGTGTCTAGTTTGTGATACGTCTGATTGGAGAAGGACTGGCAGCTTTCCTTGTGCAATGTATAGCCGTTTTCCCTGTCAGGGATGTCGTCGGGCGTGAACTTGAGGATATGTTGCACGAATTCGACAACGTCATAATTCACGTCGGTTTTGACCTGTAGTGCCTTTAAGAGCGCCAACCTGACAAGTGAGTCGTCTGCGCCTCTCATACCCAGTTTATCAACTTTCGAAGATACAGAGGTCGGTTCTGTAGCAAGAGGGTTAATGCGTCTATGTACATGCATTACCGAGAAATTGATTCCACTCACCACTATCAAAGAGGCGTTGTACATCCGAGGACGTAGCTTGCTCTGATCTTGGTTCGGAGTAGAACCTCTTGTACACTTCAGTCGGAGGCGATATAAGAGGGTCTTCGCCCATGTTAAGATCTCTGGATAGTTCAAGCAAGCAGCTCGGAGGAAAGGGGAGGCCTCCCCAGAATCGAGGAAGGAATACCATTATGTCTATGGCTGCTGTTACGTGCTGGTCGTAGCAAGGGTCCCGATAAGGGTATGTTCAATTTTCACAGGTCTCGCGATTGTTGCTGTAGCCTAACCCACTTTTAGAAGAAACAAGTCTTCTGTGTGTCCAAGCTGTAGTGCGGTAAGTAGCGTCGCGAGAGCTAAAGATCGCAAGTCGTGGAGGGAAAGGGCTGATAGAGAATGATGGGGATGCTTATTTTTCTCTTTCCACAACGGTTCCCGGTAACAACAAGGTTACTTGACGGAGGCAAAGTACAGGCTGCCACCATCCATTGTTATTGTTCGAGTTCAAGCTTGTAACCGTTTTAGGCATAACTTGGTGCATGCAGGGACAGGCAGGGACTCGGATGCCGGTCGGCGTGATCTTAAATCGATTATACGCCAAGGTCAGGGGTCGACTATCATCCCACCTTGGTCCGCATTTGGTCAGCTACGGAGACTAGACATCGAGGTACACCTGCGCCAGTTCCTTCAAGATGCCAAATATGTACTAGTCTCCGTTGCCGACTATAGAACGACGAGTTTGATGACAGTCGTTCAACGTTCAAACATGTAGTCAAATACACCTGTGTATGTCAGGGAACTCTTGTTCTCTCCTTTCAACTCTGGGTCACCATTATCCGATGCCAGTATCAAGGAGGAGTTGTCACTGTAGTCTTGATGAAGTAGAGGAATTGTAGAGCAGAAAGCGAGGGAACGTTTTGGATATAGGCATGAGGCGGTCAGTATTGCCATGTGACCCACCAGAGAGCAAACTGGCACTAAGAGCCACTCGGAGATACACGTACTCAAAAGGTTCGACACAGCAAGATCGGAATGTAGACCGTTAATCTAGGACACGACATCAATAGGATTGGCAAATTTGAGCGTGGTCACTAACGATTGAGCTACTTCTTTTTACATTTCGCATTCGTTCCCGTTCCGTAGAATTGATTCCGTGTATTTCGTCGTTACGCTATGATATGTTTTTCGTCATTGAAGGGCCATTTTCGTCCCTAATAGGATCTTGCAATTATATTGTCAGGTCTTGAAGAATTGCGTACGCGTGTATCGGAACCTCCCGAAATGACCTTGTTCCTAAAAGGGATAGTTACTAGGTTGAACACCGACAATAACATGTCTCACCTGCCCGCATGCTGTCATTGACGAATGCACTGCACACTTTCTCCCAATCTAGACCTCGGATCAATACTGTGTCGTTCGAATCTTCTTTGCTTCCACCAAGGCCAATACTGAAGTGACAATCACTCCAGATTCAACTCCGTGCAGGGGAGAGAGGGCCAATCCATTGACTACCAGGGACTACCAGAAGGGCCATAAATCGTTGCTGCTGCCAGGACACAATGGTATACTTTCCTCGCTTCTGGGGCGGACTGCCTTTCCCCCCAAGTCGTCTCGTCCACATGTCCGTTGAAATGAACATGGGGCGGGATCCCATACACGATCCTCCTACCGAGGTCTACAAGAAATTCTACAGCGAGCCCCAGCCTACGAAATTAACCTCTCCTGATGGACGACTACCATCCGACTCTTGTATGTAGTACTTTCTGTCGGATTCTTATTCTTGAGATTGCAGAACTAATGTGTTTCCAGCTCCAACCCCCCTATCCGCCAGTTTCAATGAGCTGTCTATGAGGGGAGCGGATGACGCATTGGTAAAGATGGCACTCATGCAGGTCCTCCAGGACAAAACGGATGCGAACTACGACATCGTCAAGTTCATACAGCATACTCTGGGATTCACACCTGACGATATACCTGAGCGCACTGATGGATATGTGTTGGATGAGAACAGCTGCAGGTTCTACTCCAGCCGGACGTATCACAAGTTGGACACACCACACCAACAGGATTTTGCAGGCGAACGGGCTTGTTGTCATGCATTCCAGGACATCGTTTGGGATCTTGTACGACAATTGCAGCCTACAGCAAAGGATACTCGAAGCTTTCCAGCGAAATTGATGTTCTTGCATGACCGTGTTGTCCAAGGGGATTTTGCGCCTTACAAGCCCGACTTTGGATATGGTGCACCGATACGGGCTAACAAGCACAGATGGGAATTTCTTGGTGCATGTGGAGAGATGAAGAAGACTCGGACAAATCGGTATCGGGCTGTTCGCAATAGGCCTATTACCATGGCCAGGATCAAGCAGGTAGGTGGAAACCTCCCTCGTATTTTTATTGGTCTCACAGATCATCGTCTAGCTGAAGCAGAGACAGAAAGTACTGCATCGAATTATCGTCAAGAAGGAAGCGAGTGTACCACCTAAACCACCTAAACTACCTAAAATATCCAAGCCACCTAAGCCATCTCCGGTACGTTATTCCGGTTATTTACTGTTATTTTACTCATGGCTCTCGTAGAAACCTCCGAGTCACCGGATGACCACAAGAGCGGGTGCGAAGCGGAAGGCTGCTCCAGAACCAGTTGTCCATGTCACGAAGAAAAGGAAGGCCTCGACTGTGAAGATCAAGCAGGCTGAGGAGACCTCAAGTTCACCTCCCCCTGATCCCCGTAAACGTCAATTGATCGACTTCTCCGACGCTGAGCTCCAAATGGCGAAATATATCAACGAGTTGTTGTCCCATGGAATCCGTTCCTATGCATTTGGCTTCCTGATTCAAGAGACTCGTATGTCCTTGTGGTACGTCGATCGGATGGGAATGGCAACTTCCCAGTCTTTCGATATCTTCCACGACCCAGAGCTTTTCCTACTTGTTATCGCCGCCCTCCACTCCGCCAACCGACACCAGCTTGGGGTCATTCCTCTCGTCAAATACCCCGATGGTACAGCCCAATCACACAACAAGGCGACACTAGAACTTCCACGGGCTGTCAGTGGCAAGGGTACAGCCATCAAGAAATCTCTTTCGTTCCGTCTGCGAGTGACTCCCAGTTCTCCGCTTGTTGTGGCCTATGGTGCCATTGGACGGGGAACTACCGTCGTTCCTATCACTGCTGAGGGTCATGCGCGTAAGCTGTTTGGGGACGACAAGCTGGTTGCGAAGATGTCTTGGCCGTCTGTTCATCGGAAGAGTGAGGCTACGATGATTCAGGTGATTCGCAAGAAGGTTGGAGAGCACAAAGATGCGAAGAAGTACTTGAAGAATATCGTTGATCTGAAGTGCTCGTTGGACATGAGTGGGGTAGAGGTCAAGCTTCCTCGAGCCTTCATGGATCTGTCTGAGCCATACGAACCTCGATTGCTGCGGACGCTAGTGATGAAGGAATACCTTCCCTTGGAAAAGATTCGGAGTCCGGACGATTTTAAGATTGTGTACAAACATATTTTCGAAGGTGTGTAATGCGTCATCGTACTCGTAGTTTAATGTTTTACGATTATTAATTCTTATAGCACATTACTGGGTGTTCGTGGTAGCGGGGATTCTGCATCGGGATCCGAGCTTGAGCAACTTTCTGTTCTACTATGACGTCGATGGAAATGTGGTCGGTATCCTCGCTGACTGGGATGTTTCTTCGTCCAAAGAGGACCTCGCGGCTCTTCGCGACGGAGTGGACAAGGCCGAACGACCCGAAGATACTGTTGATGTGCCTACCACTACTCCCACGACGGATGATACAGTAAAACCAGAAGCTGACGCGAAGAGCAGAGATGAATCCACCGAGCGTCGACCAAGATATAGAACTGGGACAGGACCGTTCATGGCTCTTGACCTTCTGGCGACCACGAAGATTGTTCACCGGTATAGGCACGACTTGGAATCGTTCTTCTATATTCTCTGCTACTTCTGCGCACAATTTCGACCAGTTTCCCCTGACAATCCGAAAGCCTCGTTTGCTTATCTCCATGGATGGGAGAATGGGAACACCAAGCAAATATACACCACCAAATACTCCTTCCTGTACAATCATGACGGCGCTTTCAAATCTCTATTTCGCGATGCTGACAAACACTACATGGGTCTTTTCAAGGAATGGATATGGCCCCTCTACAAAGCAATGTTTTGGGACCTGGCAGGGTTATCTACAACACTCGAAAACAACTACGGTCAGCTGGCGTTAGCGTTAGAAGAGAACGATGAAGAGATGGTGGAAGCCAACATGGACAGGTTTCGACGTGCTAGCGACAAAGCGGACGATCTGGTCACCTACGACAAATTCAAGGAAGTGCTATGGAGGTGATACGGACTATTGTATTATTAGTTTCTACTGGACTATGTCATGTTCTTGCTCGATAATCAACGTGAGAGTGAGCAGGGACAGGCGGCAGCCAAAAATCTCCCGTTCAGTTGCCGAAGCGATGTTTGTACCTGAATACGTGTTATGTAGTGACGATTTGAATCGAAGGCAAACCCCGCACAGGCTACCAAGTAAATGAACTTACGCATGCCTCCGGGCAACAAGGTGGGATGGCCTTTCAGGATTCTATTGAAGTTTTCAGTGCTTTATGCGTTATGGAAGCTAGTTGACAAGTTGAGCTATAATCACTCCATCTAACGACTCGGAGCTTGATTCCTGCACCGTACTAGGACGACGAGAGACAAAATAATACAATAGCATTCACGTCAACGGATTACCGATACAAAATGTCCGTAACCACTACCCATTTAAAATGTCCCGGAACACTTCATAGCTCACAGCTTCATCTGCCTCTTCGCTAATACCTTGTACCTCCTTAAGCGAAAGTTGCTCTTTCCCATTATCATTTCGTCGACGGGCAGCGGCGAGATTCGCGTATGCTTGAGTTAGCCTCAAGGAGTTGATAAGGACACTGCCAAATACATTCCTCCGGAGAGGTTCAATCCACTGATCTATGAGCGGACGATAGGCTTCGTCAGCATCATTGAACAGGTCAAAGAATACATCGCCCCCTAGAAGGACCCCTTGTTTCTTGAGAGAAATTTTAGCCATACTGCCATTTTCCCAGTCAAGTAGATATGCGAGGTACGCTTGTGGATTCTCTGGAGTGGAACGTCGAAATCGCGCACAGAAATAGCACAATAGGTAGAAGAAGGATTCCAGGTCGTGTCGATATCGGTGGGTAACAGGAACGGGGCTTAAAAGATCTATAGCCATGAATGCTCCTCTGCCTGTCCTATACCTCGGTCGACGAGTTGTGTCACTGTCAGAATTCGAGTGTGGTCGTGGAGGCGTAGGATCCTCCTCTTCCTCGACAGCATCCTCTGTATCAGGAACATCGCGTAGGTATGTGAGCTCCTTCTGAATAGAGACATCCCAGTCTGATAGTACACCAACGACGTCATGTTTATCGTCGTAATAGAACATGATGTTATCCGCACAGGGGTCACGGTGAAGTATACCAACAACTTTATGCACCCAGTAATGCGCTGATTGATATGATATGAGGCTCCGCCGACAATGCATGATAAGCCGTTACCTACCATCGATAACATGGATATACACAGTCTTAAACTCCTCCAGACTGGCGATTCTTTCAAGCGGCAAATATTCCTTCATGACCAGGGCGCGGAACACTCGTGGCTCGTGTGGTTCACGTAAATCCATGAAGGCCCTTGGGAGCTTCATGTCCATTGCGCTGAGCTCTGAAGAACATTTTAGCTCAACAATGTGCCTAAGGTGGGCGCGAGCTTCATCATGTTCTCCCAGTTTCTTTCGAACTACTCGGATGGTATCCGCTTCATTCTTGCGGTTGATAGAGGGCCATGACAGCTTTGCAACGAGATTCCCTTCACCCCAAAGCTTCCTGGCGGAGCCCTTCGCTCGGATTGGGATGACTGTGGTGCCTCGTCCTACGGCGCCGTATGCAACGACCAGTGGCGAAGTACGTGATATTCGGATATCAAATTTGACTGGTGAAGCAACTGCTGTTCCGTCGTCTCGGATAGCATGGGGAAGCTTCAGAATGGCCCCATCATGGCTCTGAGTGGCACCTTTGGGGTACTCGACAAGTGGATTGAAACCTAAGGAATGTCGATCTGCGAAATTGAGCGCACCGACAACGAGCAACAGGAGCTCTGGGCTCTTGAATATATCGAAGGATTTAGAGGAGGCCATCCCCATTCGATCGACGTACCATAGAGACATAGAGGTCTCTCGAAGAAGGAAGCCAAACGCATATGTTCGGATCCCGTGTGATAGAAGTTCGTTGACGTATTTCGCCATTTGGATCTCCTCACCCGTAAAGTCAACTAGGTATTTGGTGTCGATATGAGTGACGGGAGCAGGAGCTGCAACCTTCCCCATTTTGACTTTCTTGTTAGCCCGTGAGATAGGCTGAACAGTGGCTTTCCTCTTTCGCCTTCTCTGAGGTATCTGTAGGTCAAACCGAGGTCTTAGCAGCGTAAAATACACACGCGTAATACAATCATTCGTACCACAGGTACTGACGTTGACGAGGTCTCGTCGCGAGTCCGTTCGCGATCGACCCAATCAAGTTTGAACTACCAACATGATCAGTTCGTGGGAATCATGCAATAGCAGATTATTGAATACCTTCCGTAATCTATCATTCGTGATAGTTCGAGCATGCTCGGTCGGCATCTTCGTGACTTCGTGTTTCTTCATCTCACCGCAGGCACCCGCGAACTCCCATTTTTGAAGCTTTGGTCCAACAGACGGACCATAGACAAAGTCAGGTTTGTAAGAGGCGAAATCGCCGCCGACAATATGGTCATGTAGATACATGAGCACGGCAGGGAAGGGTCGCTCGTCAGCTGCCCTGTCCTGCAGCTGCCTGATGAGATCCCAGGCGAGGTATTGAAATGCGTGGCAGCAAGCCCTCTCCCCTCTAATAACCTGCTCTTCTGATGTATCATGTCTTGAATACGTTCGTTTGGAGAATTGTCGGCAAAGATCTTTATCTAAGATATAGCCATCCCTTCTACGAGGAATATCTTGAGGCGTGAATCTTAGAACGTGTTGAACGAAGCTCAGAATGTCGCATTCCGCGTCAGGTCTTGTCTTGCAACACTTGGAACAGCGCCATTTTGACCAATGCGTCATCAGAACCGATAGTGGTAACTTCCTCCAACGGCTGGCCGATTGGAGTCGGAGATTCTATCGAGATATCATTGCTAGTTGGCAAGAAACATACTCCTGTTATGACCTATGCTTACCAGATTGAGCAAGACGAGTCACTTCATGTGGGGAGCTTGACGCTATGTTGGGAGTGGAGGGATACTTTCTAGATAGTGTAGGTAGGTCTGAGGTGTCCATCTCGTCCTTGAAACGGAGGGCTTTGGAAGCTTCGACGAGGTAACTGGGAGGATATGGGAGGCCTCCCCAGAATCGAGGAAGAAATACCATTATGCCTAGAGACGAACTGGAGGGCTATTGTGTGCTGCTGGTAGTGAGGGAACTGACAGGTATTGAAAGGCTGTGTTCAGTACTTGTAAAGCCCCGCGATTGTTGCCGTAGCTTGGGACCACTTGAGAAGAAACAAACCTTCTATGGGTCCAAGCTGTAGTGCGGCAAGTAGCGCCGTGAGAGCCAAAGATCTAGATTTCCAAGTCGTGGAGGAAAATGAATGATTGAGAACGGTATGTGAATAGTTGTCTTTTGTCTTTCCACAAAGCTGTTTGGTAACAACCAGGTTACTTGTCGGAGGCAAAAGCACAGGCTGTCATTCATCGTTATTGTTCGAGTTCAACCTTGTAACCGTTTTAGGTATAAGGTGCACAGAGAGACGCCGGTCAGCCTGATCTAAATAGTATAGTAACAACTGCTACCGTTGACGGTGCAAATGGATCCACTTATTATAACATGGATAAGGATAAAGACAACATTACACGA
The DNA here is from genome assembly GCA_038087015.1 of Cerrena zonata. NCBI lineage: Eukaryota > Fungi > Basidiomycota > Agaricomycetes > Polyporales > Cerrenaceae > Cerrena > Cerrena zonata. Next base: position 224,676 of record JASBNA010000025.1, read on the forward strand.
TCCATACAGTTCGAACTTTATCCAAACAAGATTTTCGAGAGAGACAACAAGTGACTAATATCATGAAAATCCTCGTACACGTTCATGAGGCTCTTGCCAAGGGACACCTACTCATTATATAAGTACATAACCAACATGACCGCGAGCAGGGACACTCACCAAGCTTGTCAAAAATCTCCCGTTCTGTTGCCGAAGCGATGTTTGTACCTGGATACGTGTCAGTACCGATTTTTTCTAAGGTAAACACAATGATACCTTGATTTAGTTTTCGTGTTCTATCTTGTGGGTCTCGTACCACACCTGCAAACAATCCCTTTTGATTCAAAGAATAGCCCATTTTGTTGGCCTTCAGGCGCATGGAGCGATTGAACTAGAGGATAACGTCAGGACAGATCGGATTGGGTACTTCATGATGTGACCTACAATATCATCTCCCTGTGAAACAATTCTCGTCAATAAAGACCGAGGTATACCATACTGGACAAAAACCCTACCGTGTAATAAAGAAGCGCTGCACCACGCGATTCCCAGGGGATGACCAGGAAATCTGGTTAACGTTAGCCCGGCGCGGGTTGTTGTTCAATTAACAACGTACCTATTCTTCTTCGACGGCTATCCGAGTCTTTTCGACAAAGACCTCGATAACATAACTCTAGGTCTGACCAATCGTCCGGTATACTGAGATCCTCTGTAATGATCCCCGCTATTCGCAAGTCCTTCAATAATTTAGAGAGAACTCCTAAAATCACGGTTGAACAGAGTGCTTTGGAATGGAAGTAAGATAAAATATGTACCTGAATGATTTCTTCCGTCATCGGTTGGACGAGTTATTATGATGTCGATATCGCCGCAGTCTGCTTTGCCTCTAAACACCAATTAGATCGGGTGTTATTGTGAACGAACTTAGAGTATACCTTCTAAAACTTCCCATGATATCGACGTAAAGCTTCGAGTCGATTTTGAGAGCTATAAGCACGAATAAGCATACTGCGTAATTACACCTATAGCCGTTGAGCTCACCGAAAGGTTTGATTTTATTGAAGATTTCTTCAGCTTCAGCTCGGGGCATCCGTGAATTGATGTCTAAAGTGCAACCAATGAATCGACCCAAATATTAGAGTAGAAGTATACTATCATACCATCGTAGTACTGCAACCCTATCTGCTGCACAGATGAAAGTTTCACCCCACCTTTGCCTTCCCGAAGATCATCCAGAGTTCGACATCCCGCATTATACCATCTATGAGCAATTTGCCTGCCTAAATCAGAATAACGTAACGTCAACACGGTCATAAATCCTATTCTTAGAGAGTACTCGCCTACGCCATAAATGCCCTGAAAAAGTTCTATGACACGAATGTCATCACTGACGGCTCGTTCGTGATGGAGCCTCTGCAGATCACCCGTCCTGATTATCTCCATAATCTAAATTCAAATGGTAGCGATTAGGACGCGGTCTAGAATGCAAGATGGACCAATACTTTTTCAGCAGTTTTCTTGGCAACCCCATTCAGCGACATGGCTTCCTCCGTAGACCGGATGCGCTTTGGGTATGCACGTAACGCATTAATCGCTATGTGAATTCAACACGTATGATGGATCAGAAGAGTGGGTTTAAAGCGAGATCTAAGAAGTCACTGACCCGTGCTGTACTTCAAGACTCTAAAATTATCCCCTGTCATCAATCGCTGTTCGTGAATCTTCTTGAGTTCTGAGAGCTGCAAAGGTGTTCAGAAGACAAACTTCCGGATCAAGAAGAGTGTCATTATACCTTATCTATGACGTCCTGATTCGGGCACTGGCCAGCTGATGTTCTAACCCCATCACACAGGAACCTCTAAACGACATTGACGCGCCGAAGGTGTGAATGTATTAGCTCGTTGGTTTGGAATTACAGCAGCCGTTATACATACCGACCCCGAACTGTGCGATTTGTTCCCATTCTCCGCGTGCAAGTTTGTGGCTTTGTTCCCATCCCCAAGGTTTTCCTGTACCTGTCGGTACCGATGCAGGATACTTGGTGTGAAATGAGGATGCAGGAGGAACGGAAGGATTACACACCTCTTGGTCCCGTTCGGTCCGAGCCTGAGCATAGAATTCAGCGAGCGGATCCTCCCCGACGTTGTTTTCGTTTGCAGGGTCGGAATTCGCTCGAGGTTTCGAAGACACTCTCTGTTTCTCGAAAGAGGCCTCTGTGGATGGTAAAACTCAATTCTGTGCGGAACATGAGGATTCCTTAGAAGCTCCTTACCTTCGTCCTCGAGGCCTCGACTGCTACTTGATGACGCTTCTCTCGGACTTTTCGCGGATCTGCGTTTAGAGTTACCAGTGAGTAAATACGACAAGGATAGCACATGCGCAGCAAAAGGTACAAGGAAATGCTTACGGATTACCGACCATCTGTTCCCCAGAAGAGTTGGTGACTTCAGGGTTTGGGGCAGCATGTTCTTTCCCTTTCTTGGGTGCGGGAGGGACAATGGGATTAATATCTGGATCATAGTCTATAGCGTCGACAGAGTTCCTGCGGGTTGCAAATGCAGCGTGTATTCGAAAATGCTTCTTGGTATTGTCAGTGGTAGCCCACGGCCATTTAAGAATGGGTATATGGCCCGGAACCTTACTCAACCTCTTTACACTAATATTCTCCAGTAAGTGATGTAGGGAAACAATATTATCGTCTATAACGATGTGAGTGACAATATCAGGGTTGTATTCCGGAACGAGAGTTGCACCACAACGAGCAAGCTACAATTCACGATCAAAACATGATCTTCGAGGCTGAGAAAAGAAATGCTTACCCTGAACATCTTCGCTTTGGTCGATACTGTCGCAAGTTCTCTGTCTCCTCCAAAGAAGTAGATACGAGTACCATTGAGATACGTCTCGCTCATTCGAACTTGACCGTTGACTCTCTCCGCATATGCTCCTGGACTCATTCGTGCAGATGTTTTTGGATCATGATGTGGAAGATACTTGTTACTAGTGCTTCCTTCCTTAGACTCTACTTTCTTCCCTCGTTGTTTCGTGGAGGCAGGCTTAGTTGTCTTCACGGATAACTTCTTAGTGATCACAGGCTCTTTGGCTCTTTTGGAGCGAGAACAGGCGAGTCATTGATAGCTCGCTTCTTTTCGTTGGAGTGGGAGGGCTGCGGTCTGTTCCTTACGATGTCGGCTGTGAGAAAGTGAACGAGATATGAGAAAAGAGTTGTTCGGATATGATTCCAAAAGTGGCTATGCTTAGGTGCTTACCCGTCCCAGCATTGTCGATATTCGAAGGTGGTTGCTCAGTCTTACCAGGCGCAGGTGATTCCTTCGAGGTGATATGTCGCCCAGGTTCGGGAGTCTTCCGAACTTCGTGACGGTTGGGAATGGACTTCGAAGTCTGGATCTTGAGATCGGCTCGTCCCTGCCTGTCAATTGGAAAATAGCCATTAATGGTAAGGTGAATGCAGACGTATCAACAGCAGGGCATTTACCGAGATGTGGACCCTTGTTGCTGAGCGGACGGGTTTTGAGCGATCTTATTGTAATTGGATGTCGTACAACTGGGGGGTTCGGGTGACAGCTTGATTCGTTTATCTTTCCGTTCGGAGAGTTCCAATTCATTTGTCATCACCTTTCGCTTTGAACTAGGTAGGAAGAAGGATTAGATCTGGCCTGACATCGCTCCACAACCGTTACCTTGTAATCTCAAAAATGGGCTCATTATTGGTAGGCAACGCTACACGCGATGTCGTGCCATTGTCAATGGGTATTTCAACATTGGAGCCCTTGTTACTGGTCGCTTCTTCAGGAGGTGAGTCTTCTATGACTATCGCGTCGGTCCTGTCGCGATTTTCTATGGAAGGTGATCTGAAATTTTCAAAATAGCCGCGTTGTTATTATAAGTCTCCCATCTTCGTACAGAATGATAGTACCTCCGACGTTGTTCGGCTAACCGCGCCAGGTAATCATCGATACTTTCATCAGGCATATCCATTCGTCTATCCAGCTCCTTGAAGAATCGTTCGAAGTCAGACATTGTGTATGACCTATGTAGCTATGGGTGACAACGCGTGGTCTTGATGTTCGATGTCCGAACGAAAGACACGGAATGATCTGTAGTGGTGTTAATTAATCTGGAATGGACGCCGAAATGTGGCCAGGAACTGGTTCCGTGGGCAGCGGTCAAAGGGTTTAAATTGCAAATGGAACTGGACAGCGTTGACACAACCGACTGACAAGCCGACCGTATTATGATCGTTGACGTTGTTGGTTGCGAACTTGAAGATCTATCTGCTCTGGGATAAGTGGATTCCCTGTTGGTGGTTCTAGTTCGAGTCGGAGTTGGCAGCTCGGATAGTCTTCTGTAACGGAAAGTCTCGTTCTGTCTCTGTCTTGCTGATATGACTTACGGACTCTAAGGTAGATTGTATCCTTTCAATTGAGATTGTAGGTCTTGTGATATGTACGAGGGAGACTAGTAGGTACCAGAGAACGTAGTACTTGTGGAATTTAAAGTTGGTGTAAGGCAGGGTCTCACTGATCGTTTTATTTGTACAAGATGAGAATTCCCACGCCTATTGACTGGTCACGGTCACCTCACTGAACCTAACCTCCGATCGCGAGTCAGCCTGAGCAAGCCCTTCATCCACTTTTCTGTGTACTAGGTGAGCACAGGAACACTCATGCGTTTTATAATTGGAAGGTCTTGCAGGCTTATAGCGTTGGTCCAGCTCTTCCGTGGATCACCGAAGCGTTCTGGGGTTCTGACATCATTCCGTGGGTAATAGACTGTTATCAACCTACTTCCTCTTAGATCCAGACTCGCAGAAAGCGAAGAGATGCGGTCGAAATGCAAGAAAGTGATCCTCCTACTGTTCTGGGACACATGTACCAAAACAATGACATACAACTTGATATATTTTCTTCCGGACCGCGTGTTGCATGCGGCAACGGACACTCATCCCTTGGGACCTGACCACGTTGTTAGTTCCGTGGGATCTCCAACTAGTAACACTAAGCTAGCATCTTCGCTAACCGTGCAAACGGCGACACCTACTGCAGGCGTTGTCGTCCTTCACGAGGCAACTCCAACCACTTCTCCCGCGAGGAGGACCAGAATATGCCTGAGAAGAAGACCCCCTTGGCAGAACATTGATTGTAGCTGTGAACCTTGACACAATCCTCATACAAGAGCTACTATCAGAGATCCTCCACGAACCCTTCTTTCCTTCCATCGTTCATCCTCCTACTGTGACGCAGCCAGGGCACGATGTTTCCTGAGGCTAGATATATTCGCGGACTTTCACTGCGTGGACCTACTGATGCGACCAGACCGAAGCTAGTCACTTTTTCCCCCTCCGCGAAATATAACTTCAATTGTTCACCAATCAGAAAGACGCTGATATTCGAATCTCACCCCCACCCACTAGCTGATTCATCGGCCCCATTCTGTCCTTTATTCCCGTTTAGGCTTGTGCTATCTCTTGGAGAGGGTCGGCCTCCCTCCAGATTGATAGGCAAGTGACGCTTGCCATCCGCATCCTTGTTGCAAGTCCCTCCAAGCCCCGGCAAAGTAGGTCGCGAACATCTCAGGTGAGCAACTTCTCCCACGTTATTTCGCTGTTCGAGACCTATGATGGCGCTTTGATCTCCCCTCGTACTCCGACGCATGGTGGCTGCGTTCAAATGTCGGAGTTCTGAAGGTCATTTTCGTCCTCAGCAGGGTATATAGTCTGGGACCATTCGCCAGCGTTTGTTGGTCCCGCCTGATCTTCTCGACGACCGTTGGCGACGTATGGCCATCGAACCTTACCACCTCTCCCTCAACAACCAAGGCCATCCCTCGAACGGCGGTGACGCGAACATGCCGGGCGGCAATGACGACGACGACGATCGATCCGACACCGATTCAGACATCACCGAAGTTGATGCTGCTGAAATCCCGTTCTATTTCACTGAGCGGGATGGCAGACTCTTTCATTCTCATGGTAGCTCTCCGTATCCTTTGCCCGTGGATGCTGCAGAGCAAAATGTAAGTACTTCTTCTAGTGCCGTAATACAGCGTCTCATCCGACGCTGAGCCTTCTGTGTCATTTCCAATTGCGTCACTGTTGTTCGGTTGTTCAGGAACTAACTGTTTGACTTTGCAGAGGATCAATGGTCAACACGATCTCCTTCGTCAACGTATGGGAGGCATTTATGTTGACCGTGGACGCGTCATAGAAGCTTTGAGACCTTCGATCTCTAGGGTCCGCAAGGTAGTGGATTTGGGAACGGGTACGGGGAAGTGGTATGTCTTCTTTTCCTCCTTACTCGACGCGTCCTCATATGAGTGAACTAGGGTGTTGGATATGGCGTTTGAGTTTCCCGACGTAATGATCCATGGAATTGACATAGGTAAGGTCGTATCATCAGACGATATTAAAGGTTTACTTACGGCATTGCCTCACAGTCCCGATCGCGACTATGCACCCTCCAGACAATGTGTATTTTGAAATACACGATATCAATACTCGGCTCAGGTTCCATGACGCCAGTGTTGATATCGTCCACGCGCGATCCGTTTCGATGGCTGTTCGTAAACTTTAAGCTCTTGCCGTTAGCGACTACCCAAACCGGTTCTGACTAATTTTCAACCTTCTCAGGTCCAGAGCTACCCGGCCCTCGTGAACGAAGTTGCACGAATCCTCCGTCCAGGAGGACTCTTCCTCGCATGCGAATGGGGACGATGTGCAGCTATGGAGAACAATTTGGATCCTCATCACCTCACGCCCTTTGCTTGTCGATTCTACCACGCTGTCGCAGAGACCTTGCATCGATCTCGAGGACTGGCTCCGGTTGCCAACTACTTGAAAGACTTTATCGAATCGTCAGGCCGCTTCGATAGGGTTGAATGTAAACGGATCATCATGCCTATTGGAACATGGCACCGTGATCCCTCGATGCAACAACTTGGTGATCGGTTTCGACAGTCGCTAGAGGTCTATGTGAACTCAATGCAGCTCATGATGATTCAAGCCGGACGAGACCCAGTGGGTGTACGTGAACTGGTGGACGGTTATGTAAAAGAGATGTACACCGTCCAAGGGATGATCTGCTACTTTTACACTGTCCAAGCCAATTGCTGCAATTGACTTTATGCACTCCTTGATTTGCCATTGGACCTTCGATTTAACAGTTGATTCAAAATGTGAAAGCCATCTATCTGCTTTGACTTCAATTCGTATCCTTCTTGTGTTATATGCTTGTTCTACTCGAAAATATCTCAAAAACAACATTTGGTTTTGCTATGATCTGGTTCGATTTGACTTTGGTTTGACATTGACTCTTTTATGCTTGTTTCGTAGTATGCACGTACCCTTGTATGTTGGTGTCCAATAGGCGTCGACACATTATCTGATATGCAATATATGCCATGCCATGTAACAAAAATTGTATTGCCATCAAAGCGCATTAAGAACCCGTTAAGCAAAGATTTGTAGTCTAGTAAGTAACCCGTTCTAGTCTTTCGGCCAAAGCCGGAAACACGGCGTACCGAACTGAGAGCGAGAGCCTGACTTCGTCACTGCAACCTTTGCTTTCTTCCCTATTTACACCATCCTTCCTCGATGTTCAGAACGTCGGCCGCACGCAGGGCGTCGCGTCTTGCACGAAGCTTTGCTACTGTTCTTGACACCGCCGGCGTAAAGGTCGCTGCGGTCGACAACGGCGAAGCTACCTCTGCTGTCACTTTCCTCGTGAAAGCAGGTAGCAGGTATCAAAACAAACCTGGTGTCGCCCATGCCCTCCAAAATTTTGCTTTCAAGGTGGGCTTTCAACCGACATCTAGCTGGGATAATTGTGGTTGAACAGGATGTTATTACAGAGCACAAGCAAACGCTCCGCACTCGGGACCATTCGTGAATCGGAACTGTACGGCGGTGTCCTCTCATCAAGCTTGTCTAGGGAGCATTTGGCAGTGACGGCCGAGTTCTTGCGTGGTGACGAGTGAGTACTAATTAAACACAACTCAAATGTCGTCCGCTTAACGTCCGCAGGCCGTTTTTCGTCGACGTACTCTCGTCGTTCTTCACCAATGCAAAGTTCACTCGTCATGAACTCCAAGAATACGTCGCTCCTGTCTGCGAAGCCGAATCTACTTCCTCTGCCTCAAACCCTGCTAGCCACGCCATCGAGCTCGCACACGCCCTTGCGTTCCGAAATGGTCTCGGCCTGCCTTTGTATGCCTCTGCCCACAGCCACATTAGCGTCGAGGATGTGAAGCAATTCGCCTCTTCCGTCTTCACCAAGGACAACGTTGCCGTCTTGGGCACTGGTATCAGCCAAGAGGCTCTCAGCAAACTTGTTGAGCAAACTCTCAGCTCGCTCGGTACCTCCGGCTCCGTTTCCAGCAGTTCATCATCCTACTTTGGTGGCGAGACCCGTGTAGACTCGCACGAGGGCCCTCAAACCGTCTTCATCGGCTTTGGTCAAGCTGGCGCTTTCTCCCCAGAACTCGCCGTTCTCAACGCTCACCTCTCAACTGAACCCTCTGTGAAGTGGAGCAAGGGTACTTCGCCCCTCTCCGCCAATATCCCTGCAAACTCGTCTGTGCAAACCGTCCTCCTTCCTTACTCTGATGCCTCCCTCTTCGGATTGCTCGTCCAGGGTGCTACTACTGAGGACGTCAAGGCTGCCGGAAAGGCTGCTATTGCTGCTTTGAAGGAGGCTGGAAGCATCAAGGGTGAGGAGTTGCAGAAGGCCATTGCTAAGGCCAAGTTCACCGCTGCCAGTGCCGCTGAGGGAAGGACTGGAATCGTCTCTGCTTTGGGACCCAAGGTCTGCATCACATCACTTCTCGGTTTGGGAATTATTTACTGATATCTATTTCCAGGTTCTCTCCGGCTCTGCTTCAACACTTGAGAACACCCTCTCTGCCTTTGACAAAGTCCAAACCTCCGCGTTCTCCTCGGTATGTGTTCTACCTATAATTCCTCATGTTGTGGACACAGTTTGATTTTTTCCGCTCCTGCAGGCCACCGCTTCGCTTCTCAAGGCCAAGCCTACATATGTTGCCGTGGGTGATATCAAGACTCTTCCTTACGCTGACGAGCTCGGCCTTTGAGAATCGTATAGATTACCTTAGTATTGAATAGTACTAAATTTTCATTTGAGTCTGTTTGGTGTATGGTCGACCGGTCCCTCACGCGTTTCCGAGAATCACTTAGTCAAGACTCTTGCAAGCACGACGTACTGTGTTGAAAGGCATATCTATCTCTTCTCCAATTCAGGTTCTCATGCATGGCAGTAACTCTAATATTTGCCGCGTCTTTGGATAGTCGAAACTGGGAATAACAGTAATGTTATGAATGAAATTTGATAAAAGCCATACGGTGTGTGGCGTTACAATACAACAGTTAAAACCCAAAATAATAACATTATAGCAAAGAAAAACAAAAGAGTTCGTATCATGATATCAAGATCCCCTTGAACTTCTCGAAAGTGATCATACCGTCTGCCTTGTCGCTCGTACACCTGAAATTGTCCATGTTAAACTCCGCCATCTCTCCGTCGTTTTCCCCTAAAGCCAATTCCACTTTTCCGTAACTACGTTCCAACGCTGCAGAAAACTCTGATACGTGCTGAAACATGACCTTATAAAGCGGCCAGATCCATTCCTGAAATAAAGGCAAATATCTCTTGTCAGAGTCTTTGAACAGAGCTTTGAACGCTCCATCGTGATTTTCCAGGAATGAGTACTTTGTCGTGTGCACCTGCTTGGTATTACCACTCTCCCAGCCGTGCAGATACGCGAAGTGAGCTTTTGGCTTCTCTGCAGTCGATGGACGAAATTGAGCACAGAAAAAGCAGAGAATATAGAAGAACGACTCTAGATCGTGTCGATATCGGTGTACGATTTTCGTAGTCGCCAGCAGATCCAAGGCCATGAAGGGTCCAGTTCCAGTCCTGTACCTAGGTCGTTGTTCGGTGCTCTCAGCGTCGTGGGTCTTCGTCTCATCTTTTGGCTCCGCCTCTTCGTCGGTCTTGGGTACTGTAGTTGATACATCTATTAGCTCTTCTGGTCGTGGGGCCTTGTCCACTCCATCGCGAAGAGCCGCAAGGTCCTCTTTGGACGAAGAAACGTCCCAGTCAGCGAGTATACCGACCACGTTTCCATCATCGTCATAGTAGAACAGAAAGTTGCTCAAGCTCGGATCCCGGTGCAGAATCCCCGCAATCACGAACACCCAGTGATGTGCTATAAGAATTAATGATCGTGAAACATTGGACTGCGAGTAGGATGACACATTACACACCTTCAAAAATATGCTTGTACACAGTCTTGAAATCATTCAAACTCCGAATATTCTCCAACGGCAGGTACTCTTTCATCACTAGCGTTCGCAGTAACCGAGGTTCGTATGGCTCAGACAGATCCATCAAAGCTCGAGGAAGCTTGACCTCCATCCCACTCACGTCTAACGAGCACTTCAGATCAACAATATTCTTCAAGCACTTCTTCGCATCTTTGTGCTCTCCAACCTTCTTGCGGATCACCCGGATCATCGTAGCCTCACTCTTCCGATGTACAGATGGCCAAGACATCTTCGCAACCAACTTATCGTCCCCAAACAGCTTCCGCGCATGACCCTCAGCAGTGATAGGAACGACAGTGGTTCCTCGTCCAATTGCACCATAGGCCACAACAAGCGGAGAACTGGGAGTCACCCTCAGACGGAACGAAAGAGACTTCTTGATGGCTGTACCTTTTCCACTGACAGCTCGCGGAAGCTCTAGTGTCGCCTTGTTGTGTGATTGGGCTGTGCCATCAGGGTATTTGACAAGAGGGATTACTCCAAGCTGGTGTCGGTTGGCGGAGTGGAGAGCGGCGATAACAAGTAGGAAAAGCTCCGGGTCGTGGAAGATATCGAAAGACTGGGAAGTTGCCATTCCCATCCGATCGACGTACCACAAGGACATACGAGTCTCTTGAATCAGAAAGCCAAATGCATAGGAACGGATTCCATGGGACAACAACTCGTTGATATATTTCGCCATTTGGAGCTCGGCGTCGGAGAAGTCGATCAATTGACGTTTACGGGGATCAGGGGGAGGTGAACTTGAGGTCTCCTCAGCCTGCTTGGTCTTCACAGCCGGGGCCTTCCTTTTCTTCGTGACATGGACAACTGGTTCTGGAGCAGCCTTCCGCTTTGCACCCGCTCTTGTGGTCATCCGATGACTCGGAGGTTTCTACGAGAGCCATGAGTAAAATAACAGTAAATGACCGGAATAACGTACCGGAGATGGCTTAGGTGGCTTGGATAGTTTAGGTAGTTTAGGTGGTTTAGGTGGTTCACTCGCTTCCCTCTTGACAATAATTCGATGCAGTACTTTCTGTCTCTTCTTAAGCTAGACGATGATCTGTGTGACCAATACAAATACGAGGGAGGTTTCCACCTACCTGCCTGATCCTAGCCATGGTAATGGGTCTATTGCGAACAGCCCGATAATGATTTGTCCGAGTCTTCTTCATTTCTCCACATGCACCAAGAAATTCCCACCTGTGCTTGTTAGCCCGTATCGGTGCGCCGTATCCAAAGTCAGGCTTGTAGGACGCAAAGTCCCCTTGGACAACACGGTCATGCAAGAACATCAATTTCGCTGGAAAGCTTCGAGTATCCTTTGCTGTAGGCTGCAATTGTCGTACAAGATCCCAAACGATGTCCTGGAATGCATGACAACAAGCCCGTTCGCCTGCAAAATCCTGTTGGTGTGGTGTGTCCAGCTTGTGGTACGTCCGACTAGAGTAGAACCTGCAACTATTCTCGTCCAACACATATCCATTAATGCGCTCAGGGATATCGTCGGGGGTGAACCCCAGCGTATGCTGTATGAACTTGACGATATCGTAGTTCGCATCTGTTTTGTCCTGGAGGACCTGCATGAGTGCCATCTTTACTAATGCATCATCGGCTCCCCTCATAGACAGCTCATTGAAACTGGCGGATAGGGGGGTTGGAGCTGAGAAGGTATTAGTTGTGCTATCTCGAGAATAAGAATCCGATAGCGATTACTACATACAAGAGTCGGCTGGCAGTCGTCCATCAGGGAGCTCGACTTCGTGGGCTGTGGCTCGCTGTAGAATTTCTTGTAAACCTCGGTAGGAGGATCGTGTATGGGATCCCGTCCCATATTCATTTCAACGGACATGTGGACGAGACGACTTGGGGGGAAAGGCAATCCGCCCCAGAAGCGAGGAAAGTATACCATTATGTCCTAGCAGCAGCAACGATTTATGGCCTTCCTGGTAGTCCCTGGTAGTCAATGGATTGGCCCTCTCTTCCCTGCACGGAGTTGAATCTGGAGTGATTGTCACTTCAGTATTGGCCTGGTTGGAAGCAAAGAAGATTCGAACGACAGAGTATTGATCCGAGGTCTAGATTGGGAGAAAGTGTGCAGTGCATTCGTCAATGACGGCATGCGGGCAGGTGAGACATGTTATTGTCGGTGTTCAACCTAGTAACTATCCCTTTTAGGAACAAGGTCATTTCGGGATATTCCGCTACACGCAATTCTTTGGGACATGACTTTTCCAAGGTTAGGGACGAAAATGGCCCTTCAATGACGAAAAACATATCATAGGGTAACGACGAAATACACGGAATCAATTCTACGGAACGGGAACGAATGCAAAATGTAAAAAGAAGTAGCTCAATCGTTAGTGACCGCGCTCAAATTTCCCAATCCTATTGATGTCGTGTCTAGATTCATGGTCTACATTCCGATCTTGCTGTGTTGAACCTTTTGAGTACGCGTATCTCCGAGTGGCTCTTAGTGCCAGTTTGCTCTCTGGTGGGTCACATGGCAATACTGACCGCCTCATGCTATATCCAAAACCTTCCCTCGCTTTCTGCTCTACAATTCCTCTACTTCATCAAGACTACAGTGACAACTCCTCCTTGATACTGGCATCGGATAATGGTGACCCAGAGTTGAAAGGAGAGAACAAGAGTTCCCTGACATACACATGTGTATTTGACTACATGTTTGAACGTTGAACGACTGTCATCAAACTCGTCGTTCTATAGTCGGTAACAGAGACTAGTACATATTTGGCATCTTGAAGGAACTGGCGCAGGTGTACCTCGATGTCTAGTCTCCGTAGCTGACCAAATGCGGACCAAGGTGGGATGATAGTCGACCCCTGACCTTGGCATATAATCGATTTAAGATCACGCCGACCGGCATCCGAGTCCCTGCCTGTCCCTGCATGCACCAAGTTATGCCTAAAACGGTTACAAGCTTGAACTCGAACAATAACAATGGATGGTGGCAGCCTGTACTTTACCTCCGTCAAGTAACCTTGTTGTTACCGGGAACCGTTGTGGAAAGAGAAAAATAAGCATCCCCATCATTCTCTATCAGCCCTTTCCCTCCACGACTTGCGATCTTTAGCTCTCGCGACGCTACTTACCGCACTACAGCTTGGACACACAGAAGACTTGTTTCTTCTAAAAGTGGGTTAGGCTACAGCAACAATCGCGAGACCTGTGAAGATTGAACATACCCTTATCGGGACCCTTGCTACGACTAGCACGTAACAGCAGCCATAGACATAATGGTATTCCTTCCTCGATTCTGGGGAGGCCTCCCCTTTCCTCCGAGCTGCTTGCTTGAACTATCCAGAGATCTTAACATGGGCGAAGACCCTCTTATATCGCCTCCGACTGAAGTGTACAAGAGGTTCTACTCCGAACCAAGATCAGAGCAAGCTACGTCCTGGGATGTACAACGCCTCTTTGATAGTGGTGAGTGGAATCAATTTCTCGGTAATGCATGTACATAGACGCATTAACCCTCTTGCTACAGAACCGACCTCTGTATCTTCAAAAGTTGATAAACTGGGTATGAGAGGCGCAGACGACTCACTTGTCAGGTTGGCGCTCTTAAAGGCACTACAGGTCAAAACCGACGTGAATTATGACGTTGTCGAATTCGTGCAACATATCCTCAAGTTCACGCCCGACGACATCCCTGACAGGGAAAACGGCTATACATTGCACAAGGAAAGCTGCCAGTCCTTCTCCAATCAGACGTATCACAAACTAGACACTCCTCGTCAACAAATGTTGGCTGGGGAGAGAGCATGCTGCCACGCATTCCAGGAGATTGTCTGGGATCTCACTCGACAGTTAGACCCCGGTGCAAGAGACACCAGAAGCTTCCCGGCGAAATTGACGTTTATGCATGAGCAAATCATGCAGGGTGACTTTGCATCGTACAAGCCCGACTTTGTTTATGGTGTTCCTGCTCCGCTTAAAGGGACTAGATGGGAATTCATGGGAAGCTGTGGAGAGGTGAAGAAGACCCGGGCAAATGTTTTCCGACCGGGACGAAGTAACAATGTTACCATGGCCAAGATCAAGAAGGTATGTTTCCTCTATCAATATCCATTTGCTTCCATAAATACGAGCTACTTTAGCTAAGAGAAGATTGGGCTAAACCGACGCCACAAAGCAAGAATACTAGCAAGGCAGCAACACCAGAGCCACCCAAGCCAACGACGCCCTCGGTAATTAACCTTCACCCCCTTAAACTCTTGAATTATACTCATATTTTGTAGAAAATAACTACCAGGGCCGGGTCGAAGAGGAAGGCTGCTGCAGAAGTCGCCATTCGCATCACGAAGAAGGTCAAGATAGACAAAACACGAGCAGCATCCACGCTCCAGACACGCCCACTTGTCAAATTCACAGGACCCGAGATGCAGACTGCGAAGTACATCAATGAGCTTCTATCGCACGGAATACGAGCCTATGCCTTCGGCTTCCTCCTCCAAGAAACCCGGATGTCACTCTGGTATGTCGATCGGATGGGGATGGCCACCTCCCAGTCGTTCGATATCTTCCTCAATCCGGAGCTGTTTGTCCTCGTTGTTGCCGCCCTTCACTTTGCTGACCGGGACAAACTCGGCACGATTCCACTTGTGAAGTACCCTGATGGTGCCTCGCGGTCGCATGATAAAGCAGTATTGGAGCTTCCGCGGGCCATTAGGAGCGACGGGACGCCTATTGACGAGCATCTCTCATTTCGTCTGAGGGTTTCTGCTGCTTCACCACTTATTGTGGCCTATGGTGCCGTAGGACGAGGAACTACTGTCATTCCCATCACACCGAATGCTCGCGCACGTGAACTATTTGGCCAGGACAAGTTGGTCGCCAAGTTATGTTGGCCGTCTACCAATAGAAGGAGTGAGGCCGAGGTCATTAGGGTGATTCGAACGAAAATGAAGGAGAACAAGAAGGCGAAGGCGTATTTGAAGAACATTGTGGATCTGAAGTGTTCCTTGGACATGAGTGCAGTGGAAATAGGACTACCGAGGGCCTTCATGGATCTATCCGAACCCTATGAGCCTCGATTATTGCGGACTCTTATCATGGTCGAATACCTGCCACTTGAACAGATTCGCAGTCTGGATGATTTCAAGGTTGTTTTCGTCGACAATTTTGATGGTATGTTGTACTTGAAGCGAATATTTGTGTTGGCTGGTGACTTATCAAATATAAACAGCGCATCATTGGGTATTCGAAGTTGTTGGAATACTGCATCGTGATCCTACGATAAGCAACTTCATGTTCTACTACGATCAGAATGGGAAGGTAATTGGGATACTGGCTGATTGGGATGTTGCTTCAACCACAGAGGATTTGGATACTGTACTTGACGACATAGAAAAGGAAGAGAACCTCAAGGACACGGTAAATGTGTCAACGACTCCCCGAAAGGAAGATGAAGGGTCAAAGGTTGCACCTGACACAGCTCGTGAGGCAGAAGATTCCGAGACGGAAAGACGACCACGATATAGGACAGGAACTTCGGCATTTATGGCTTTGGATCTCTTGCAAAACAACAAGATTACGCATCAGTATCGCCACGATATGGAGTCATTCTTCTACGTCCTATGCTTCTTCTGCGCCCAGTTCAGGCCTGTTACCTCCGACAATCCCAAGCCTCATTTCGCGCACCTGAGTGATTGGGAGAGCGGTGAGTTGTCACGGATTTACGAGAAAAAGAAAGGATTTCTATGGCACGGAGATACATTCTATGATTTCTTCAAGAACGCTGACAAAACTTATCGTCCGCTCATGGATCAGTGGATCATTCCTCTTCATGATGACACGTTTGATAATGTCCTCGATTACTCATTGAAGCTTTCTAAATTGTGTGGAAGGCTCGCGTTCGCCCGCAGGCAGAATAACGAATGGAAGCAACAGCAAGTTATGAAAGAGATCCAGAGAATCAGCGCCGAGGTGGACAGTGGTGTTACTTACGAGATGTTTAGAGACGTTTTGACAATGTAGTTATTGTGGAATGTTTGTATCATTATTTATTCAGTACGAATATTTCTCAACATACCATAGGTTAAGAACGCAATAAGTCACGCTTGGCCTGGTATTCTTATTGCTAAACGTTCGTAATATCGAGAGCGAGTACTACGACATCTCGAATTATCTCCAAGACAACAGTGATCATCCCTCAACCGGCATAATATTCATTGGAAACTCTGCATCCCTCGACTCCTTCCCAACGGTGGGATACCTGATACCGGCCATATTCCATATAACACTTTTACCCGTATCCGTCATCGAAACCCGGAAGGAGTCTAGCAGAACCGACAGAACGACCTCTATAAAGCAGAGCGATCGATTACATCAGAGCAGGAGCGTCCAGAAAACAACCCAACTCACTCATTTCAAGCTGAGAGAATTTGAAACCGCTATAGATATCAGGTGAAAGTCAGTTGGGAAACAGAAGGAGCATAAAACGAGACTTACATGCAAGAGCGACCACCGCCATTGAATGTCATTCTGAGAGGACCATGTCAGTAGAAACAACTACAACCAGCACCTCTCTCGCTCACAAGTTGGAATAGACACCAGGAATATGAGCATCTGTAACTGCTTCCGGTAATGGTTTGAGCCATCGTTCAGGTTTCCACTCTCTGACGTCGTCCCCCCAGATGGACCGATTGAGGTTAGAAGCCCGGATGCCGATTATAATTGTTGTAGCTTTCGGGACGTGAATTTCTGACATCGTTTGCCCATTAATTCCTTGAATTGGCCGATAGAGGGGCATAACAGTGTCTTTACGGGTTCTGATGGTTGTTACATTTAACTGAGATTGAACACTTCATTTCAGAAGAGAGTACACTTACTCTCGAGTTATAAACGTCACAGGCGGATAGCTAGCAAGGAATAGGAATGAGCAAGTTCAACAAGGTTCGGCTATCAGACGTCAGCTTACAGTCGTAGAGTTTCTCTGCAAACGGCATCTAAAAATGGCAAAGCCATCAACTCATCGTGAGGAATGTCACCTCCTGCCTTCAATCTAGCCTCCTTGATCTCGACACGAAGCTTTTCCTGTATCTCAGGCTGCTCGGCAAGAATATGAAGCGTTTGTGCTAATGCAGTGGTGGTGGTGTCGGTAGCAGCGAATACTAAGATTCTGAGAAGAATATTACAATCGTGTTAGGGTGTAACATGCATAAGATCAACACATACGTCATCTGTCCGAGAAGCTCTTCTTCCGAGAGCTTGTCTTCTTCGGAGGCACGGGCATTCTCATTCACTGAAAGGGTCGATAGTCAGACAGTATAACAAGCTAGACTGATTGTGTACTTACATAGAATACTCATGACGTCTTTGCCGTTAGCAACCTGCTCCTTGACAGCTTCGTCGCCAGCCTCCAAAGCGGCCTTCTTATCGAAAAAAATCTTCCTTGTATTCTCATCCATGATGTCGGAGATCTCCTTCAGGCGTTGCGCCCTTTGATGAGGTACCCACTCCAAAAGCCATCGCCTGAACCATTTGGGACCTAACTTAACAAGGAACGGGAGTGTCATTCTCTCCAGAGTCGAATGGAAAAATGCCGCTCTATAATAAAATCCGCGTCAGAATGTTTTACACGACCAGAGGAAGACGAGCTAGGCATACGATAATTCTTTCATGGCCTTAGCAAAGTTACTGTACGGGATATCTTCCTTAAGGGGATCAAAAGAGTGCCCCAAGCCGCCCTGACCAATCAGCTCGAGTGCAGTCCGATGCATCCAGTGAACAATATCGACGTCATTTTGAAAAGTGGATTTGATATGATTCTTCATTCCATCACGAAGCTGCAGCGTACCAATTGGTTTTGGTCATCTTGGATCGTCACTTCCTTGTCTAGACTTACATTATAAGCAACACGATAGAAGATTGGTGTCATGTGCCTCATGTGCTTAATTGAGAAGACAGGGTTAAGCATCTTGCGTTGACGACGATGTAGCTCTCCTGTCCAATCTCATCAGTAACCTGAAGCTTTAACAATTGGGGAGAATAAAAACCATAAGATGCTAGTACCCCAGGACCCATGACGAGGCGTATGGATCTGGAGATAATTTAGGATAAACCTCCAAGTGAGGAATTTAGGAGGGATGCGTACGTGGTGACCCAGTCGGAGGGTTCATACGTATACTGCTCTTTCACGATCATATTGTGTAGGGCTCTGGGATCGAAAACGAATAGTGCCTTGCGCTAAACATGTGATTTTGGTAAGTGTTGACGTCATCGCGTATTTGAGAGCGACTTACACCGAGGACACTTTGTAGCTTGACTACGGATTGGTACCGTTCCCCAAGTTCGTCTTGGAATCCCCAACCATGACGGTCAAATAACTGATCAAGATGACCTTGAAGAGGTTAGAAATGGCCTCTAGCACCATCAAATCGAGAGGAGAGTTGTTACCAGTGAACCATGATGCGGGCTTGGGACCAGGGATATTGTCCAGCGAGGATTTGCATATCCAGTTTCGTATAATCTGCCATACAAACCACGCAGCAGTGATGAGTGCAAGAGATTGAATCAGGACCATGGGGCTAGTGTCTGGGAAGAAGAAAGTCGGGGCACAGGATAAGAGGTGTTGTTCTCATCCCACTCATATAGATGAGGAGCCCTGTGCCACGTTATACTTCAGCGGTATTGACCAAGTATCAGAGTACCCATAACTTGCGCTGAAGAAAAGGATCGATGCCGACAACGGTGGATATGAGTCAAAGGAGGATAGTCAATATAGGGGAGCTATCAGAAGGAGAACCGTAACACAGAGTACCATTTACCACATCTATACACGTATTGCTGCCGAATGAAGTGATATCTACTCCATATATACCGACTGCGACGAATCACCGAAGTACTTTTGCTTAGTCCTTGGGAAAACAAACACAGTACGTCAGCTCCAATTGTTCCTGTGACCACAAGATAGGATATACCCGTGGAAGCGAAGTGTTGTTTAGATGAGGGTGTTGGGTTACACAACCTCGAAAATAGCAATACCGTTAACATTCACTCTCACCTATCGGCCGATAGAATACCCATCGGACGCGGATAACTGATTGTAAGAGGCTTTTGACACTCCGAAGTTATGTTCGTGAAGAATGGTGAAGAACTGAAGCACCTATCGGATCAAAATAAGGTCTAGTTAAGGATAACACCCTTCGTTAATAGTACGAAATGCTTGGCTCCACATTTTGACGTAAAGATCGAGAGCGGCCTCTGACAACGCGAGATTGGACATTATTGAAGGGGTGGCTTGAAGATCGGAGAACGCAATAGAAAGGTACTGTTTGTGAAGGTGTACGAGTACGTATCCTTGAGATTTACTAGTAGAATGTCGTAAGATCAAAGTTCTATCATTGCAAGCTACCCGTAAATATGGGCATAGCGTTGTAGTGACTGGTATCGTCATATCATGGTCGAGTGGTCAGTAAAATGTTGCGTACAGTGAAAGTTAATCCCGGCTCGAACTTTACCCGATATTCAAACTTCTCAGACTCGGCATATACCGAGATCCCTTCTTCCGTCCCTCATTGAGGCAACAGCCTTGCTTGGTACTTGGAATCTTGAATGTTGGCGTACTGCCATTACCATACCTTTCCGACATTTTTCATGTGCGAGCTTATGACAAACTAGTACATGCACCCATCAACAAAATGAATTTAGAACTACAACGCAGCGGCCATTATTCGCACCCTAAGACGCGATATTCACTGACTGAAATTTTTGATTCCAGAGAAATTAGTGATCTCTCCAGCTGAGCCGCCTGTAATCTGCAATGCAGACCAATCCCAAGTACCTTTGGAAAAAATGCATTAAATATTTTGATACCCTGTCAATCATCAACGGTGACTCACCAGTGCAAGAACCGACACCACAGTTGACAGCAGCCCTCTGAGCCCCACTATTGACAGAGATAGTGTTCATAGCACCAACAAAGTTGACGTCCTAACATTCATAGCTTATGATTAGATAAGCTGTACACATAACGTAGCTTCACACGTACCGAGAGCTTAACACCATTTCCAGGCGTACCAAGAGTATCAGGGTAACTCTGGTGAGAACACTATCTCAGAGGTCATCTATAGAACTTCCGATAGACTAGCATACCTGGTCGATCAGCACACCAAATTGACGCATGCCTGTTGCAGTGTTACCGGAGTAGGTGATGCCGCTGACCGTCGAGTCTGTGGCATCGGACTTCGTCTTGATTCTGAGTGCCTGGTCACTGTTCCGGGTTTGTTATTATATTCTCAAGACCAGGAATTTGATACACATACTTGTTGACGATATTGTTGTTAAGGATTTGAATGTCTGAGACTGTCACATCGCTTGAGATTGATCCCTGAAAGCGCAAAAGTTAGGTTATAACATTCGTGTTGGATACGATGGAAAGACATACGACAGAGATCCCATGACCACCAGAACAAGTGTTTCTCTGAAAAGTGATATTGGAGCCCTTGTTTATAGCAAGACAATCATCTTGGTTCATGATCGTACTACACAATTCATAGCGAAATTTATATCAAGATTAAGGGACTCGTTATATTGCATGATTTGCGACTGACCTATCTTCAATGACTAAATTCGTTGTGCTGCAATCGAAACCATCAGTGTTGTGACCGGCAGCTTTACCATCACTTTTGGAGTTAGGTTGGTCACCGAGAGCTGGTATTCTATTAGTCGACATCTTCATATCAGAGGCCAAGCTGCACGTACAGTTATCAATTGTAAGTTTGGATATGGTAAGCGCAGCAGGGTTCGATACACTGTACACTCGTGCTGGAGAGTTCAAAACTTTGACGTTCTAAATAAGTATCAGTACATCCAAAATCAATATAGGTTATAGCAAAATTCATTCTCACTGTGAAGGTTCCCGATATTTTAATCCTGCAAAAACTCTATTTAATGATATGGGGAATGAGATTAAGTTGGTCGGCTTACTTCATCATGGGCGCCGGCTTCGTGACACCCCCATTGCCACCTTGGCCATCCTGTAGATGTATCTTAGAAAAGCTAATTTTGATCATATTCAATATAACAAACCCAGTAGAATGGACCTCCTCCATTAAAAGTGTGTCCATTCCCATTAACTACACTCATAGGTCAATAAAAACGATAATTAGTGGTAAGATACCAGACTTACAGTTGATGTTCGAACCGCTGCTCGAATGAGCAAAGAGTTAGACTGTTCATAATTTTATACATTCACACGATCGAATCTCACCTGACTTGGAAGAGAGGACCTTCCCAAGTCTTGTTTCCAAAGCTGACATCACCGTCTGTGGCGGGATTTCCATTAGCACGGCTCCAATGACAAGATACAAATATTTACGTACTCATGGTCACCGTGGAACCCGACGCTAATTCGAGATTGAACGTCTCGCCAGCGGGGACGGTGAAACTATTAATGACGACAGTGGTACATTTGACAGCGTCGGATACGTCGTCCATGGAGGAGATGGTTCCGGTACAGTCAGCGGCAGGTGCGGCGTTGACTGCAACGGCCAAAAAGGAGAGGGCGAGGAGTGACTTGAATTGAGCCATTTTGTTACTAAAATAGCAAGTTGCCAAGAACAGGAGATCGTCGGTGCTCAAAGTACCTGCAGGAGAACTTGAAATGTCCTTGGTCTGTGCATGCAGCGGTATGAAGAGACTTTATACCATACCACTATGGCTCCATGTGTGAATGCGAACCACTGGGACCTCGAGGTTACGAAGGGAATTTGAGATTGAATGCAGTAATGTCGGGAGCGAATGATCCCTGGTCCCTCGCTTCAATGCATGAAGTGCAACCGTCAGACAGCAATATGGTGAAATGCAGACTGATCTTGCCAACATACACACCGTGGAACGACTCCCGTTTGGTCGCATGGTCTAGAGTAGTTCTTCCTTTGGGTATACAAAAATGACACTGTGATCATGGGGGCTACTCCAGGCTAGTGTGTCGTGAAGAGCTGACTACCCGCGAGGCATATTTGAGCCAAATTAAGCGGTTGCAACGGTCCGCCGGACTTCGTCGAGAATGAGCATTCCGCAGCCGTCGAAGATTTAATTATGACAATTTACACAGCTTGCTGTGTATACGGTCCCTAGGAATAACAGAACGCTAAATATGTAGGCAAGTGAGAAAAAAAGAAGATACGGCATCATGCGGCTATTTTGAGTCGAGTTCAAAATAGTACACACCTGATCGTTGAGAAGTAGTAGTCGTGCTCTACCTTGTGGCCACAAACCTCTGCTTCTTTCTGCGCGAGTGGTCGGAGCCGTGGAAGCTGATGAAGCTAGAGGGAATACTTCGGAAGTTGTACAAAAGTACTAGATGGCACGGGTAGTTGTGGGTGGTTGGACGAAGAGTGCACCATTATACATATACACTGTTTATTTACAAGCCAAATTGGGTTGGCTGGTTGCGTCGCGGTACCGATGGCTGTTTTCCTAATCGAAATCACGATGGCCAATTGGAATATGGATAATTAATGAGACGGAGACTGTCTCGACCACTGTTCATCGGATTTCCATCGGTTACGCGGATTCCATATGTTCAATTAGGCACGGAACACAGCGCATTTAACCTTTAGAAAACTGGATAGAAAAAGATTGCGGTCCGTCGCGGCCCACAGGGCTCCGGTAACTGTTACGGCTTGCAATCAGCCTGCTAGCTAGTGAGCATAGACAATACTCATCGAGCCCTATACGTTTAGGGTCAGCTTAAGGATTAAGGATTTATTAAAAAGTTAAAGATTGCTTACTATCTGTTCTGATATGGCCCAAAGTAGGTGCGAAGGTAGAAAACAGGATATGTCGAGTAGTGACTTGCAAACCCTACCGTTCAACACGAATAAGGGTTGAATTTAGAGCATTTCTATCTCGTCGACTGAAATAGGACGTGAGGGCGTTGAGCAAGATTGTCGCTCCCCCACGTGATACTATTCTGCTGTCAACCTTTCGATTTCAAGTGTTAGAGTGTTTGAGGTCGCTCGGTACTTTGTCGATTCCGTGTTCTAGTAAAGCCACCCACTATATCATGTAAATGGGCTACCTTGGCATGCACTGAATCTTCATGTGTTGATGCCCTAGGCGTTTGTAAAGAGTCAAGCGTCCGATCCGAAAGCGGACTCGGAAGATTATTGTATGGCGGTACTTACGCTGTGCACATGGTATATCCGCCGATAAATACCAGCGGCTTAGACGAAAGAAAGCGTCATAGTGCGATAGAGCTAATCCATATTCTGGCGACTGATATGTACTCGCAGAAAGCCCTGAAGAACGAATGGATATATCAGATTCAAGCCGGCCACTCTGGCTCGGGTTTCAAACCCCATGTCTCCAACCATGCTCCGAAAAGATTTGCGATCTTTTCATGTCCAGGAACGTTAGGATGTTGGTTACTAGATTATAGATTGTTAGACTAGATGCATACGGAGTGGACCGTTATTTACGTACTCAGGGAAGACGTCATCAAAGGTAACCCATCCTGTTGTATTGACGAGGAACACATTGTGATCACCTAGCTTGATCCTGTAGATCGGAGTTGGCACATTCCGGGGTGATGGTAAGGCTTCACTCACCGATCTTGTACAATCTGTTGGTGAGCACCAGGATAATATTGAGATACAGAGCCGTCCGCGCTGGGCCAGCCCCACTATTTCGAATTTTGTCAGCTTAATCATCCATGTTCATGAAACATCTCGTGTAACTCACAGGTGTAAACAAGAAAATGGGTTGTGTAGGGTAGAGCGTTCGCAGACGTGAGATGAAGTTCAGGAATGTCTTCAGAGGAAACATGGAGCAAGCTGAACGACATCAACTTTCAGGTTGCGAATGATTTGGTAGTACCTTAATGAAAGAGTCTTGAGTGACACTTTGGGAAGCATCGTTTGCACTGTGTTGGACAGGTTAACGTTAGCATCAAGAAGATCAATACATGAGATTGGCCTCACCCAATATGAATAATGACATGTGTCGGAGGTGGAACATCGCGTCTGAAATCCCATGCCGTTGTGAAATTATGATCGGTGGTGTAGAAATAGCCCGTATCCTCTGTCTGTCATTACAATTGATTCATCAGTTGCTGTCCTCCCATCATAATCTGTATGAGCGATACAGACACGGAAGAACTGAAATGAAACACCATGTTGATTGCCGTAAGACACAATGTCCTACCGTCATTTCACGTATGTCAACAGCGAAATGTTTGGGACGGGATGTTAGTACTTGCCGTTAAGGTGGCGCCTGGCTGAGCGTTCACGGTATGTTCTGCCTTGAATTGCTCGCCGACCAGGAACGGCCAAGCTTGATCAACCCCTTGTGGCAAGTACTGGCCCTAGAAGCGTAGTCGCGTGAGCCGTAGAATCACTAAGACATTGACTATTTGACCGCCTACTGCCGAAAGAGAGTCTCCTATGAATTGGAAGCCCAATCTTGACGGGCTGTATGGAAGTAATCGAGCGCCCTGCGGGAAGACCAATTGAGGACCCATAGAAAGATGCTGGAAGCAAAATGTTTCCTACATCGTTCAAGATGATCTTCTCGACATTGATCCTATTGTTTTGCCAGCCTTCCACGTTAATTCGGACCACACTGCTGGGTTTCAGACTGGGGTAGGGCTTTGTGGGAGAGAATATCATTGGTTCCGGAAGAGACATTGACAGTGATAAACGGTTCATAATTCACAGAGACTCCAATAGAAGCCACAGGTGTTGTTGTGTGTTCTCCCAAGATCAGTGACAGCGACTTCAAGTTGTCCACATGCATTTTGAAGCCCGATCCAGCCCTACATTACAGAGAATGATCAGTAACACGTCGATTGAAAACATCGTAGTAAGGGATTGGTTGACGTACCACCATGTTCCTGGTGATTTGTCCCAACGACCATGGAAGTGAATTAGCGGGTGATCGTTGGAAATGATTACGCTCCCTATCGCACCCGAGACGAGGACGGTTGTCATCAAGACTAACGAGTAAGCAAACGACGTTAACATTTTTACTGGTCGCATCGAGCCCGTTGTTTGTGTTCGATGTTAAGAGCCAGAGCATATACTTATGAGCGATCTTGAGCATCGCTTTCACCTGGGGCAAGTTCGTGAAAATGGCACTGTGATCGCCGACGATAGACCGATAATTCGTGAACTGTGTAGAGAAGATTGTTTTCACGTGGAACAATCAATCAAAGGTCTCGTGAGCCCATCAGGTGGATCACAATGTTAACGGGTTACGGGATGTTTTTCCATGACTTCTACAAAGAAAGCATACCATGATCCAGTGTGACGCGGGGATTGACAGGACGTCACTGAAGGGCATTGTAGGATTCTTGCGGAAACTGCTGGATGAAACGGAATGCAGACCGGCCGGGTGAGAGCGATATTGAGAACAACTCCATCGAAGGAAAGATGTGAAGCTACAAATACAAGAGGTAACTAGACTGCTACAATTGTTTCAGCTCACTTTTGAAAGAAGCAACGAGAAGAGCACAGAAAGATGGACGAGAAGGAATACTCAACGAAACAATCTGAACTATGAGTCTGCTTCAGTTTTGGTTTTCTTAGAGCTTTGGATGGCGGGAATGCTCTGATTCCTGACTCCCACATCAGGACCACCATCAGGCTCTACGGCGCGTTTACGTTTATCACCTGTCTGGGAATCTTCACCGTTTGTGACGTCTCTTGATGTTGAGTTGGCGGGCTTGCGATCCCTTCCTGACTCCCCGCTTCTGCCACCACGG
This sequence comes from Cerrena zonata, assembly GCA_038087015.1. Taxonomy (NCBI): domain Eukaryota; kingdom Fungi; phylum Basidiomycota; class Agaricomycetes; order Polyporales; family Cerrenaceae; genus Cerrena; species Cerrena zonata. Next base: position 250,733 of record JASBNA010000025.1, read on the forward strand.
CCACCGCGACCACCGCGACCACCACGTCCGCCACGGCCACCCCTACCGCCTCTGCCACCACGGCCCCCACGGCCGCCTTGCTCATGTCTGTTCGTGAAGGACATGACCCGTTTTGCAGCACTTGTAGCACGCTCTAATTGGAACGCCTTTTCAACATCCTCTGAAAATACAGTGCATAGTTAGAAAATTGTTCCGCCGGTGATTCAGTAGCTCGGTAAAATGAGGAAGGTGACCTCTCACCTTCTGGGATTGTCCATGTTACCTCACGGGAGCTAAGAGTTTTGATGTTTTCCTTGACATAAGTGATGTCCTCTTCTGATAAAGCTCTGTCAAATCCGACGAGACCAGAAGTGTCGCCTTTCGAGTACTTTACGAACGGTGCACGGGTATAACGCTCCTTAAGCGGACCCTATGATTGAATAGAATAAAAATAAGTCTTCCATTTACCCTCAACCCATCTACAAATGAAACCTTACCTTGATCTGGTCAAACTCGACATCCCCCTCAACCCCGTCGAATTTAAGACTTGCACCTTTGACGAAGGGAACGTCTTCTGACTTGATTGTACCACCATCTTCATCGTGTACGCGGATTCTGTTTCCTAGGAATTCCAGCCATACCTCGGCCTTCGGTTTGTCCTTCCCCTGGCCGTCCTTCTCCTTGCCTTCCCGTTTTGAGCCATTTCTCTGAACGCATTGAAGCCACGTCCGGTACCGGCAATATTCTGTTTGCGGAGGACAGCAGTTTTACCGGTCAGGCCCTTCTCCTTGATTTTCATTTCGCAGTACGCTTCCCTTGAGCATCACAGTTAGTAATGAAGCGAAGCAGGCTTTGAATTAAGGCGCACTTGGACATGATGAGTAATTCTTCCCCATTCCAAGCTGGTTTAGGATCGGCACTAAGGAATTTTCCAACGATTGACATGCTATCGAACTCGACAAATACCGAGCCCTAGGCCTAATGAGCGACGAAATAGCGTCAAAATAGGATTAGACCAACCTTGAATTGTTTCGTGTCATCTGAACGCCTCATTCGGACAGCGTTTGTTCTGCCGTATTGGTTGAAGAAATCTTCTAATTTTTGCTGAAGGGTAGGATCTTCTTCACCAAAGCCTTTCTGCGAGTATGTTTCAATATCTCAAGCATGGAAGGGAAGAAAATGAGCTCACAGCGTAGATGCTCCTCTCAAATTGACCCTTTGGTTCTGTAACTTCTGTCTTGCGACGGACATTCTCGTTAGCCTCATCCAGTTCCAGCTCTGTGCTAATGGTCTTCAAGGCAGAGATGAGCCATTCGGTACCGAGCGGTTGGTACTCTCGCATACGCTTGAAGGACGCTACGGTGGAAAGTGGAACCCAGTGCTCGGGATTCGCAGTATGCAGGGTCCACATGAACCTATTCTAAGCTCGACATTTAGTACACAAGATGATGAAATCAATACTACACACTTGTCATAAGGAAGATTGGAGTCCGCGAAGTAGAACTCGACTACACTAACTCAGCTCTCTGTAACCATAGCCTCTTCAATTGATGTCTTACCTTGACGAGTTGCCCGTAACATTTGTGCTTTCTGATCATCTTCCATTACAGGCTCTGGTATAACTGCTGCGTCTCCTGACATTTTGAGTAAAGAGGAAGAATAGAAAAGTGAAAGTTGAAGTATGGAGTCAATGTAAAGTGTGATGGGCCAAAATTGATGTCAACCCAAATATGGTAACACCCCGGATATCCGTATTGAGAAAAGAAGGCAGCAGGCCGTATATACTCAAAATCCTAGAGTACCAGCTAAAATAAAATATACATATGCATATCATACCAGACTGTAGTAAATATAGATATTTTTGCATAGTGTCCCAGAAAGCATTCAAATTCTTCTGTCGCGGAGAGGATGATCATGATCACGATCGTTCGGCATTCTCCGAGGTATGTCTTGCGAGTGAAATTTCCTCCTTTGCTTGGAATTCGGCTTAAACAATACACCCACTCACTTACCCACTCATTTCATTCGGCTAGGGATGAGTACCATGCCCGCTTGCTAGACGAAAACGATTGTTACTCTCTGGACGGGTATTTATAAAGGTATTTTGATATACCCCATTGCTCGAGCCTTCCAGTTAATACGTTTAGGCTGCTAACCGCGCAGCGTCTCTCACTAGTATCATATTGTAGCTCGCTGGCACTGGATTGTTGTCCTTGAATGGTCTGGGGCTTTCCGATTCCACTCGGAATGCCAGTGGGCGGTATAACTACCGCGGCCCCGAGTCTGAGAAGTTCAACTTGAATGTGGCGAACCCAACCTATTGTCATCCATCAACAGGAAGCATCATCAGAAGCAGCATCTTTACTCTTGGTCTTTATGTACACCCCTGTGAAGCAAACCAGTTCTAAAGTGTTCCTTTGTTCTCATGATCTCAAGGGACGCAAGGCGTGTAATATCCACCGACATTCGCAAACTCGCTAAGGGATCATAAAGCTTATGGGGAAACGACACTGGTACATTATCCGATTTATTACGACCTTATTGTGTAAGCAAGTCATTCAAAAACGCTACGATCGGATGGCGATGTCACCAGGACCGAGTATTGTCTCAATGACTGACGAGTTTGAATGCGCGAAAGCAAGCGATGTCCCAGATGCTCTCGTCGTTGGATGAATAGTGGCTTCTGGAAGTGCCATCGTATACCTCGAGTTGCCACAATCTGATCAACTTCACTAAGCATGCTTTCAGAATTGGTAAGGGTTGGTCAGCTCCTCAATAATACTAGGCTTCTGACATGCAAATTGTAGATTTCAGAGTCAGCAATCGCCTTTATAGAATCGGGTGTGGGATCGTCCACCCCAAAACAGAACTCCGCGAAGTGTAATTTGGGACTAAGCTGACAGCCGTCTCTTCCGACTATAACCCAGAAATATCCACGTTCTGTCATCATCGACCTGATTCCTCTTCCTAGAGGGGTTGATCTTCTATATCCGTTCTCTCTTCTCCTTTGGTTTAGTCGTATTGTCATCTTCCCTTGCACACGCCCAGCCGAATCCCCGAACATACGTCTAGCGTCAAACTTACCCGCGAATCGGAACACCATCTACTCGTTATGTATGACACAGCATCCGCTCAAGATTTCTCGAGCACAGATATTGTTTGGATCTTTGGCGACGAGTCCGAAAATGAATTCTATACTCAGCGTTAGAAGAAGATAAGCTCATGGAAGTGGACTATGACATTCGTGCCTCGCGGCTTTTGCCCCAGTGCGGCGTGGGCGAACCTACCGAACTGTCACGGAAGGTTGCTGGTCGTGGCGGCACATGCCTCCTTCATGGAATCATATTTAGGTGCGGGGACACCGAGCCAATCAGTTCGACCATTCCGAGCCTTCTCAACCCCGGCACATAATGCTCGGTGTTCAACAGATGTCCAACGGCGATAGGTTCACCTTCGCTACTGGGGATCATAGCATCTTGGACCCGACATCCATTCCTGTGACCCATCCCGAGTTCCCTTCCTTCTGGCAAGACTATCCTCCGTATCCTCCCAAACAGAACGTGGGTTTAACTTCCATTGCTGTCTCTGAGGAGGCACACTTGTTATCCCCCCCTTTGTCCATAACCTCATATGAAGACAGTGTGCCATCGTCTCGATTACTGACGCCTGAAGTGGCGTCTACTGATTCTAGCCCTTGGCCGTTCTTACAAGGTCTGCTACTTACTTTATATTCTCTTCATCCTTGTCCAAATTCTCAATATATTTCACAGATCAAATCTCAAAAACTAGTATCTCACAGTCACCACCTGTTGATCCTACCTTCGCTCAACCATCATCAAACTACGCCATGTATCCTCCAGTACACAATACCCCCGGGTCGAGCATCGCACCACCTCTGAGCAGTCCGTTCCACCAAGGCTATGCGAAACGAGAAATCTCAGAGCCGTATCCGCCCTCGCATCTGAACACCGACGGCATGTCCACACCGAAACGGCGTCGACTCGGTATCACGGCTCAGGGACATCGCCCATCAGGAGCCTGTACGAGATGCAAACGTTTAAAAGTAAGATTATATCATCGAGTAAAGAGATATCACTGTTAACTCTTCATTTCAGATGAAATGCACATTTTCAAATGACGATGCCGTATGTACCAGGTGTTCATCCGGAAACCACGAGTGTATTGTTCTCGGACGTAAACCTCGGTCACCAGGGTGCGTTGCTTCTAGTAGTAGTATGGCAAGGGACATCAGCTTACTGATAGTTCCCATAGAATGCGAGAAATCTTACAGAAGCAGATACGCGAGAAAGACGCAATGATTGACTCCTTGCTTCAACAGCTAAACCCGAAACCCTCTCTCTGCACTCCTCTGACCATTGTTCCCTCTCGACTTACTCTTACCGACTCTCAGCGAGCTACATATCGTGATGTCCTATCGTGGTTCGAAAAGGTACAGAGTGGAGGTAAAGCGGATGGAAAGGACAAGATCGACGTATCTGTTCTTGAAGATGAGTATGACGAGGGTCTCGATAGTGATAATGAAGGGAATACTCCGCTAGTGTCTGACGCTCCATCTGCCCAACAACCACACTTACTTCCGGGTGGATCAGCCCCAGCGGGGTTACTTGCTTCTGCTGTGCTCGATAGTGATCGCGTCACGGCGTCTCCTCCTACGGAAATCCAGTTGAAGCAAGAGGGGGAAACTGAGGATTTGAAAGTCGAAAAAGGCATTGGCAGCAAGAAATACTTCCAACCCGGTATGTTCCTTCGATGTCGAAGCGTTAGAACACTACTGACATCGCTCATACAGGTCCATCTGCCAATCTGGATTTACGTCGCCTCATCATTGAGCGTCAGGCCGCACCAGAAATTCTGCTGTCTGGGCTAGTAAGCTATGAAGACATTCCAATACTGTTCGATCTGTGAGTCCTGATACCTCCTGACGAGATATGACTTCTCATCCATTCATTCGATGACAGGTACTTCAAATGGGTCAACGTAAGTAGGGGTTATTTTCGAACAACGCATACCATCTTAAGGCGTTTTATAGCCTTTCATTCCCGTGCTAGATGAAAATATTCACACACCTGCTGCCGTTCTGGGAAGATGTCCTTTCTTGTTCACTGTCGGTATGTTCATGTCCCCTTGTTTTGCATGTGGTTCACTAATTTCTATTTCTGATTCGTAGTATGTGCCTTGGCCTCACGATATTACGATGAGAAACCAGAGATGTATTTGTTGGCGATGCACATTGCTAAAGCATCCGCTGCCAACGCATTCCTTGATGGATGGAAAACGATCGAAATGTGTCAAGCTTACATTCTTTTGGGGGCCTATACGCCACCGGCTCGAAAATGGGAAGAAGATCGATATTGGTTCTTCACTGGTCTCGCCTTCCGCCTGGGGATCGAACTCAACCTCAACCGTCCACCTGCAACGCCACCAGTGACTGAACGGGATGAACGAGAATTCCTTAACAGAACACGTACATGGATCATATGCTACATTATGGACCGTTGTATTTGCGTGAACTTAGGCAAGCCATTCATGGTCCCAGAAGACGAGGTGATTCAAACTCTCTTGATGGAAAGTCGAGTATACTGACATCTGTTCACATTAGGTTATACGACAAGCTGCGAAAAAATTCTTGGGTCACAAGTACCAACATCCAGGAGATTCGTATCTGGTGTCTCTTGTAGAACTGCTCAGGATTATTACCCGTTTCTCTGAGACGGTCAGTCCCGTCCTCAGTGCAAGAGCAGGGATTAGTACTGTAAGCGCGAGCGGTCTTCTCAACCGTAGACACTGTATTGACTGGCTCCTTCCTCTAGGATACTGACCTTGTCGCTATGCATCGTATCATCGATAGCGAACTTTCTGCTTGGAGAAATCTCGCAATGGAGCGATGTGAAAAGGAGCTAGATATAAACAGTGAGTATATCATTAATACTATCTCGTATCTGTACCAACTCCAAATACCGTTTCGCAGGTCCAGACGGTGCTATGCAAATGGCGTTGATGCAGTCGTAAGTCGGCTTAGTATATTAGACAATTCACATCTAATCTCTTTCTCAGTGTTTACCAGTATTGTCGATTAGTGATTCTATCTACTGGTCTACAACAAGTCATGAAGAGAGGGACCCTCAGAGATGACGCAGTATTCTTTCCAGGAGTAAGTTATTTTTTTCATGTCTTTCTGCAACTTCTAACTAAACCCCCTCGCAGTGTTTGCAGTCCGCTTCCGCGATTCTAAACCTAATGGTCGATGGCTTAATCCCTACCGGGTATATCCGACATTGTCCGGAACAGGTATTCGCACTGACAGCATTTGCAACCGTCATTTTATTAAAAGTATGTATAATTCATCACGTCAACATATAGGATGAACTATAACCCCCAATCCCCTTTAGCTCATTCGACCAGAGTTTTCGGTCAAGATCGAACATGTCCAAGAACGCCGCATCATAGAGCTTGTTCAGCGACTGGTCACCGTATTGGATTCCCTTTCGGAGAAAGATGGTGATGATGACCAACGCATCACCAAGCGATACGCCCATTTTGTTCGAAATATCCTCGGTCCACACATTGCGGCGCTACAGGCTCGTATCCCTGCGTCTACCTCACCCGTGGATCCGAGTACAAACACGGAAGACGGGACGGTTTCCTTGGGCTCCGTATCAAACGAGTCGTGTTCAACAACGTTATATGGGTCACTAGAGAGATCTTTACCACCGGTAGAGTCTTCAACTGTACCTGCCGTGGATCTGCCTGCTGTTATCATTTCCAATTCGTGGGATGAAATGTCGTTCAATGGGAATCCTTCTGTTCCTATTCCACCTATCCTTGGTTTCTCCGACTCGGATTATCTCGCTGCTATGATGTCGTTCCCGGACCAGTCATGGTTAGCGTGAAACTGTTCGGAGTTAGGAATATTCTTATTTTATAGTCCTTCTAATGGAGGCTCTCTATACATCTAATCTTTGCTTGTTTCTTTTTCCTTCTTTCATGGGACTACTGTGTTTTTGGGATTAGCGGTGTCTTTCGATTGTGTAAACTTGAATCGTGTCAATAATGTACAATATTATTAAATCCCCCATTATACAAACACGTTGCTTTACTTTCGATACCTATTGAACAGTGCAAGTATGGCGTCGGCACACACTGCACTTGCTTCCACGCTCTCCAACCCATGTGCGTCCTCTTTGAAACAAATCATGGTCACATCCTTCTTTCTCCCTTTCAATGCGTGGAAGTATGTCAGGGCTTGGGTAGGAGCTACTCGTAGATCCACCTCGCCCATACATAGCAGTACAGGGCATCTGACGTTATCCACATGCGCAATCGGTGACATTTGGTAGAGTTTGGTATAGAGTTCTGGTGTCATGAGCGTGTCAGAGAGGAATTCTACCCCTGATTCTTCATAATACCAGTCGGGGATATCGGATATAGAGAGCTCTCCGAGTGATATAACAGGGTTTCGGAGGACACCAGCAGAGAAGATATCAGGGTAGCGGCCAATGACTACGACAGTTCATCAGATGGCGATGAGGATATAAGTTGTTCGACTTACGATGAGCTGTCAAGAATCCACCATGGCTTCCGCCTGAAATGAATTGTTTACCAGGGCCAAGCTCCGTAAGACCTAGCTTGGCAAGGTACTTCACTGTTTCTATACAGTCTTCTACGTCCAGGCCGCCGATTTTGCCTAATAGCTTTCTCACGGCAGTATCTCCGAAACCAATTGAGCCAGTATACAGTGGCATAGAGATGGTGTCTGACACATAGAATCAGTCAGCAGGGGAAGATTCGGGTATGGAATAAGGATACACACATCCTTCCAAGGCGAGTGTTGCATATATTGCACTGAACGTGGTTGACATGGCACTATGAGGTCCTCCATGTGGAATGGTGATGCAAGGTTGAAGGGAGGCATCTTTTGGTCCTAGCACAATTGTCTCGATGGGTTGACGATCCGGGATGGGTATCACAGTCGTCTTCAATGAGTCCAGTCTCGAACGCACTAAAGGCAAGTTTAGTCAAGAAATTCAACGGCACTACCAAAATATACGTACGCGAATCAGTTAACTGCGGCTGAACGATTTGCTTCCATTGAACATCAGATATATTGAGCACTTGTCCTACGACAAGTTCCGGAGGTGAAGTAGGCGAAGACCTCACAGCTATAAGCTGATTGTGACCGTCAGTTCCGAGAACGTTCCAGCTACAGCAATAGACATCCTCGAAGGGTGTGAGGTTGTTGACCTTCCCAGTATCAAGCGATATCAACAGAATCGTAGTACGAGATCTCCACGCAGATCCGGTAACGAGGAATGTTTCGTTGTTGTATACAATGAAGGGCTCTGTCGGCAGGGTGGTTGTAAAAATTCCTGGAAAAGTATCGGATTGTGGGTTGGAAACAGACTCTACAAGGACCTTTTCCGCCCAAAGGTCCGTCTTGAGATCGCATACGTGAACAGTTGAGCAAGACGCGTGTGGTCCTCCGACTGGGTTCGATATCCAAACTAGCGAGGAAGGATTTCCGTCAACGAAGTGCACTCGAGGACAACGCACAGACAGGGAAGCTTGCGTGCGTTTAACAGCTCTACAGCGCAGTATTTCTTCTTCAGCACTAACCTCTGGTATAATAAACTCCCAAAGGCCTGCGAGACGATTGGTACAGAATTTGATCCCGAGCAATCTGTGGTCTGGAGTGTACTCATAACCAATAGCGAAGATTCGACGATCGGTGACGAATACTGCTTGAGTGAACAATGTCGGCTGAGATGGCGGGTCAATAGGTTGTAATAGTTTGACGGTAGGTTTTGCAGTCGTATCTGTTGGATTCCATGTAAATAGGAAAATGCCGGGTTGCTTTTTACCAGCGTAACCCTCCCCGAGACTGGGCGTAAACTGATATTTCGCTAGAGGCGACCCTTCCTTCCTGTCCCTAGCTCCAGGGTTAATTTCTGCAATATAGATTAACGCATCTTCGGATGGTGAGAAAGACAACGCCAAGAAGACATCTATACAGTGGTCAGATCAAGGAATCTTGAGGGCATAATGTATGTCTAAAGAGACTAACCGTCTCCATAAAATGTGCCGTGGAATTTTGATGCATCGAATGAGGTGACTAGTTTGTCTCGCTCCCATACTTCTACGATTTGTTTCTTCCCACTCCCAATGGAACTGTCCTGAATTTCTCGGAGGGTGGCAACATGTTTCCGGGAAGGGGAGATAGTCGACTTGACTACGTCTCCGGAATCAATCGGAAGAGACGCAATGATGTCATCTCCGTTTATGACACAAGTCTGGGTGTTTTTTCGTCTGGTGTTTCGAGCATGATCATCGGTTGTACTGCCAACACGGAACACTTTTGGAGAGGTATGATTAGCACGGCGAGTACATGCAAAAGCAACAGTCTATGCACTTGCCATTAGAGGCTTGAAATTGTGCATGAGTAAATGAAGGAATACGAGAAAGCTCCCGATAGATGGTCGATACCGAGACGTCGTCGATCCATTCCGAATCCGATTTGGCCGTCATTGTGAACTTGAATTTGAGGTATTGGAGTTGTTTGTCCGAGTCGGTAATCACGATGAGTATCGATCGAAGGATCAATGTACATATTCGGAAGGCGAAGTAGTTTGTCCATTCAGGCACAGTGACTTGTTATCCATTTTGAGCTGGCATGGCTCACATCTCTAATCTTGAGGGCGGGAAGTGATTAGATATAGAAACAGCCTATAGGATCACTGACGGCGCTGATAGCGGTGATCTCACGGCCGTTATATAAGTATGTGGTGTGTGGTTGTATTGGAATTGGTTAGGGTTCCCCCTCATCCACCATCTCGCTGCTAGGCCGAAGCCTTATCCGTTCCTCCTCATGTCATCGAAAGCGAAGCGAAGAGCAGAGCCAGAGAGGAAATCACCAAGGAAAAGTAAGAAGTAAGCATATCCATGGGCTCGCTTCATGTTCGTTTTCTAGTTGTTACGGAATGTTGAGATAAATGTAGAGTGAAATACTGTGAGGATAGCGACGAAAGCGAAGGGGATGCGTACATTGAAAAGGACGATTTTGAGGGTACGATTTTTACCATAAACCAAATTACGCAATACCCACATCGTAGCAGATGAATTGCAGGCCCTTGCGGCAAGTAACATCATACATGGACGCAGGACCAGGGGCATCAAAGTCGACTACACCAAGGTAGACGGGTTCACGGGAGAGGATGAGGATGTCGATGAGGAAACCGCTGAGGTCCGCCGCGGGCTATCAGAGAAGAAGAGGGCCAAGGACACATCACGAAGCCCCGCCAAGCCCGCATCACACAAGAAAATAAAGAAAGAAGGCGGGAAAGGTAACGGCTCGACATCCTCTAAAGTCTTGAAAACCCCAAAGTCTACGAATCAAGGGATTCCCTTGAAGCCCAAGAAACGTGCCGTATACGAGTCGGAAATAGACGAGGAAAGCGAAGAGCATCACTCTGATACAAAGAACTAGTCATGGGATCTACAGCATGATATATTATTCTTACCTCACGGAGTAATAAGGAGAAGATATGGTCCTTCAGGGAGAACATCTAACAAGGGTGAAATTGAGTTTTTGGGAGGAATTCAAAGTTGTAAATTGGATAACCCACTACAGAACTTGAATCTGAGTAACTCAGACGGTGGTCACGGTGTACCCGAGTCATGGTATGATGACGTTGTCAAACTTGTCATCAAAGTTAAAGTGACAAATCCGGTCAAGCGTCGAGAAGCTTGAGATTCGAGATATCATACATTCATGAGCCACCTTGTCGCATATTGCTGCGGTACTAAGCACCTCTTCGGAAGAATGGGGAGGCATACTGCAAGTTTCTCCTTGCCAACAATCTGAAGATCTGAAGAATGTATATTCCAAATTTACTGAGTTCCCACGGGTACCTCGTATTTCTCACGCTTTAAAGTGATGTCATCGGCAGTAACTTTAACTTTTGACCACCATGTTATTCCGCGTTCAAAGGCTTCAGCTTACAATTCCTCGCGTTGAAAAGGACGTATTAGATCTCAATATCTAGTAACAGTGTACTTGGGGTATACTGAACCATATATGGGTAACACAGTAGTGATATCAGCATGATGTCGCGTACGAATGCCGGTGGCCCTGAAGAGGCTCGGTTACCATTGGCAGATATATATCGTGCCTTGTCATCTCTTGGAGTGCAAATCGCTGAAGAAGAACTGGAGCAGGTGTACACAGGTGCTTTCGGCGAAACGATAAACTTCTTTGTCAATCATGTCATTGGTCGACGCGAGGTCTCAAATGTTCGAGGCCAAATACAATCATATATCGAGGTCAGCGTGAATCTGTATTTACACGTCCTTCTCTAACTGTGTTGATTGACATAGAAGCATGGCCACCACAAACCTGCCATCATCTTCTGTTACTAGGCTGAACCGAGCTGAATTTCAGCTTCGCTCACTTGAGCACCGGCTGCGCGAGTTGAAAACTCATCAAGAACAAACAAAACATAGTTTAGATGCCACTCGTAAGCTGTTCTATCATTCTGAATTGTAATATTGATACAGATACAGGATGTATCGAAGAGTCCGAAATGGATATGCTACAAGAGCAATGTGAGGACAAACGAATGCGGAAACTGTTGCTCTCTCTTTTAGCACAAAAGGAACAAATTCGAATATCAAGAGTGTCGACATTGAGTCAGAGAATATCATCAGAACGGTCAGTATATCGCACTTTCTGCACTAGATTCCAATGTTCATGTCTAATCTCATTCAGCTCCGAGTCACAGGTAGGCATTGTCATCGTATCTTATTTTCAACCTTAACAGACGGCTTTGGACAGCGATATATAAATATTGAGGATATACCCGACATCGAATCGTTGGATCTTCGTCCACCGCGTTCCGTACGGGCTGACTACACTCGTGACGCTCTTGCAGTGAGTGGGCTCATTGTCTTTACTTTTCCACGAGTACTGAACTCGAAAGTACTGCAGAAGCTACAGTCCTATACGTTGGAAACAGTCAGATTGAGATCATCTTCGTCGTCCTCTCAAATGGAGACCAAAGTAGCGTTGGAGGATCGCTTGCTTCATCTAATAGCTGGTTCGATGAACCTCCCTCCGGAGAATGAACATGTCGCCCAGAAACAGTGGGTCCCATCTCTTTCCGTTGAATAGCTCATAACCTGAACTTGGTGTCATGTTCCAGCGCAACAATCATTGATACACTTAAATGTCGAAAACACCCTATTTCGAAAACCAGTTCCACAGGTTTTCGGGAAGACAAGCAGGATGCTAAGAAGAACGCAGAACGGGTGGTATGTATCTTCACCGAGAGGTAATCTCGTTTGCTGACTGCTTTATAGCAAAGCAAAGAACATACGTTGGAGAAAACGATGAAACAAACTCTATCCTTGTTGAAATCCTCTAACGAACAGCTCCGGGAGGTATGTTTCACTTGTATTCCCCGTAGACGCAAATGATATCATTCGAGACTATAATCTACAGCTTAACTTGTTCAACACATCAACAATACCTAGCCTTAAGGTATCTCTAGAAGAAGACAAAGATGCTGCTTTAGGGTACATCGACACCCTTACAAAATCTCTTAACAAATGCCCCTCGTTTGTAGGTGCCCCGAATACGGTAGCTACCAGCCGGGGAAAGGTATGTCTGCCGTTATCATCTACTAACGACACTTTTCGTTAACCTGATATACAGAGTATATCCCGGTTCAAAGAAGACCTTACGAGGGATATTGTTCAAGGTAAGAGCTTACCCTGATAAATTCGATGGTATTCTTATTATCACTATTGTAGCCCACGAAACACATGAATTCTTATCAAAAGCTGTCCTCAACACTTTTGAGAGCTCTTCGGAGGTCTCGGAAAAGATCTGTACGTTTTCTATAGAATGCACCACACCTCATATTCACGTATTTTTCGTACAGGTGATCATTTGAGGGAAAGAGAAGGGACGACAACCACCCAGACTCGACGTCTTCAAAATACGATATCGAAGAGTAAAAAAGTCGGAAATGGTCTAGTCCGAGATATCGAAACTTTGTTAAAGGAGGTCGATTTGATCACTAAGGGAGCTTTGTCGTGATCTTCAAGAATGGAGACATGTCCTGATGTATATTCTTGAACCGTTCTCCTATACATATCCGTACACTGAGACAATCGAAGCTTCAGGTACAAAGGATCGCCTAGATATGCTTACTCTAGCCGACTGTGCGGTTACAGTATCGATCGGCGACCAAACTCAATGTTGCGTCGCGGGTAGTAGAGAAAAGACCTGCGTTCCGAATTGTTGGGTAGAGTTTGACTTTGAATATCGTTTTGAAGAATACGGCACAAAAGGCACTCACCCCGGCATTATATTAATATTACATACCCAAACATTCGGGCTTCGGGTTCAGGCTAGGTTGTCACAGAGAGAGAGCAATAAAAATCTCGTAATACATTGGGACGGGGGAGGGAACTTAGTCAAGGGTATATGATACACAATCGGTATTGTATAAATACTACTATTGACTTTTGGGGCTTAATTCGCGAAGCCCTTCGCGTGGGTACCGAGACAAGGCAAGAAGAAGAAAAGAAGAGGAAGAGAGAGAAAAGGGAGACCAAGACAGGACAAGATGAGATCGACAGGGGGAAACGAGTGATAACTCGTGACACTGGTACGTGTGTACTAGTGGCGCAGTCGTGATACGAGGACGGTGATACCGTAATAGTAATAAAGTCGAGAGAGATGCGAGGAGAGTGAGAGAAAAGGAAAAGAGGGCCGTAACAAGCGGTATGGATATATGAGAGGGGAGAAAATGCGATTTGAGCATTGGGACATGAGAGAGGCGTGAAAAAGGAGGATAAAAAAAGTTGGTTAGAAAATGCAGCGGGATGCAGAGGATGATGGAGGAAGACAGCTACATGCGAGCAAGGGAAGAATGTGGCTAAGAAAAGGAATAGTGTGGGAGAGGAAGATCTAACGAGCACCCAATCAAGTGTGGCAGAACTTCGGGAAATGACATGTGATGCAAATGAGAAAAAACTGACGCAATGCAACACCGACAGAAAATGAGTAGAATGACAGAAAAAGGAAAATAACGGGAAGAAACGGAGAGGAATAGGAGATCGAGTGTGAGATAGAGATAGCTACAGTGGAGGTTTGTGGAGAAAAGGAACCCGAGAGGAGAATAACGGAGAGGAACGACGTTAGATGATGATGGGAGAGCAGAAAGCGGAGGGAGACTTGATGAATGATGAGCATGTCTGAAATTGTAATGTCCACGACACAGACAGTCCGGGGATAGGATAAAAAACGGAGCCAATGCGTTTGCGACAAGAGAAGACGACAGCAGCGACGAAAATGCGTGACCAAACGATGAGGGACGACCACAAATATGGACAAATGAAAAGAACTTGAAGGATTTAGACTTCTAACAGGAACCACAACCGTTTAAAATGTTGTACCGAAAATCAGAGATTTTCAGTAGGCCTGCATGGCAACATCGTAATAGTCGTGTGCAGAACCTGCGGTCCAGTCGTTCGGAAGCATCGGTGGGTGGACCTGTAACGAGCCCATGGACATTTTCGGTGATTCGTCCGGAGGGAGCATGGGAGGATGGAGGTAGGTTGCAAACAAACTGTCCGTATCGTCCTGCTGCATGGCATTTGAATGATGGAGGAAATCCATGCTGTTGTCTTCTCCACCCGCTCCATTTCCGTTATGAGATGGAGGGAGCATAGGAGGGTGAACGAAGCTATGAGGAGAATTTTCGGGAGGAAGAAGCATGGGAGGGTGCCATGAGCCGTTAATGTTATTACGGAGGATGCTATACTGCGAAAAGCTCTCGCTGAATGGGAAGTCCATGGATCGTTGCGAGTGAGAGGTGGCCGAAGACGCAGCAGAGAAGTCGGAGAAAGAGCTATAAGAGACTGCGGAGGACGGAGGCTCGGAGATGGAGTCGTTGCTCATTCGTCGTCTCTTGTTTGACCTGGTGTCAGAGCCGTCAAAGTCCGAAGAATCGCCTGTCGAAAATGAAAATGCATCTTGCTGACTGTTGTACATCTGCTGGTGCATTGAATCAGGGTGGTAAGGTCCAGGGAAGTTCGTGTTAAAGCCGAACTGTCCGACATAGCTGCCGTCGTTAGAAAGATGCCCATTCTGTGGATTCCCAAGAGCACCCATTAATTCTGACTGCGTGTGTCCAGTAAAATCGTTGTCGGGGTAGCCAAGCTGCGCCGTGCTGCTATCTGGAGCAAGAGTGGGCGTATCGGCCGTTGGCGATGCACGACGGCTGGCACCGGGCGAAGCAGACGGAGTCTCTGATACGGTTCCTCCAGTGGTACCTCGGCGAGCATCATGACGAGCACGCTTCCGAATGACATCAGACTTCATGGAGATAGGCCTAGCAGAGCCATGCAACTTGAAGCTGTAGAACATTACGTTGGTCAGTTCCCGAATGTTACAGTAAAATCACAAAGGACTTACTATAGGCCACAACTATCGGAAATGAGCGAGAGGAGACGTAAATGAGCGAAGCGATGAGAATAAGAAGTTGAAAAATACGTACGCATTGCAGACTGTCTTGCCCTCATCGTCCTTACGCCACAGGGGAGTTGCCGTAGTGTGGCAGTTGTAGCACTGGGCTGGAAGCCAAAATTTTAGCGCAATTCTATTGACTGCAGCCTCATGTTAAGCACGTACCAACAACTTCTTGAGATTCCTGACGAGGGGCAGCTTGTGATCGGTTTTCGCCGTGATTGTTACGCATGCTCTTGGGACGGGGTCGTTTGTGTAATTTGCAGTAGAGACCACAAGCATTGCAATTCAATTCGTCGTTCAACCCACGTCGCCACAAGGGGGTGTGAGTGGCTCCGCAGTTCGAACACTCGGCCTTGACACCGCCGGGCGCAGAGTTGTTGTTCACCTGGGCAGATGTCACCCCATTAACTGGAGTGGCGCTGGGTCCCGAGTTTCGAGTAGACACCGATTGTGTTCGAACACTAAGAGAAGGGCGCTTGCCGTTCGTGGGCAGAGTCGGTGCGGGAGGCGAAGGGTCGGGTCCGAGACGAGAAGGCGTAATGGTGCGAGGTGGCTCCTCTTTGAAACCGAGTGGCGAGTAAGTGTCGGGTAGAGATGTTTTCATCTCGATGTCAGGACTGTCATTATGGTTATTGTGGGTCATACTGTGAATGTTGGCGTTGAAAGTAGCGGTAGACCAGCTACCGGGGCTATCTGCGCTCAGGAGCTCGTCCAAGGGGAGCTCAATCGTCGGCCGGGGGATGGAAAAGCCATCCGAGGACGTATTGGTGTTGAGACCAACACCCTCGCCGTAATTCATCGCATTCGTCAGTGTGGGAGTAGGATAGAGGAGTGCAGCAGGACCAAAGTCGTTGGAGAAGATGGAGGGGAAACGGAGGGAGACAGTAGGGTAATCGTCAGAGGTAGAAGTGCTGCTCATCTCGTTGTGTTGTTTTCGACCGCGGTGGGTAAGTGGCGGGTCTTTCTCGTTGGTGTCGAGAATGGCACCGTCAGAGGCATTATTGCTTCGAGTGGAAGGACGACCACGCTTAATGGTGTCCCTAAATTCAGCAGAGGGCTTCAGGTCGGGCTTTCTGGACGCAGAAGAGCCGGTAGGGGGAGAAGGTTGGTCAACGGCGAAGGTAAATTGCATACGGTGAATGCGGCCGGTGAGATGGGTGGCCTCGCGTTCGCGCTCCTTTTCAGCAGCGCGCTGCTGAAGGAGTTCGGTCGACTGGTTGCGTCTGAAGCCGGGAGCCTGGAGTTCTTCGATGCTCCTAGGAAAAGCACAGGGTAAGCAACGGGAGACGCCCAAGGAAACAAGGAGAGAAAAACAAGGAAAAGCGGAAAAAGAGGGATACTGACCGGCCTTTTTCCTTGTCGAGCTTGTCGCCCATGCATTTAGACAGTTTGCGAAAGTCGCGCTTGGACTTTGCGTTGTCGCTATCGACCATGACGTTCTGGAGGTGCCATAGTCGCCAGGAGAGATTTTCAAGGCGCTGACCCTGTTCGAGGAAGCCGGCGACCTTGGTGCAGACCTGTAAGGGGTGTTTTCAACACCCGGTGGTGGTTGTGAGCGTAGGCGGACAATAAAACTGACCTTCCATGTCTTGGTTAGCGAGTCGGTGTCGCTCAAGTTGCTGAACGGGACAAACGACTTGTTCCCCTGTGGTAAGAGGCAAAAAAGAATGTAAGAGGGGTCTATCTGTGAGTGCTGGGGTAACAACGGACTTTGAACTTGAGATTTAGGATGGCGGGCATTGACTGTATGCAGAGGAGTGGAAAGAAGGGAGTCAGTGATAACCAGTCGCTCTGGTGAGTTATAGGGCGAAATGAGCCGGGGACGGGCGCCTGTGCGACTGCCTAAAGAGGCAGGAGGGGGAGGCACGTTGCAGGAGGGGTGAATCTGGGTGAATTCAGAATTTCCCCTGCATCAGTCTATATCTCAACTCGGACGATTAAACAATCTCTGTCGCCTACACCGCCCCCAAAAAAGTCTCACCGACACACGCTTCAGGCCTCCGCAGACTCCGCAAATTCCCTTCTCTAATCATTTAGCCACGATTCATAGGGTTGAGGGGATGCCCAATATGCATATTAGCCCGCTCTCCCGTCCTCCAACGCCCACAGCAACCCTCCGTGGGCGGGAGCCAGTCAGCCACAGACCCTGAGCCGTTTCATGAAACGGTGTCCGTGGTCTACGCAAAGGTAACAGATTTAGGCCTGCCACTCCCCCGAATGCGGTCAACTGGCCACACCACCACCCAGTCCCATTTGGACCCAGAAGCCCAGAAGCTTCACCCATGCCTCGTTGTCGCATTCAGCCTGTTCTCAACGAGGAAAGATGGATGTGTCTCCAAGGTACTCCCCCCGGGGCGTCTCATGCTCTCCCCGCATCGCATTATACCATTAATGCCTGAGATCCTGTCGGCCAAGCACATCATTCCTGACCACCGTTCCCCAGCATCCGTCCCGATTCCCCGTATGCCCATGATCACTTCTCCCAAGACACGCCAACAACCCACGGTCCGTCAACCCTCGGTTCGCATTCTATCTTCGAATGCCGTTCTCATTGGGTTCTGCCCCAAGTCGTGCACTGGCAGGAAGGGGATTCAATACTCGGTCGAATCACCAGTGGCTCTATTCAAGTTCTCAAGTTTGAAGCACAGGGACTGGTATTAAGTTTGAAAGATTAATTTGTTACCAAATAGAGGCCTTCTGATGTGATACAACAACATGGTGAACCGATCATATTATATGCCTCCTGTCACATCGCTGTTTTCATGTTACTTTTTATTCAGTCTTGTCGAATTTGACAGCAGAGCCGAAACATAGCGCGGAGGTCACCGAACGGAGCCTGAAAATTCAACAACGACGTCACTGCTTCTTGGGCGCTTCGTAAAATGCGACTTGTCCTTCTACTTTTACGTACCGTATGCATCTCGATGCATTCAGCATGCACATTTCCACTACAAACACACCAATACTACTCAATTGTACCTAATACTCATATCTACACGTCTCGTATAACTGGCGGATATCTTAATTGCTCACAGCGCGTTCAATGGCGCGTTCAAGAACCCTCTTGCTTTTACACTTGCTCCTTGATATATGCCACTAAAAGGTACAGCTTTGACCTGCATATAAAGAGATCCTGGTATCCGGTGTGCTGCTTTTGCGCTTGTTCTAACCTTGTATGCGTTTATCTTTACTTTTGCTTGTTTTCGGCAATAGCCGAATTATCTCGATGAATTGCTTGGATATATTTAGCGCCCGCATTTGTTTTCCCCCTGATCAAAGACTCGAAACGATGGTGTGGTACTTTTGCTTCATTTGTGTGTGGTAAATTATTAGCAGGGACTGTATGTCATTTATGCCTACCAACAAACATGTACTTTCTCGTTCTGTGGTTAATAAACGCCTTCGGGTTGCTTTCTGGAATCCGACATAACACAAGTTACAACATAAGAATATTACCCCCCTGAACCGCGGCGCACATGATAAACGCATTGAACCCGAAAGGCTACCTTCCTGACAGAACACGAAGTGGCCAACCCCAACTGACTAGCGAGTTGAAATACACGTTCTTCTATTACTGCAACTCGAAGTGGCACCCTACTCCATTCCTACACTGCAACACGTTCCGGCGGCACACGGACGAACTAGTCGTATAGCTATCATTTTTTGACAGGATCTTAGAACCAAGAATCGAGTCCAAACACGTTATAAAGGTTCCGCCGATGTCGAACCGAGCGTTAATGGTTACGAGTAATGGCATACTATGCCAATTCAAGGGTCTCTGCAGGTCCCACAGAAGAACACGCATCTGTCAAGTACGCCTTAGAGCCAGATCACCAAGACAATCAAAGCAGTAGTCAACAAAGGGTCCATCAAGCTTCCTCCATCCGAGAAGAGTCAAAAAGAATAGAGAACATTAGCATCAGTACCCGCAGTGAAAGCCGTAGCGATGCACGGTGTTCTTCATCAATGGAAACAAGTACATCTTGCCGCCAAGAACCAGATAGGTTGTCAAGAAGATGAAGTAGTTGGGACGTATAGCCACTGACGGCCTGAGTAACAAACACGTCGTCGCCTCACACGAAGGCAATAATTCCATGCGTCATGGAGAGTTATATGGAATACGCGATATCATGGTCGGCCGAGTATCAAAGATGATGAGGTGTAATCCCATCAAGCCACAAGTCACGCAAGACTTCTCAGTACGTATAAAAGATTCCTAGGTTCCTGGAGCCTACCTGTACCCAAATTCTGCTCTAAAATGCAACCACTTGAACACAGGGCTGTAAGAGGGATCAGAAATGCTATCGTAAGGTCAGTGGGAATTAAGAACCGCGGAAAAGAATGGGTTCATTAAGGGAAGCCCTCCACTGTGATTAATAAGGAGGAGCTGTACGCATTCCGGGTACTAACACACTACCGTGGACAATTACCCACCTTCTTCGATTGAGACCCCTCATTAGGAGACCGCAAGAAAAAAAATTGTGGCATCAGAGTACCGTTCGGACTCTCCACACCCACCGCTATTTTTGCCGAAAGGATCAACCAGGCCCAGGACGAGTGTGGTGTCACGAGATCGCGTCAGAGGGAAGAAGCATCCCCGGAAAAATCTCACGGGGGTAATTATGACAGGGTCGAATGTGGAGATCGCTGGGTTGTATCGTCCTCGAGGCAGCTCATAAGTATGCTCCCTTAACCTTCTGGAAATATTCCCGGCGATTCCCAGGTTGTGTTCATTCAGGAGTGAAGCGAACGTGACTGAGATTGTGATTGGGTGGGGTGGGGACTTCATTTGGGGTGCGAGGAAACGGGAGTGAGAGGAAGGATACAGAGACGGACGCCACTGTCATATGTCGTGTATCAGGTATTGAGAAGACCGGGGGGACGGAGGAGAGAAACATAGATGGCAAGGATGACCTGTTTCTCGGATTCACGCGCCTTGGATCTCGATGTTGCAATAACATAGGTGTCCATAACTTGTACCCTTTCCTGACGGCCCCGATACTCGAAATCTGTAAAGAAGCCCGAGAGTCAAGAACCTGTGCTGATTTGTCGCCAGTGGCGTACCAGGTGGTTTGATAGACACCCTCCAAGATGTATTGCCAGACTGAATGGCGGATAGAAATGGGCGTTACGGAAGTAACGGCTCGTCCGAAATACAAATCGTAGGCTTGCAGAAAGATTCTTTAGGTCCGGATGAACCGCGTCAATTGAACGCATGTTAAGAGATGCTGAGATACCTCTTTGCCGTGGATAGGGACCAATTAGGTATGCGATACAGGCCTACTGTGCATGTGCCAAGTTCGTGAGTACAGTCTACTAACGTCAAGGGTCAGTTGGATCGCGGGGGAAGCTCAGGAAGGGGTCTAAAATCAAAAGAAGACGGAGAGAGGAAGACTGGACATGGAAAGATCGAGATGTTTGAATGCACGTTTATTTCCTCCTAACCCCGATGATAATAATAGGAAATACCAGGCCTGGAAGAGCAGGTGAATCCGGGATGACGACTCGTTCAATTGAATACTTGTCCCTTGACGAAACAGACCGTTAGTTTGGGGTACCCTCAGTGATAACAATGCAAACTGCACAGGTATAAACAGTTGAGGGGTTCACCGCTCCAATGCCCCAGAACCAATGGCAATGGCTCTCAAAATACGTTGAAGTCCGAAGAGCGCCAAGCCGACTGGGTCGAAGTTTCCGTGGGGTCACTCGATCAGAAGAAAGAAGATTCGGCCCATTGGTTAGCTGTGAACGTGAGCAATCTCTGCTGAGACGCGCCCGCCTAGCCCAAGCGTTCTGATACATGTTGTGATGGCCCAATTCACAATTCAGACTCAGCAAGGCAAGTGGGACTTGGAACTGTGTAACGCTTCAGAGATAGAGTGGATTAAAATAAACTGATACTCTCACCTCTTACGGGTTTATGAGTTTTCGTCGTAGTATATAGTTGTTATTGGTCAGACCAACCAGGGTCCTCCATCCGGGGAACGCCTTCTACGAGCCTCGAGGCAACTGGGAAGTTCGTACGTTGTAACTAAAATGCACAGGGAATGCATTGATGCGAGTCGGTCGGTGGACAAGACTTGTTCTCGTTTTCCTCTCTTTCTCGACGTGCATGGCGTACTGAGATCCGATAAGCAAGAGCTGTTCTTATCGATAAGAGCGCGGAGGGGAAAGAAATGCTTATGAAGGTGATCACGTGTAAGGGCTTTCCGAGTAGCTCGGGGGTCGAGACGGGTGCAAATGGCAATCATGCTTGACTTGGTAGTAAGTCAGAAGGTGGACATAGGAATTAGTGCCATCAGATGTTGTGGAGACAAGGCAAGATTGTAGTGCGTATCAGACGTGTGCCTCGACTTGCGGAAACGAGTCTGACACAGACTAAGACAAAGTGGGGACATCGAGAGCTTGTACCGGGATCGGAAAGAAGGGATATCAACTCGTTGTGAGCACGACATAACATGCTGCTCAGTACAACACGGGACTTCAAGAAAGGCAACCGTACGCAGGCGGCAGGGAGTCGGCATAACACTGCGTATATTAACATTCGATAATTTCGATGCAGACCCTGAGTAGGGATCATACAATGGAGTAGGTCCAAGGAACAAAATCGTCCTCGTTGTAGTACGCAGGAGATATACAGCGGCAGATTCCATCCAGCAACACGTTCCAAATTCAACGGAATGGAAAGCCGCATGCAGCGTGGTAGAAAAGAAGATCGAGCCGCGGTAGGGAAGGTCTCGGCGATCGTGCGATCACGATCCCCTCAGATCAGGGACCTAAGGTAAGGTTTCATTTTGAACTCTGAGCATATGTATGGGACTGTATGGGACCGACGGGTAGTCCATGGTAGCGCACGTTTCCGCGATAACTTGACAAGATACACCAAAGATAGAATTGACAGCGCCAGAGAAGCCCACGTTGGAAAAGATAAGTACGTCGTGATCATCCAAGATCCGGACCATTATTAAGGGGAGCGATAGCCATGTTTAGAGTCCGCAGATTCCGTAAGCCGAGGTCCAAAGTGTCAAGGCGTGGAGATATGAAAACAAGCACTAGCAGTAATCAGCTCATGTCTCGTTCACCAGGCCGGGTGGCCTTCGCACGGAAGCAAATCAAGTTGAAATTGCTCACGGATCGTGCTAGGAGGGGGTTATAAAAATCGGACCGCAGAAAAAGCCAGATTTCAGAGAGCTATCGTATACAGCCTCCAGACCTCATTTGTCGACAAAAATGACATATAGGTATACCAGAAAAAGCCACCGACGATCATGATACGTCAATCTGACGTTGTCGGTGGAAAAACATCGATGTATCCAGTTTTAAGCACGTTCGGAAGATAGGAGAATCGGTCCTAGACTTCTCGCCGGTGTCTTCTCCTTACCGGAATCAGCAAACAATGAAAGGCTAAGTAATACCAGAAAAGATCTTACCTCTAGTAGGGGCGTGATATTGAGATGATATTTGTATGAATAGGTCCACAAAAATCTCTTTAAAACAGGAGGGATCGCTGAGGCATGATGCAAGCAACAGAGATGAACCCGTCAACGTCGATCATGAATGATGCCTCAGGTACGTCAAAATGCTTCCTGGAATAATATCGCAGAGTTAGGAAAGAGCGTGTGACAGTATACAGGATGCAAGTTTCAATAGAAACCTACCAGGATCTAAATAAGCCCGACGGAGCAGTTTCACTGTCTCCGAGCTGAGTACTTGTACCGTCGTTCCGAATGTGTTGACTAGGTATTCCTGCGGAATGAAACGTGGCGCTTAGATCGGCAGGATGCCAAGAAACCGTGCTAACATTAGGAAGGTGGGATTTGGGTATCAGGTAGCGTTGCGAAAAGCCTCAGCACAGTGTACGCAGAATCGACGATCGTGTAGTTTGGAAGGTGCTGGCAGTTGAAGAAAAAAAAACACGTCGAAAACGCGTGCTCTAGCCTGCCGGTTGCAGCCACGTGATCGAAATTGCAAAATCATTTTGCGATAATCATTTTCAAGGTAACTTTGCCGTCACTGCAATCATTGCACAGCACTTTTATATCAGCCCTTCTTGTCACTGTCTTGTCATCTTTGCCAAACGAGAGGACGAATATGATTGTATGATTATGCTTGCATGATTCTCTGCATTATGTTCCCTCGCAGAACGCCCTCAATATCTGCTACTGGACCCACACCGAGCAAGCTCTAAGGTAATGCTAGGCGTATAGCTAAGGCTGTGGCACAGGGGCCGTTGTCATTCACATTTGGCTGAAAAATATATCGTATATAAGGTCTAGAGCTCTCCTATCGTCTCTGAGCTTGATGTCTATATGGTATCTTGATCGATCGTTGTTTGAAGTTGAGGAATATCACGCTACCCCACAGCCTGAGCACTGGGCTGACTCGGAGTAAGGAGTAGATAACTCTTGGTACGTTCATCCGAGTAGTGATCTATGCATTTCATCTTTGACCAACATCTTTCGGCTAGATTGCGACGTTTGGAGTTGACTTTGAATATTACACCCAATGCTCCTTCTAGCCTTCAAGTTTACTCAGATACGATTCCAAATAGTGTATTTCGAGTTCTTATCAAATTTGGCGCAGTTGTGGATTCACTCGCTCGCCATGGTCGTCTACAACACCTATCATGCGGTCCGTTGCATTCCGCTTCTCCATCTGCTGACTCAGCCGGAATTCGATGTCTCATTTCTGATGATTCCAGCAGTCAGGTGTTTCCTTCTGTTTCCTGAAACAATAGAAGTTACCATTCATCCAAATGTGTTTTGACTCACATACTCCTCCTTTACATATACCTCGACCTCATAATGCGCTCCTAAATCATTCCATATGATCAACTGTGGAATGCGAGCTTTCAAATCTCCTCGTTGGGTCCACGTACGGAAGTCCGCTTCCCTGGGTAGACAGGCTTCGGAATCTCAAGGTTTCGCGTCTGATGTTGAGGATGCATTTTTTTTACATACAGTCAGGCCATTCGCATTCCCCTAATGGCTCGGTTCTGCGGACCGTCGCAAGGTTTATCGGGTTCAAGTTGGCATTTAGTGCCGACTACAGTGGCATCCGGCTCAGTCACAGGTCGTTGGATGGTATTTAAAAAGGGCAATTAGTTCTCTAATCTTCCTTGTGTACTTCCTAAGCACGCTTGGTTGTGCTTGGTCTGTCAGTTAACCGTCATGGCACCCTTGTGTGGTCGACGTCTGTATTATACCATCAATGCTGGTATGTACTCCTCGACCCTCGATCGGGTGCACTGATATCATAGAGTTGTTTAGTTGCCGGACTTGCGATTTTCTTGTAAGCTATGCTGCCCAGTGTTTTTTTCCAGCTTTACTAACCTCCCGTCTACAGCTTTGGCTATGATCAAGGGATGATGGGAGGAGTAAATGTAGC
Source organism: Cerrena zonata (assembly GCA_038087015.1). Taxonomy (NCBI): domain Eukaryota; kingdom Fungi; phylum Basidiomycota; class Agaricomycetes; order Polyporales; family Cerrenaceae; genus Cerrena; species Cerrena zonata. The sequence goes on from JASBNA010000025.1 coordinate 275,652, forward strand.
TCCGGATTACGTTCGAACAATGAAACTTGGCTTCTCAACGTTCGTCAAATTAATGTTTCTCGAGGCAATCATTTTCCTAAGATTTGCTTCTACAGATACAAGGGTCCTGCTGAAGGATATGTCGCTACGATTACGGAGCCAACTCGACAAGGAGGCATAGTCAGCATATACTATTTTGGAACCCTACTTGGTTGCCTCCTTGGTGGTGTCGTTGGAGATAGGTGAGTCTCCAGTGTTTATAGCATCTGACCTAGACATCCCTCTAATTAACGTCCCCCAGAATTGGACGTCTCAAAGGAATGATGGTGGTTTGTACATTTACTCTGTGTTTTCATCTTATGACGTTTACTATAGGTTATTCTAGGCCAGTGTCTGGGTTCTTCTTGGCGCAGCATTACAGGCCTCGGCTCAAAATATTGCTTGGTGTGTATTTCAGTGTTCTTGGCTAGAATATCTATCCATCTGAATTTGTATCATCAGGATGTGCTGTGCTCGTATCATCAATGGGATCGGGACAGGATGCCTCAATGCTATAGTGCCGGTCTGGTCTGCAGAGGTTGCTACACATACGTCCCGAGGTGCCTTCATCGCAAGCGAGTTCACCCTGAATATCTTTGGTGTGGTCATCGCATACTGGCTTGAATTTGGAATGGGGTTTATTGGGGACGGGAATACTCAAGTCCGGTGGAGGGTACGTCGAATATCTTGTTGTTCTTCGTTCCGCTTTTCAGAATTTGACAACGGATGCAGTTTCCTGTAGCGTTTCAGATCCTTCCTATTCTAGGCTTCATAGCATGTCTGCCCATGATGCCCGGTTGGTTTATCCAAAATTCTACGTCCATCTCGTATCTAATAATGTAACCACTGTAGAATCTCCACGTTGGCTAGCGAAGGTGGGACGAAATGAAGAGGCCCGCGTCATTCTTGGGCGACTTCGTTCCGAAGATGGTAACCCCGAGGCTGCTCGAGCTGTTGCCGAATACGAAGATATTATCGCTGTCGTTGCTCTCGAACAGGAGCATTCAAAGAGAAACTCGTACATCTCGATGTTCTTCAGCCTTCATGACGATGGTTTGCATATTGCGCGCAGAGTCCAACTATCTATTTGGCTACAAATTATACAGGAGTATGTCCGACCTTCATACCGAATTATTTGTTTTATGATGATTGACATCCTTCCGATCGCTAGATGGGTTGGTATTGCGGCTATCACTGTATATGCACCGACTATATTCTCGGAAGCAGGATACAGTTCTCGAAAGTCACAATGGCTGAGTGGTCTCAATGATGTGCGTACCAGTGGAACTTGAAGTCTTCATACTGGCTGACTGTTTGTCCAGATAACGTATATGTTCAGTACGCTCATGGCTGTTGTTACCATCGATCGCTGGGGGCGTCGTATCGGACTCTACTGGGGTGCGGTTGGCCAAGGCATTTCTCTTATCCTTGCAGGCGCTTTCAGTCGCTTGCTCAAAGACCACCCTGATCATGCAGCACAATATGGAGGAGCTGCTGCATTCTTCGTGTTCCTTTACACAGCAATCTTCGGAGCGACGTGGTTAACGATTCCATGGGTATATCCGACCGAGACATTCCCTCTCGAGGTTCGAGCGAAGGGTAATGCTTTTGGTGTCGTTGGATGGTCTATCGGTAACGGGTACGTTCTCTCATTCCAATACACTTATCGTACGTTAACAATTGTGCAGATGGCTGACCTTAATGAACCCTGTCATGTTCTCCCGAATTGGAGAGAATACGCTGCATATATTCGGGGCCATCAATTTCCTTAGTATCCCCATGGTCTGGGCGTTGTATCCCGAAACTGCTAATAGAACTCTAGAAGAAATGGTCAGTCGTCATTCTGTTTCGTTGTTGGAATAGCGACTGATAACCTTCTACCTCCAGGATCTTCTTTTCGCGAGTAAGAGCCCATGGGTATGGGACGAAGAAGAACATTTCCGCAAACTCAAAGCCGAGAATGCACACCTGACTCACGTCAGTCAACACGAGAAGAAAGTTTTAGATCCACCTAGGACCCCTTCTGAGGAGAATTGAAAAAGAAGGAGATTAGATTAGGTTGGAAATGCCTGTTCTTGTACGTCTCGGGGACCTCGAGCCAGCATCAATGTCCATTCATAGATCAAGAGAAGCGTTAGTGTAAGTAGAATTACGAATGTGCACGATCTAGTCGTGGAGATGTAAATAAACCTTTCAAACCGGTGTGGAGCATATGTTTCGGAACACCTGCAGGGACGAGGAGCACGGGAAATGGTATATCATGTCGGAGATATAAGTACAAAGAGACAACGGTTGTGGACAATGAAGAATACAAATACAAAAATAGGAACCTAGAACTAGTCTGCTAGCTTGGGAAGGACTGTGATCAGTTGATCCATATTCAAGAATTGCACCCAGGTCTCCAGGGACTTAGCGTCTCTTTGCCAGATGAATTTGGACTCTGGCCACCCTCTGAAGAAGGCACAAGCACATTGGTACTTCTCTTCAGTCGATGTTTCTGCTTCGCGAATGACTGTATTTCCTTGCCAGATACGGAACTCCCATCCCGATAATGGTCGATTGTCACCGAAAATCTTCTCGCCAGCGACATTGAACTCCAAACGGGTGTAATCGAACCCCGCTGGCTGTCCAATAGCATTCAGATAGGCTTGTTTCAAAGCTAGTATAAGGCAAAGACGTCGTAGAATGACATCGTCTCTGTCACCTAACGACTCAATCTCTGCCGGCGTCAGCTGTAAGAAAGTATCGTGGGTCAGCACATGAATACAGGATAAAAGAGGATATTATTGCCAACCTTGTGGTATTGAGATTCAGCCCAGTCAGTGACAGACATGTTGCGAGGTTGTGTTGAAAGCATCTGAACGCCCAAGCCGATTGAGACTACTTCTCGTTGGCGGCCTTGGACCATGGCCATGCCAACCAGGGATTCATCATGGGTTACATGGTAGCCTATAAGTGACTTCAAACGTCGTACAGGATCCATGTTGCGATCCAAAGCCTGAGCGATAAAGGTCTATTAGTAAAGTTTACGGGCGAGAAAACAATCCATACATGCCTGTTCTATCCAGTGTTTCCCGTTGGGTAGCATATTATCCCTCCATTTGGAGCGGGGTATCCGGCGATGCCTCATCATAAGAAGTGGCATCAGGTATGTGACAGTATTGACTAAATAACGTTTGTAAGTCAAAAACACAATTAGAGAACTCAAGAGTGCCACTGATCACTGACTCGCTGTCTGTCTATTTCCGGGTTCGTATAAAATATTGGCATGAGGAACACATATCTGCACAGTTTGGTAGCATTTCTCGTATTCCTATGTTCATGGAAGAATAGGTGAACCTAGAAGGTCGACGCGTACGATCGATCGAGGACACTCACCTCGGGTGTAAGATCTCGATTATACCATAGCATCCATACTAAGATTGGACAATCCATAGTTCACAATATGCAAGATGGTAACTAAGAAGGGGTAGGTTTTGCGGGGGGATGTACAAACCAGAAACTTGAAATGTCTGGTACTTATACACCAAAAATTGCTAAGCGCCTTGGGTCAAATGTTCCCTTTGTCGCGTTGCCACAATGCAAACAAAGAGCCCAGCAGGGATACTGAGGTACGTACTTCAGGGACTACTTATGAGAGAAAGAGGAAAAGGTCTGACAAGGACGGCATGTATAACATGGTGATGATAGACACGTCGAGAACGAACCTGCCCACTGCGCCACGCCCCGATTATCTGATCGTTGTACAGGGGAAGTAATTTATTTGTTCTAGCTGATTCCAACGGAGTACAAACAATGGCTCTTCAGAAGGCGTATTCTTACATGGGATATGTTAATTTCGTCCAAACTCTAGACTGACTGTATTCAGGGTCGAGTACAATACTGCAAGAAGACACCCGCAGCTCTGATATTAGTAGTTGGAATGTTCTCGGTACTTCGGAGTACAAGATCCTTCGAGACATTATTCTGGATAGGTGGTGACCAGGGTCTCGGACATAAACATCTCTATATTGGAAAAGAAGGCAGGGAAGTGCCTCGTGGCATAGTGGTGGATCTGCAGCAAGTAAAATGGTTGTCTTGTATTGCGGTCTCGTGTAAAGAGCGTGTTCAGGAGGAAAATACCGAGGAAGCGACCGATACTGTGCCATGACTCACTCCGGATAGTCATAGTACTGTACTTGGTACCAAGTTGTTTCTCTACAAGTTGGAGTTTATACTAAACAATACCAAACCGTGAGAATTTTGGACAGGTGACGTACATACTAGTACTCTAGTAGCATATGATTGAACCAACCAGGCCGGTCCTCGCGCTCACGTAGTAAATCGAGCTGACATTCCCGTCATAACGAATGGCAAGTATATAAACGAATGCCGTTGGGAATCAGTCACAACATACATCATGACGGACAAAGCTATCTCCTTGAACGATCAGACTGCAAAGGATATGCTGGAGGCTCGAGCTCGCTCCCATATCCACACTCAAAGGATTAAGGAGTTCTTGCATGGTAATCCTTATTCATGGGCAAGGTATGTCAACACTGAATATTAATATGTTTACAGGAGGTCACGACGCATGGGAGGAACACTCTAGTGTTGTCTCTTTACTCTCAACGAACCCAGTATTTGACAAGAATGAAAGGTCAGTGCCTCATCTAGCCCAGAACAGAACTCTCACACAACATCTAGGTTGTACCTGTCGCGAACTGAGCGTTATGAAAGATCGTTCATGCTTGTGAATGAGTTACAATCCATGAAAGAACATCACGCCTGGTCTCCGAGCCAATATACGAAAGCAAGTAACCTCCTTGACGAACCTATAGCCATGGACCTGCACGAGACCGGTATGTAGCAGGCAGTACTTGGAGTTAAATAATAATCTCTAACTTGTCGCAGCCTTTGCACCCGTCTTCCTAGCGCAAGGTTCTCCAGAATTATTGGCCAAATATAGTGACCTGATAGTCAACCGTGGAATATTGGGGTAAGCTGTAATCAGCTGTGTATGACGCATCAAACTCAGAGAGGAGAAATCAGCTGCTACCTTCAGACTGAACTCGGCCATGGTTCTAATGTAGCAGGGTTAGAAACTACAGCCACTTATATTCCGGAAACCCAGGAATTTGAACTTCACTCTCCAACGCTGACGAGCCGAAAGTGGTGGGTTGGTGCTTTGGCCCGTACAGCAACTCATGGTGTAGTACAAGCGCAACTGATTCTCCCAGGAGGGAAAGCAGTTGGACCACACTTGTTCTTCGTGCAGTTGCGTTCGCTCGGTCGGTACCAATATTCTTATATTCTCGAAATGGTCTAATGGTATCGTTGACTCATACAGATGATCATAAAGTACTCCCAGGTATAACACTGGGTGACATAGGTACTTCCTTGGTCTCAAATCTACTTTATCATACTTATATAAATTATAGGTCCTAAGGCTATGAGCGGATTCCCAGCAGTGGACAACGGGTTTGCGTCATTTGATCGCGTACACATCCCGAGAGAACATATGCTGTCCAAATTCGCCCAGGTTACCAAGTCGGGAGAGTATGTACAACCGCCTCATGCAAAGATGAGCTATGGAGGAGTAAGTTTATCACGATGCTTCAAGAGGCATACATTGACATGAGATAGATGGTTTATATCCGTGCACAGCAAGTACATTCCCAGAATGTTAGGAGCTACTACTAAAGGTATATTTACAGAATCGCTAGTCGAGCGGGATGGAACATTGCGAAAGGTATTTCGCTGTGAAACGAGAAGTTTTTGTGATATCCACTCACATCTCTTTAGCTGCTACAATCTCTATTCGATACGCCACAGTACGTAGACAAGGTAATCGAGGATCCGATGGACTCGAACAACAGATCATCAGCTACCCTTCCGTCTATAACCGTCTGCTACCCATTCTCTCTCGAGCCTATGTATTCATTCTTTTAGGGCATAATCTGGTAAGTCACGACCATGCTAATAGTATAGCTAACTGCTTTTTTAACTCGTGTTCAGGTGGAAACATTCACTTCCATGTCTGCTAAACTCTCCGCTGGCGATACATCTGTCCTCGCCGAAATGCACGCTATTACTAGCAGTCTCAAAGTGCTCACCACCAGCACGAGCGTCCAGGACATTGAAATCGCAAGACGTGCCTTAGGGGGTCACGGTTATAGCGCATTCGCTGGTTTAGGTCGTATATACGCAGACAACCTGCCGAGCGTCACGTCCGTAATACCAACTGTTTTCTCATCATCATTCTCGACTGACTCTTTGATGTAGCTACGAAGGTGACAACTTCGTCCTTGACCAACAAGTAGCAAGGGCTGCGGTAAAGGCTTATAACACATTCATATCTAAACCAGAAGCTGAGTCGAATTTGTCGCCTTCGACACAATACCTCCGTACCCTGGGCGATATACGCTCTACAATACCTGCCACGTCCTGGACAGATCCTCAAGTCCTTGTAAACCTCCTCGAACGAAGAGCGGCAAAGGCGGTCCAACACCACGTCAAGCACCTTGACAACCCCGACGCGGGTGCTAATCAACGAGTCTCTCGAGCCGTTGGAGAAGCTTTTGTTGCAGCACAAACACTGAATTCAATTGGCACCATACCTGCAGTCTTATCGAAACCAGAGTTAGATGCCGTCACTAGCCTGTTGATCTTAGTAAGTCCCGAATACACATATGGGCCTACGATGACTGACAACACCCCTAGTATTTATTAACGACGGTTGAAGCGGCACTTGTGGACCTCTATCAGTTTGGTCTGATTCAAAGCGGGAGCGAGGACATGGATCCTGCCTCTGAGATCCGAGCGACGATCAAGGACATTTGTGCCAGAGTTCTACTTCACTCTATCGCGCTTACAGATTCGTTCGGTTTCTCGGACTGGGAGTTAGATAGGTAAGAACATTATCTATATCTCAATAACACACAAAAAGGCTCACTAGTATCAGTGCTCTTGGTGTACATGATGGGCGTGTGTACGAGGCACTATGGAACAAAGCACAAACAGAGCCCCTCAACAAGTCAGAGCTTCCTCCAGGCTACTTTGTACGTATCAATTCTATCGCCGGTGTGACGCATACTTACACTTGTCCAGAATTATCTGAAACCTATTCTGGATCGCGGACAGCGCCTTGCTTCCAAGAATAAGTCGAAACTCTAAGTGTTGTGTGCCGCTTTGATAATGAAAGGCTGGTATACAACATGCTTTGAGTATTTCGTTTCAATCACTTATGTGCATACTTCATCGAGGATATTTGACAGACTGGATGCTAGGTTTACTGCCCTTCATCTCGAACGTTTATAGTGACATCTATTTCCTATGTAAAGACAAAGCTCTCAACTGTAATTGTACCTATATGACTCACCAATTGACCAGTGTCCAATCATTAAAAGTTATGAATCATCCTCGGATACATCCCCAGTTTCAAACGTTTTTATTTCCTCTATATGTTCATCGTCAAGTATCCTCTGCATCTTCCATTGGCCTTCCTTTCCATATTGCTCAGATCGAATAATGTAGTCCTTAATCTCGCCACCGCCAGCAATACGAATCTCGACCTTCCCCAGAGATGGGACTTCCTGCGCTAGATACGAGGAAAAGTCTGTCAAGTCGATTCGGCGCCGAACAGCTTCCGCTAGGTCTTTTTTGTTTGCCCTAATATTGACGCGGAGAAAATCTGCCTTGACCCTTCTTAAATGACGGTGCAAATAATTCTGTTCCATTCGCGTCAGACAGGGTTCGAGTCAAGATGGTCCGGATGTGCGTACCTGCAAGTTAACAGCCCTGCTTGCAAAAGTATCTGGGTCAATGGGTGGGTTTTTTGAAGTCGCCTCCAAACTAATATCGACCATTTCGAAACGATGATCCACATTTCTGAAGAGTTTAAAGAGGTCAGAGAAGACTTCTACTGAAGAGCCCGACCTTTCAAACGTAGTTGCAGGACAATCCTCAATTATTTTCTGGAAGCATTTGAGACCGCATTCTTTCTGAACCTGCCATATGTTCAAAACTTCTACAGGGCGATCCAGACCCAGTCCGTACAATACTTCGGCGTGTCCAGAGATTTTGGTTACCGACCACTTCTTAAGTGGTGGATTATTCTTGTTCGTATATCGACAATCTTTGATATGTTCTGGATCGAGGTTCGAAGCGCGGCCAGATTCGCAGGTTAGTTGTCTTAATACAGGGAACCAAGATGCGAGCGAACGATAGACCTTCTGTTCGGATTGCCATACGGGATTGAGCCGCAGACTGACCAGTGCTGTAAAGGTGGTCTGGTTTGGGTACTGCGCGAGCATATCCAAAGATGTGTAGTCCAATGACAAATGCTCCAACGTTTTGGCAAAGGGACAAATGGATACAGTCCAATCGATGACCGAAGCGACTTCGTTCACTATGATGGCGGTCAACGGAGATTGCATAGCGAAGAGCATGTCAGCGCAGGTTTGACCAGCATGATGGAAATGGATCCCTAGAATCCCTGGATGGGAAGATATAGCGTTAACTAGCCTTGGGAATGCCCTCAGCAATTTCTCCGCCGAACGGATGACTAGCTTTTTCAGCTTGACTGCATGCTGTATAATGGCAACTACCACGGGCTCGTGCAAACTGGCGACCGGGCGTGGGAGGTCTGTTATATTGATGGCAATGTCAACCAGTAAACCAGCACGGGTGACGATATCGCCCTGCATATAAGTACAGATGGGGACGAGGGTGTCGGGGGTGAGATTGGCCCTCACCCACGGGGTTTCCTTAGGTCCTGAAATCCCAGGAGGAGGAGCGATGTATGCGATTGGGGCGGGAGGTTGGTATGGTGCTTGAAAAGGGAGTTGCCCGGATGGCCACTGGTAATCCATGGTGTGATGAAAGAGGATCTATAAATTTGATGCGATGAGTGGCATCTCGCGATACATAAGATAGAACCAACTCTTTGTCTTTGCCTTTCGGATGGTAATCCAGAAAGGGGTAGTTTCTGAGTCAAAGTGGAAGGACTCTCAGACGTAACACAAAGAAGCGAAGCTAAAATATATGGAGAAGAATACAAGGTGCAATGGGGATGCTATTAAATCCTGTAGTGACTTTGAGGAGAAGAATGAGATCAACTTGGCCTCAATGGTGGCGGAGTTCGTGCTGATAAGATATCACGATATGCACGAGGCACACGCTCCCATCATTACTGACTTGACGTTGTTTACATGTACCATTTCCAGAATCTGGAAGGTATTCCTGATCCTTTGTAGAAGGGTGTGAGTCAATGTCTACCACCATGCGGATCAAATCATAGGATCTGCTAATGCGTCTGAGTTTGTTAAAAGAGGTAGCTCGAGTAGGCATAACAATTGTTTTCTTTTTGAAGCAAACGATCGATGATCCAGGTACGAGGCCCAGGATGGGCACGGGAAACGAGCTGCCCACGCCATACCTTCTCTCATCAGAAGATGTTCGGGACTTCGTCAGGATACATGAAGTATTATCTGAGACGAGTCTGAGAACCATATTCTTTTTGAAGTGGTGTCCGTACAGAGACCAGTACGTCGGAATCATCTGACCCTCAACCACAGAAGCTGATATAGTTCTAGCTCTCTGTCTTCAACTCGCTAAAAACAGTGTTAGTGATCCAGGAAATGTACTTAAATTGCGTACCAACGTAAATAGTTAGTCTCGCCTTCAGTCCTAGTCAGTATTGAACTTCATAATCATCTTTTCGTTTAATTTCCTTCTACCTACTTCAAGAGCTACAACAGGGACGTGATACATCGTAATAAAGAACGTAAAACCATCTAACAACACACTCAATGGATACACTTCTCTCGCATAGGAAAAATCAAGCAGATGCAAAACGAAACGTTTACTTGAACTATAAACATCGAATAAGTAACGGGTACTCAGTAAAGGCACGTGGAAACAACTTACGTTCTTGCCATCCACCCACTTCTTACCGTCAATCTCGAGATCCCAAGCGAGGGCAGCCTCGAAGAACTCCTTGTCCTGGGGGTTCTCGAGATCGAGCTTGGTGTAAGAGTAAGATTCCCAATCGGGGGCAACATCAACGACAGGCTTGACGTCTTGTCCACGGAGGGTCAAAACACCAGAAATGACAGAGTTGTTGGTAGTGCCAAGAACACCAACAGAGCCAAAGAGGTATTTACGGGATGCCTCAAGACGGTTGAAGAAACCACCGATCTGGTTCGAGGACATGAAAGTTTGGGTGAGCTCTTCGTTGTACTTGAAGTCAACTCGCCAGTTAGAGAAGCCCTCCTTGTCGAAGCTGAACAAGAACGAGTTCAAAATTTGTGATAAAAACAATGCGTCAAACCGAAACTTACTTTTGATAGAACCACTCGATCGAGCCACCGGCTCCTCGTGTTTCCTTGTTGGAGTACGCACGTTTCCAGTCTTCGAGGTTAAAGGTCGACTTGGGAAGGAAGTCGAGGGGATTCTTGGCTTTAGGTTCCTCCTTAGGGACAAGATCATCCTCCTCCTCTTCAGGCTCCTCCTTCTTGGGCTTCTTCTCGGCCTTGGGGGCGGGGGGTGCAGCAGGCTTGGGAGCCTTCTCCTTCTTCTCCTTTGCGGGAGGAACGAAAGCCAGGGGCTTCTCACAATATGCGATGGGTCCGAAGATCTCCGTAATCTTGGGGTGGTTGGCGATAGTTTCGAGGTGACGTATGGTGTTGGGGAACTTGGCACGAGCGGGGGCATCGAGGATAAGAGCAACAACGCGTTGGATAACGGAGGCAACGTTGATATCAGCTAGTGAGATACGTTCGCCGACGATGAAGGTGCGTGCCGCTAGGTGTTTCTCGAGGGTGGTAAGTCCACGGGTGATGCGATCAATAAAAGCGGTGTGGAGCTATTATTGGAGGCAAGTCAGATTATGACTCGTAAGTGTATGAGTCGAACGCACTGGCTTAGCATATGGTGTCAGGATACCGTTGCAGATTTGGTAGATGAAACCAACATGACCGTCGATTTCGTTGTCGGCAAATTGAATCCATTGGTCAATAAGTGCACGCTCTTCTGGGCTGGAGCCGAGGAGTGTTGAGTTGGGGGCAAGGGAAGCAACTAAAGCGAAAAGTTAACAATTAAAACAATCCCAGTGGAAAACGAATGCGATCAGAATCTTTCATATCCTCGACATAATGGATTAAGACAGGGATAACTGATTGATAATTGTCTCGTCCTTTCGCGAAGCCCGAATGGATGTGGTAACTCACTGTAGTTGCCGATCGCGACAGACTCGAAAAGGTGGAAACCGTCCTTAGTTTCCAAAGCTGGGATCTTTCCGTGGGGGAACTTGGCAGTGAACTCAGGCTTCTTGTTATCCTGGTAGTGAGTGTAGTTTGCGGGCAGATCAACGGTGAGTCCTGCAAGGGCTGCTGCGGCACGAATCTGCATAAGAAAATCGGTAAAAATGGACAGAAAAGTGATGTAAACAGATGTGAACTTACGCGCTTGCCTTTGCTTTGAGCGGGGAGGGTGTACAGAGTACCAATGGAGGCCATGTTTGAGGCTTTTGAATGACGAGATGGAGGTAAGAGGATAAGTTGTAAAGATCGCTACAATCGAAGTCTGAAGCAAAAATTTGGATCGATAGTATTCTAGCCCTAACCCTAATTACACATCCTTGACTCATCGGTGGCCATGAACACAACTTCAAGATCACAATGAACTTTTTTTCGGTACTCTAAGTGTTCACCAGACACCCGACGCTAAGCTCAGCTCTCAGCCTCTATTTCAAGAAAGCAGTCGTTTTCTATGGTAGATTGATAAACAAACGATTCCATGTAGCTAAATGGATCCCTCTTCGCGAAATGCGCGACGAATAAGAGCAGCTGCTCCGGAAGAGCGAGGTTGAATGTTACATACAAACGATTTCGGATGACTAAATCAAATTTGAATGAAAAACTCAGTAAATGACAAACGTATGCAAGATGCATATATTTCTGTCTTACCTCGTAACCCCCGTGGCATACTCGAGATCAGGCATAATCTCCTGGCCATTCTCGTCGACGGCCTTCGTGATATCAAACGCGGAGAGAACGGAAACTGCAACTATCCATAAACTGTTCTCACCCAGGAATCGACCAGGACATTTGCTACAAAATATGAATGACGTCATATAACTATTGCCGACTGGTCAAAAGTCACTTACCGCCTTCCAAATCCGAAGGCACATTCAGGGTAAGGTTCGCCGTTACCTTCTGGTTTGGGAAGGAATCTTTCGGGATAGAAACGATGGGGGTCGGCATAGGTGTTCTCGTCTAATGTCATGGCACTAAACAATTATAAGATAAAATGTGTATTAGCTTACAAGAATGAGATTGCTCACCGAACGTTGGCGACGACCATGGATCCTTTGGGAATAAACATTCCTCTATACATGTCGTCGGTCGTTGTGGCATGGGGTACACCTAAGAGACGCGGATGGAGTTCCAACATTTAGTTTGGTCGATTGGGATTGATCAAGATCTCAACATACCAAGGGGAGCACCTTGCTTCCATCTGATGGATTCCCAAAGCGCGGCATAGACGTAGGGTAATGAGTCCATATCTGAAAAGTCTGGAAGACGATCGTTCCCAACCACTCTGTCAATCTCCTGCTGAGCCTTGCGTTGAACGTCAGGATAGACGAGCATGGCTAGAAGGAACGTTTGTATCTCTGACAATGTCTGAGTCAAATTATGTTAGTAACATGATAAAAACATTTTGACTTGAACTCACTGTGTCTCCTCCGGCTAGAAAGAAACATCAATTCTCATGATATGACAAAGTATAACAATGTTCTTACCGCTATACATGTGAAGTGCGGCGGTGTTGACGTCATTGATTTCTTCTTCAGGTGCATGTCGTTGGGAGAGCTCCTCGAGATGCAAGGACAAGAAGGATGGAGCAGCAGTTCCAGCAGCCTAAATGATCCGGTTAATCGCAAGATAAATACGGTAGTCGTATGTTACTCACCATTTGCTTTCTGACTTCCTCAAGGGGATACGTTCGCAGTGTCTGAATTATAGGCTGGGCCTCTGAGAGTCTCGTCAGTATTTACATCATAAACCGAAGCAGATTGAATGAACCTTGTGCTACCCGAATAAACCAGGCACCAGGGAACCATGGTGGTAGATATCGCACTGGACACAAGTCAGTAAAATATCGTACCAAATATACAACATTTTTCAGGGCTCACAAAACGGGAAGACATCCACAGGGGTCATTCCGGGAGTCCCAGATTGGGTGGATATATGATTGACACCTTCAGCGATTGCGATATAAGGATCGTCATCAGAGATTATACGATGTCCGTATGTTATCTCCATTATCACGGAGACTGAGAATCTATTGATTGGTCTTAAAATGTGAAGCAGTCCAAAGACATGTGAACTGACCGTTTTGTATGGTGTTCGAAAGCGAGAGGATCATCCAGGAACTTCTGGAGTAACATACGGGCCTGCGCAACTTGAACGTGTTGAAATTTGATGATCTCCTGTCGACCTAAGGGATGGTGCAATAATCGACGCTGTCTCTGGAATTGCTCTCCATAAGGTAAAAACACCAAGACATCGGTCCATCCAATGCTAAACATGCATTCTGTAATTAGATCCAGGTAAGAACACCCAGCCAAAGGTGACGCACAAATCTTGCATCGGGAATCTCGGTCTATCGCTATAGATCGCACTCCGCTTGTCCAGGAGTTCAACGGCGGCCTCCTCGCTATTCAGAATGACAATCGACTTCCCCAGCACGCTCAGATACAGGACATCCCCTACATTTATTTGACATTAACTGTCAGTGGGGATGGAGTTAGAAGGAGACGAGTACCGTATTGTTTCGACCACTCGCGGTATACTTCTGCATGGTTCTTGAGAGGAGCCACACGAAGGTGGCCAATCAAAGGATCGCTCGGCGGTCCTGGAGGAAGAGACAGAGAAAGATATCTTCCTTTCCCAGCGTATCTCCAGAGTATGAAAGCAATCAAAACGAACCCGCTAGAGATGAGTAGAGTGGCAGGCATGACGATTTACGACTTGGGGTGTTGTTAGGTGCTCTCTCCATCGTGTTCAAATATCCATATTTGTAGACCTGTGGTCAGCAAAATGTCACTCTGTCAGGAGAAAATACGATCGTGATCGTCAAGTATGGAGTTAATACTAATCAAGTATGACCTGGCTCAAGCGTTTCATGACCTCTTTGACACCACAAACGACACCTATTTCGCTTCGCTAAGATAGTGCCTATTCGACATCGGTAGAGTCACCTTTGCATCGCACCGAGAGCCAGCAGGACCTAACCCAGTGGAGAATGCAAATTGGTGTTGGCAATCTCCGTCTAACGGTTGGGAACCGCGAGCGAACGTCCGTGCCAATCGCTTCTGCATCGTAGTCTGGAAACAGGTTATGCAAGGCGTGCGACTCAGGTATGCACCGTGAAATGTATGATATCCACACGGCCGGAAGATGAAGATGCATGCCGGTTGTCGAGATCAGCGTAGTATGCCTAGTAAAGCCGAGCAGAAACCTTAGCAAACGTAGCTTTGGTACCAGGATTATATTCCCATGCAAGGGACAGGTAGAAAAGTGAGAAGTGATGTGATCTATGTTACGATTCCTGAAGAAAGATAGTTTATGGTACAAGTTCAAAGTTATGATCGCTCCCCAAATCATCCGCGCTAAACGTAAATTTATAGCCTACTGTGGGTTAGATCGGTTAGGTTTCACAGCATTACAAGCTGTAACGAAGGTGGGTGGCAGGGTGGTTGAGCTAACGATATTTCCATCTCGAACGACTGGAAAGAGATACATAGAATGATCTGTTCTTGACTGCAATGAATAACTCAGTCGTAAGTTGATTGCCTGAAGCCTATAATCACAATAGCGTGCCATCATCCGCTCCATCTAACTTTTCTAATGCACTATGGCAAGTGAGACGGTTCTTCTCGCTTCCTCTTTCTTATGTCTCTGTCTTCAGAAACGTGCTAGGCGAACTATCTACTTCCTTCCTGTCATGTTGGCGAACATGAGTCAAGTCTTTGGTCACGGTCTGGGCTTTAAGTTCATGGAAATGACCTTCTTCGTACCATATCACAGGTTATTGCTTGCGAATAGAAGATCCTGCACGTAAAGAGCTATATACTCGGTCATTGTGTCACGAGAAAGAAAGGAAACTAACCATTTTTTCCAGGGTCCTATTCGCAGTTTCCGGATACAATGCCCAAGCTATGGGTATGCTAAGGAAGTTGCTGACGTCAAAGACATATGGTTTCTCCCAATTTTGTTGGACACCACAGGGTTCATAAGGTTCAGCCATCTAGACATACGTCAAAACCTTCCCAGTCGTTCCACGTCTACTATAGCACATACCCATTTCCAATAGACCAACCAATGACGGCAAAAGTGTTACCCTTGGCGCGAATCTCGGGCGGAAATATTTCGGTTGGGTAGACCCAAGGAATGGACAACCAAGTGGTACCAATTATAGGTGTGTAGAGGAATACAAAGAAGGTAGGGGCCCCTCCGTATCAGGTCGCTTTGTCTGGGTGATCCTTTAGTAGTTGATTGGAGGCCCCAGCGAGAACGATAAAAAAATCCTGACCGACCACCCTCAATACAACCCAACCCCATCAGTCTATCGTGACGATGACCTGTTTGAGCGAAGATTTTCGAGGCTTACACGGTTCAAGCGGAAATACCGATGGATCTGCTGAGCGCATATCAACAAAAGAGCCTATGTTTCGCACAAGCGAGACTTATGGTTATATAATTTGCAACCAAACAGACCATTGAACCGTTCTTGCAATAGGGAGGCGAATTTTTTGTTCGAGTTCAATGGCTGTGACGATATCGTCATACTCAGAAACAGCGGGGTACTTCTGCATTCCTGGTGGAAGTAGATCGATAACTATATGGACCCCATCATAGCGTCCCATCTTTGCCAGCCAACGGGAAAATTCTGAGGTAAGGGTTTGGTTAAACCGAACAATTTCAAAGCTAATAGAGACACTAACCGGCATGAAAGGTAGGCATGCCATGAAAGCAATAATAGAAATAATTTGAGACGCAACTGGGAACTGCAATATCCATCAAATATTCTTCTTAAATCTAAATAATCTATAGGACTTACCCCCCCCACCAAATTTCTGTGTTTCCGTCACCAATGAGCCCCATTCCGAATTCAATCCAGTGCGCGACAACTACACCGAAGATATGATTCGTTAACAATGAAGGCACTCCGAGGGGTAACGACCAATGCATAAGATTCGGTTCATGTTCAAAGGCTCTAAATCTGTGAAGACATATGGAAATGATACAGTAATGAACAAAGGACTCCGACCCTCCATTCCATTTCCGTTTCTATTGTTGCTTTTTCTACCCGAAGCATGATCCGGGTCGCCTTGATCAGATCCTGTGTCTTCAACCTCAAATAAGTAAGAGTAGTAGTCCTCGCGAACGTGAAACTCTATCTCCGCCGTGACATATTCTCCCAAGATTTCAAAGAACTGTGGGATGTCTAGTACGTCTGTGACAGTGGCATTCTCTATGTTTGCGCATTCCCCCGGGTCGGAAATATAAACTATTAAAAACAGTGTCAGCCGGCGCAAGTTGCGCAATTGAGAGAGGAGTGTGTTCTGATACGCATGAGACGTGGTGTTTATTCAACGATACAAACTAGAGCGTACCTTGAAGACCAGAATATCATATAGAGTCGTCGCATTGTTCATCTTCCAATGTACAACCACAGAGCCTACCTGTGACATGCTCTCAACTCGTCGATCAACAGAATGAACCTCCCAAGGAGGCCCCAACTCGAAATGCAGTGTATCCACACTGCAATCAAGCATTACCGTCTTCAGAATCTTTTGGTCCTTGAAACTGCAGTACATTTTATGCACATGGCAGTCTAGACCCAGAGCATAGAAATTGTCCACTAGTCCATCAATAAGATCCAGTGCAGGCCATCGCACCTGAGGAGGATTGGCTCCGAGATAGACTGACAGTCAGTCAAGGATTGTTTGTTGGACAAAACTCAAAGATAGTTGAAAAACAAAATCTTGCAGAAATTGTGTGACCAAATGTTGTCTTTTTGTAGAAACCTTTTCAGGAACAAATGTTATGTAAAGTTAGATAAATATCCATGTAAAAAGTCTGCAGTTTGGGACATGTTTGTAAGCCTGGCGAGGCTTCACTAGAATCAGACGAAGAATAACAGACACAGAATATCTTTGTTAACGGAAGCGACGGAGGGAGCGTAAGCTAGAGTTCTACAGATAATAGGAATGTAAAATAGTACCTTTGTTAATGGAAGCGACGGAGGGAGCGTAAGCTAGAGTTAACAAAGGACAGAGCTCGACTATAAGTACGAGCGTGGATGCTGAGGTAACGAGCGGGGAGAATGGAAGTATCCTAATCGGGAAGGTGTTGTGGCGAGCTGTAACCCAGCAGGGTTACACTCTTCCCCACCATGAAATTTAAGTGAAAGGCAATCAGAAAATGAGAGATAAAGGAAGGGGGAGTACGCGATGGAAGGCAGAAAAAAAATGGGACGTAAGTAAGCAAGGTAAGGATAGAAAGGTGACCATGTGTAAAACGAAACAAACGACGAAGGAGAGAAAAGTGACCATGTGTAGAAAAAAAAGGGGGACAATCAGACCGTGAGACCGTTCTCGAGAAGGTAAGTATCCAAAGCAGCGAGGTCATCAATCTCGCGACCAGGCATCCACTGGTTATGGTCGGGTCCATATCCCTTCCAAGTTACCAAGTATTGCCAACCACGGCCTCGCCGTCTGCGGTCGATAATGCGCTCAACCACATGTTCATGTGCGCCGTCAGGCATGACAACAGGTCCAGGCTCCTCATGAGCACGAGAAGGGAATAATTCGTCATCGTTGGCAATGAAGGGACGCAGAAGCGAAGCATGGAACGTTGTAAGAGGTGACCCTCGTCTTGTAGTCACGCCTCGGGTACACCAGAATCGGTATATATACGAAACGTGTGTTACAAGTAAGAGTCTAGCTATTACTAGTAGGTGGTTGCCCTTATAAGGCAAGCCACCGATCAACTATACAGTTCGTCCATATAAGGAAACATCAGGTAATCAACCAGATAAGATAAGATGGTCCAATCCCCATCTAACACCCTCCCCCTTTAATACCAAGTCCTGCCGTTGACTCTACAGTGTCCTACCGCGGTCGGGCAATGAATCCAAGCAGAGCACACACGTCTAAGTGCTCTTCGAGTCCTATACCGTGGTTGGTAAAGTGGGCCACAATCTGGTCGACACTAGACAGTTCGGAGGTGGTCATCAGAGATGTCACGGGACCAGTATTGCCGCGAATGAATCCGGGTGATTCCAACCAGCGAGTTCGCAATGCCTGAAGTACGACGAGTATTCGCTCCGGACTACGAGGTGATGGGATACGTTGGAGGATCGATAGGAACCCATGAAGGAACTGGCTATTGAGGTCGGCAAGGTTATTCACCTGGATCCCAAATAGTTGCAGGTGAGGGTATCTCACCAATAGCTCTTCCCACACATCCAGTGTGGGGCGAGTTAATGGCGAGTCAGCAGATAAGAACAGGTCCCTTAGGTCTCGGACGGCTTCATAGTCAACAGGGTTTAGACCAGGGAACAGTAACTCGCCCGGGTCAGTGGTCGATAGCGACGGTGCAGGAGGATTGGGTATATTCTGCACCATGTTGCCAGATGGACCACTGGATTGCCTGCTCGGAGTATCGTTGCCGCCACCACGGTTAGTGGTGGAGGTACTCGAGTCAGTAGAGGTTCCGATGTTAATGATACCAGGACCGCTTGAGTCCTGAGTCATGTGAACGTCCTCGGTGGTAGGGGGGATACTCGAGTTGTGGGCAATCTCTACGGGAAGTTCGGAGGTCTGGATGGTGTTGCTATTAGTCACAGCTGTGGCTTCAAGTAGCAGTGTGTCCGAGATACTTACTGAGGAAGGTACTCCTCCACTTGGTGGAGTTTCCTTAGCCCAGGTGGGTTTACCCTTGTACTTTTTGACTACAAAGTCTTCGAGTGGGTGACGCGGTTTGCGAGCCCTAGCCGAAGCATTGTTGAGTTCTCCGAGAATCTCTGCTGAGTCCCTAGCTCCGGGGTTTCCTTGGTCCTCAGCTCGTTCGAATAGGTTTTGAAGCACTTGCTCGTTGATGGTGTTAAGTTCCACAAATAGTGGTGGAATTTCACCCTCGCTGAGTGTGGGTCGTGCCCTATTTCGTCCGGCTCTAGCCATTATGTCCCGTCGTTCTTGTTGGCTTGCACTGGCCGGTACTGGCACCGGATTGAGTCTTCTAGCGACCCATTCAACTCCATTGAAGGGAGGGTGGTGGACTTCGGTCGTACCATACGACGCGACCGAATTCTGAGGTGTCTCGTTTGATCCTGTGGACGTCCCTCCCCCCCCTTCGGAATTTGAATTCGTGTCCAGCGTTATCCCCCAACCGGTTCCTGTCAGGTTCCTCCATGTCTGGACCTCTCCCGACTCCGTCCACGGCAGTGGCGGCGTTGGGGAAGGTACAGTGGGGGCGACCACTGGTGCCCTGCTACTTCCAGCAGTCCCGAATGAGGTGGGAGGAGCCGCTTTCGCTTTCCCTTTCCCTTTGTCCCGAGGACGAGTGTCCTCACGACTATTGGAGGTGGGGTTGGCTCGGGCTTTCCCTTTGCCCTTGCGTTTCGCAGATGGACGCACACTGTCGTCAGAGTTCGCTTCGATCGTCCCATCAGACCCAGAGTCAGGCACCTCGTCATCCTCATACTCTAATGATTCGTACGGGTCCCTCGCCCATGGAGCGATTGCTCCTTGTTCGTTCAGGGCAAATAGCCGGTCGGTATACCCAGAGTGGGCAGTGTTGCCCATTACCACGTCGTCATCCGGTAATGGTATGGCCAACCGAGGGGTGGTGCCTGGATCCGTCGGAGTGATCGTAAAGTACGGGTACGGTCGTACGGCAGTGTCAGGGGTGCTGGAGGATGCCGTCACATTGTGGCGACTCCTCAATACCCATGCCATGAGCTCGTTAGCATGAGCCCGATAGTTGTCTCTAGTGACTGCAGTAGTCGCAAGTTCGGTTCGCAGTCGCTCAATCTCCTGGTTAATAGCGGTGGACGAAGATCCCTCCGCACTACTCGAACCACCAGTGGGTCGAGTTAAGCCAGTTAGCACTCGATTACGCTCGTGTTCATAATCCCGCTCGCGCTTGAGTTCGTCGTTACCTCGTCGCAAGTCGGCAGCTCGACGTTCGGTCTCGTCAATACGTCTGTTAGCCTCTCGCAGCTGCCGATCAAGGTCGTCGATACGCCGTTGAGTGTCCTCAGGCCGGGACAGAGATGCTTGCGCGATCATAGTGGCCAGCTGAGGGTCTGACGAGACCCCATTGACGATGTGTCGGTAGAAGTCATCACATATCGAGCACCCAGATTCGTGGCAATAGGCGTAGTGTCGCTGTACCCACCGAAGGTCACGCCGTGGCCCAGGTGGTTGAGTAGGAGGGGGTAAAGGAGGCGGAAGGCGGCCACCCTCGGGTGATCGCCTCCTTGGCCGGTTGTGGTCGTTGCGGTCAAACCCAGGTGGTGGGCGTTGGTTCCTTCTAGGCGAGTGTGCCCGGTTGGAGTGGCCCGGAGGGTTTGCTGATGAGCTCGCACGCTCTCTTGACTGAGATCGTGCGCGTTTTCTTCCAAATGGAGGTCCAGTCATATCACCGAGGTAGAAGCAGAAAATAGAAATATCGAAGGATCCGAAAGCGTGAGAGGCGGCAGTGTTGTGACGATGACCTTGTGATGAAGTTACGGATAGTAAGGTTTGCTAGTTCTTCGGAATGTTCCGAATCCTTTTGAGCGCCGCAACCGGGCGGTGCACGTGGGCCAGCACCTCGAATGTGCATCGCGGGATCAACCTGGATCCTTAGTCATCACCGAATCGCTTGGGTGCACGTCGCTGTCTAGCCCCCCTCTTGATTCCGATGTTCCCTTCATCCTCGACAGCGCGCTGTCGAGGCCTCGAGTCGTACGTAGGTGGGCTGCTTGCCACCACCATAGCTTCCTTCTGTACTTCCCGCACTGATGGTCTCTGTCTCTCCCTGGTTGTGGCCTGTGACCCTTCGTACTTGGGTAAGTCTTGCCACCTCTTGACCGCTAACAGCTCCAGATACCGATCTAGTGCTGCCAAGGGGTCACAAGTCTCTAGTGGCTCCCAGGTTGTATCGCCCAAGTTCCATTTTACATGGAACAGGATGACGTCTCCCGACCACTGGTGTCCGACGATGTCGTCCACCAGCCACTCGGTGTCATCGGGCTCCCCGAAGTCATAGAACTTCTTCGCCGCCCGCTCGGGGAACATTAATTCGTCATTGGGCGTGTATGGTCGCAGTAAACTGGCGTGAAATCTGGGGTGAATCCCTCGATCTTTCAGCTCCTTGGGCAACTGCAACTCATACGTGGAAGTCACAGGAGTGGCTTTCACTATCTTGTACGGTCCCAGGTACTTTGGCATCAACTTCCTGGCCCTTTTCTTGGGCAAATTCAAGTTTTTTGTCGACAAATAGACCTCCTTTCCTTCCGCAAATGGGGACTCCGTATCCGGATCTGGGTGTTCCTCGCGTCGTCTGCGGTTTGCATAGTGTGTCTGGCTGATGCGTCCCTCGACAATTGCGTCGTGGGCCATCAGTAGGTTATCCTGTACCTGCTGTGCAAATGCTACGACCCCAGGCTTCACCGATGTCGCGTCGACGTTGAATGCGATCCTTGGAGTTGCGCCATTCAGTTCGAATGGCGAAAACCCAGTGGTGGAGCTCTTGGCGGTGTTCATCGCGTACTCTACCATGGGTAGTTTGTCCACCCAATCCTTCTGGTCTGGTGCGACCACTGACCTCAATACCTGTCCTACCGTTTTTATTGCCCTTTCCGACGCGCCGTCAGTCTGGGGGTGAAACGAGGTGGACATCAGCAACTTGATGCCCAAGGTCCGGTGTACCTCTTTCCAGAAGTGTGATGTGAATTTGGAATCCCGGTCAGATACTATTGAGTCCGGGAGTCCATGAAGGCGTACAATGTCCCTGATGAACATCCAGGCGAGTTCCGATGCCTTGGTTGTCGTTTTAATTGGAACTAAGTGCACCATAGACGTTAGCCTACAAATGACTACCCATAGGTAGTCGTGTCCTCGGCTGGGTGGAAATGGTCCCACAAAGTCCATCCCGATTGATCCCCATGGTCGGATAGGGATCGGCATCGAGTGAAGTAGTCCACGCGGTCGAGCCGTACTCGACTTTACCGTCTGGCACGTTCCGCAAGACTCGCAGTACTTCCTGATCTCGATTCCTATCCTTGGCCACCAGAATGCTTGCCTAATATACTCCTCTGTCTTCTGCGCTGCCATGTGTCCTATCGTCAGGTGTGCCTGTTCGATTATCCACTCGGTGAGGTATTTTCCCTTCACCTTGGTGTGTGGGATACAAATAACCTCTTTTCCAGCCCTATTCTTGGTGCAAAGTATTCCGTCCGTTCGAATTTTGAACGTAGCATGTTCAGCAGGGGCTTCGATTACTTTCTTCAGTACTCTGTCATCAATGTACCCCTTCTTAGCCATATCGACCACCTCGATGGTTCCGTCCACAATGTGGATCACTTATACTTGGCGGTGGTGCCCGAGTATACTCGTTTGGGTTTCGCAGTGCGAACTTCCTCCCCCACTTGGAGAGAAGGAATTACTTGGTCCCGTACATGGATCGTCTCATCGCGAAAGTCGAGGGACACTCCGAACTGCTGCAAGAACGGCACTCCCAGTATCAAGTCATAGTGGTCAACATTGACCACGTCCAGATACACCTTGTCCCGTTCCTCGCCGATAGTGACGACATTCCGAGTCCCAAAGTTGATCGTGGACCTACTGCCCACGCAACCCAGTTGCAATCCCACAGGCTTAGTAAGTGGGATAGTCTTCAACTTGGCGATCCGCGCGAATTCGGGGCTAACGCAGTCTATTGAGCTCCCAGAGTCAAGTAACGCCAGGCCCCTCAACCCATTAACTTCGACGTAGGTGGTCATGCATTTGAAGTCTCTCTGCGGCCGAACCTCCTTCGGTGCTATTGCTGCCCGATACTCTCTGTCCCTCCCGGCGGCGATGGCATTCAATCGCTCCGATTGGATCAAGGGTATCTCTGGACCATTAATCATCTGGGTACGATCTTGATCGGACGGGGAGGACGCTCGTTCCTCTGCGTCCACATTGTGGGCGTCCCCATCATCGCTCCCTGTGTATATCGCCCAAGGTGTCCTGGAACCGACTTCAGGCTGTTCCTCTTCGCTATACTCCGACAATAAGGCGGGCATGTCATCGTAATCACTTTCGTGGTCACTCTGACTCCGTTCATCCTCGTCTCTATAGCGTATCGCAGAGAATGTGTCCTTCCGCTCGTAAAAACGGGCCCTTTGGCGGCGGCTAACGATTGTAACCAGATTGCTCATCTCATCGCGGCTCCTGCCGTCGGTGACAGCCGCGCACAATTCGATAATATCGATGTTGGCATCTCCGGCCTGTCGCCTCCATAGGTCGATCACACGCAACTGTGCATCGTTTTCACTCTCTGCCTCGGCCAGCCGTCTTCTGAGCTGAGTGACGTGTTCGTGGACATCGTCCACTACACTGACCAACTCGCGATTCTCTTCCGCACTGTAGTAGTGTGGGCCGACATAGCTATAGTCGCTGTGGGGACGCTGTCCCTGTGGCAGACCCCTGAAATCCATTACGGTACGCATGCTATTGAGTCTCGGCACTTCGCCTGGGGCTCTGTCGGCACTGTGGTATCGTGCTAACCGCATCCCGCCCATCCATGCCTCCGGTTGTTCGTCCTCAGTATATTCCTCGTATTCCTCTTCCGGGAATTCCCCTTCTGGTTCGTATTGAGAGCCTTCCAAGGGGCTGTCATCAGGTGCCCCTTCTTCACCATGAGGTCCGCTGTCGTCGTTGTCTCCCTCAAGAATCTCTGCCAGTCTACGTACTGCCGGCCGTGGTTTCTCACTATTCTTAGGGCATTTCGGATCCGATGCATAATGGTCTCCGCCACAGCGGTAACAACCTCCTGCTGGGCCATTGGGCTTGCCATGATCTGTCCTCTGCACTGGTGGGCTGGCACGTGGAGCCACAGGTGGCTTCATGCTACTAGTCCCAGTTTGTCCGGAGTTCCCGGCCTTAGGAATTTCCCTGCGGTCCCCGGGGCGGAATTTGGGGTTGAACCGACCAGTTGTCGGTCGGTTGTGGCTAGTCGTGGCCATCATTGGGGGCAGTCCGGTCGGTCCACTCCCTTGTCTGGCAGCCTTGATTCGCTTCGATATTTGTTCCCTCCGTATGGCTTCTTCTACTTGTACGGAGTGTTTCACCAGCATGTTCAACGGCGTTGACTCTGCTGATAGTGCACGAGCCCGTCCGAGGTTGACGGTGATCTCTTCAGGGAGAAGGTCCCAAAATTTTCGCCGGAGTGTGTACCCGTCGGGTTTCTCCACCATGCGTTGGGAGTGCCGGGTCAAGTCATTTGCTAGACGGGCTGCGCCCCCCGACTTGGTATACCTCACAGCTTCAAATTTTTCTGTGGCGGAAAGTACCGTGGACTTGTTGACGAATCTCGTGTATAACGCTATTACCGCGGTTTCAAATTCCCAGTGGCGATTAACGCGTCCCGGGCTATCTATCACTGAGTTATACCATATCAACGCTTCGTCATCCAGTACTTGTCCCAGGAGCATGACACGATCGTGATCGTGCTCTGGTCCTGCCACTCTGCCGAGCTGCATCCACCGGCATACTTGCGATAGCCATGGGTCAAACGATTCGAGATCGTCGCCTCCACTGTACTTCGCTGGTTGCTCGAGTTTCAACTGTCGCAAAATAGGCAATTCAGGGACCGACTGTCCCAATTTCTCGTCGATTAGGCTTTTTATCCATTCGGTGTCCGACTGGTTGTCGGTCATGGTGTCGCTATCAAGAGCGAAACGAATGACTTTATTGCCTGTACTGCTATCTACGTCTGGTAAATAGTAATTAGACGGAGGATTGGGCCCGCCATAGGGGGTTGGGGACCGTGTCCCTCTCGCCTCGATCGGTGGCTCTCGATTTCTCTGGCTACTGACCATGGACGCGCTTTGTCCTATTGCCGATGTCGGGGTTGGAGTTGCATCTATTGGTCCATCTCCCAATCCTGCATTCCGAAGTCGAGTATCATGGCTAGGGCCACGCTTAGGGACTATGCCCTTTTCTATCATGGTTGCCATTTGGATTAATGCTTGGATCGAGTCCACCTGTTTACGATTAATCCGATCGATGTCGTCTTGGATGTCGCTTACTCCATCTGTCAGGGTTGACATTACCCTGCCGTAGTCGGTGTCCCAGAAATCTGGCCCAACTATTTCGTCCAACCGACTCTGGACTTCCGACCTGCCATGGGCTCGGTTATCCGTAGATGTTGTCGGTTTCGAGCTGCGCTGGGGTGGCGACGGTGAGCCCTGGTCTTCCTCTTCGAATTCCGGAAGCTCGCTAAGGGGAGAGTCTCCCCTTACTGCTGCTGTTGTCATGTTACCGAGGTCTTCATCCTCCGGTTTCTGAGCGTCTTGATACAAATCATTACTTGAGTCTTCCGATACTGCTCTGCTCGGTGGTGCTTTTCCCGTGTTTGGTGCCACTCTTGGTGGTTCCTTACTGGGACGACTTGCAGAGCTATCGGTCGCCTTCTTTTTTGTCATTCTACAACTATTCGTAGATTTGTCCGGGGTGTAAAAAAGTGTAAGAGGTGACCCTCGTCTTGTAGTCACGCCTCGGGTACACCAGAATCGGTATATATACGAAACGTGTGTTACAAGTAAGAGTCTAGCTATTACTAGTAGGTGGTTGCCCTTATAAGGCAAGCCACCGATCAACTATACAGTTCGTCCATATAAGGAAACATCAGGTAATCAACCAGATAAGATAAGATGGTCCAATCCCCATCTAACAAACGTTGGGAAGATATGGAGGCCATCAGGCAAGTCCAAGGTGTAAGCGGAAGAGTCGGGCCAAGCCTGAGCAACTGTAAAAGGGCCATCATAGCGAACCATAAATTTGGCGACTCGTTTATTGCCACGCTGCATGAATTCCCGACGACGATGGAAGGTGGAGAGCAGGACACGATCCCCAATTTTGTAAACATTTTCCGGTGAGCGGGATTTGTTAGCATGATGCGCTTGGTTGGTCTTCGCCAAAAGGAGGTTGTCCTGCGCCTCGAGAACGTCGGTTTCTATGTCAGACAGTAGTTGAGCAGCCGCATTAGCATCAAGATCTCCGGCCAGTGGCGAGTTCTTAGCAGGAAGGACAAGAGGCGGAATAATCCGAGGGGATCGTCCCAGGTGAAGCTGAAAAGGCGAGAAACCCGTCGATGCATTGACAGTGTTCATATAGTTGAAACGAACCAAAGGGAGGGCCTTCGCCCAACCAGTTTGGTTCCGGGCGACATGGAACCGCAAGGATTGGATGACCGTCTTATTAAAGCGTTCACTAGAGCCGTCGGTCTCGGGGTGATACGAAGACGACATCTTGAGAGAGACACCCATCAGACGGTGCAGGGCCTTCCAAAAATGAGAGATGAATAGCTTGTCGCGGTCGGATACAATGTCGGAAGGCAACCCGTTTTCGCAGTACCAATGTGTGAAGAATAATTGAGCGAAATCTTCCGCTGAAATATCTGTGCGAGTAGGGATTGGGCGAAAGTCAGCGCCGAGGCGATCAGACATAGTGCAGATCGCATTAAAGCCGTTGTCTTCTGGTAAGGGACCGATGAAGTCGATGGCAACGCTAGAACCACGTTTGTCAGGGATTGGCAAGGGGTGAAGCGGACCAGTTGGTTTCTTAGACAGGGACTTGTTACGTTGGCAGTGTTCACAGGCCGGCAGGTACAGCGATTCCAGCTCCTTACGCATATGCGGCCAGTAGAAAGAGTCTCGGATCGCAGCATAAGACTTATCAGACCCGAAGTGTCCTAATGAGTCGTGAGCAAGACGAAAAACCGTCTCGCGTAGGTCACCAGCACGAGGGACAACCAGACGATCACCCACATATAGTAGACCGTTTATAACAGCCACACCATTGCGTGATATCCCGTCGAGCCATCCCTTGTGCAGCGCTGACAACGAGGGAGTGTTCTGTAGAACATCCATTTCCAAGCCATGCTTCTCCAAAGCGGCGGACTTTGAGACCTCATCCCACAGCAGATCAGCAAGACGAGAGGACCACTTGTCGTTCTTGTAGCCATCACATAATTTCGTCAAGAACATAGGGTCAGGTGCAATACGCGTTGAAGCAACCGTGGGAACGACCTCATGCCTCCTACGAGCCAGAGACGAAGAGACCAGTCGAAGCGGAGCGACTGCAGCACAAGTTGCAGCATTGGCCATACCGGGGTACCGAGACATGGAATCCACAGGCATGTTGTCCGCACCGGGTAGATACACAATTTCGTAATCGTATTGAGAGAGAAGCTCAGACCAGCGAGCCTGCCGACGAGAGAGTAACTTCTGAGAATTAAAATTTTCCAAGGTGCGGTGGTCGGTGTAGATGGTGATTGGCACGCCAATGAGATCGACACGCCATTTCTTTAAGGCACGTATGATGGCGAGGAGTTCCTTCTCATGGACAGGATAATTAAGCTCAGCACCCTTCAGTTGTTGCGACTCAAAAGCAACAGGGCGAGCAGTTTCAAGGGTGGGCCCATAGGTGAGGACGGCCCCAGTACAGTAGTCGCTAGCATCACAGGAGACAAAAATCTTGTTGTCGCCCATGTTACGGTGGTCGATAACGGTGAGGCATTTGCGGCTAGTGACAAGCGTCTTTACAGCTTCGAAGGCAATCGTGTGAGCAGCAGTCCAGATAAAAGCCTTCTCGGCTTCCTTCGTGGTGAGAGGGTTTAGAATCGCCGTGTGTTGCGCCAAAGCAGGCAGAAAGTTAGAGATGTACCGAACAAGTCCCAAAAACGCTCGAACTTCGGTAGGTGTCCTGGGAGTAGGCCAATCCATTATCCGCTGAACCTTCTTACCGTCAGCTTCAATGCCACGCAGAGAGATATGATGACCTAGGAAATCAAGTTCATAACAGAATAGTGTCGTCTTCTTGGGTGAACAGAAAAGAGAGTCGTTCTTCAACGCTTGAAGAACCAACGCGACATTGACTCGATGCTCCTCGAGACTGTTAGACCACACTATGATGTCATCAAGATAAACGTGACATATTTTACCAATGTACGGGCGCAATGCCGCGAACATTCGACGCTGATGTGTGGCAGGTGCGTTAGAGAGTCCCTGAGGCATAGCCGGCCACTCGTATGCACCAAAAGGTGTCGTAACTGCAGTTAGACAAATGTCATCTGGATGCATTTTCGTCTGAAAAAAGGCATTCGTCATGTCCATTTTACCCCAGATCTTTCCTCGCCCACAGTCGGCAAGGATTTCCTGGACGGTAGGAAGAGAATGGCGATCGGGACGGTGTTGCTGTTGAGAATACGGTAATCATTTACCCACCGAGGTTGCGATGTTGGGTCAGATTTGGGGATAATGAAGGAAGGGGATGCGTAAGGACTGGAAGAGGGTCAGATACGACCAGCGGCAAGGTGCTCCTGGAGCATAGACAGCCAGACATCCCGTAGCTGTTTAGGGCAGCTGTAATTTCGTCGGCTAATAATCTTATTAGCGTCGATGAGGCGAATCCGATGATAAACGTTGTTGGGTAGGCTATCGTAATGAGGGATGTCATTTGGAAAACACTCAGGGAAGCGTGCCCTCATGGCAGCATCCTCTTTAGCAAGTCGATCGAGCGAGGCCAGCACCTCGATCCGACTTTTAATCGCAGCTATGACAGTTACCTCTTTCGTGATAAAGGGAGGAGGTAAATTCGCACGTAGGTGTAATTCACGG
The DNA here is from genome assembly GCA_038087015.1 of Cerrena zonata. NCBI lineage: Eukaryota > Fungi > Basidiomycota > Agaricomycetes > Polyporales > Cerrenaceae > Cerrena > Cerrena zonata. The sequence goes on from JASBNA010000025.1 coordinate 304,596, forward strand.
ATAACGTCACGTTGGTATCCACGAATCGCATTCTGTTGAAGTTGGTATTCTTCAAACGAGAGAGAAGCGGCGTCTTGTTGAGCAATGACAGTTTCTCGAAGGAGTGATCGACGCTCGTCGATGCTGAGGGGTGGTGGGGTAGGACCAGGACCTGGCAGTAGAATATCGATCCCAGATGGCTTGTGGATGCAACATCGAAGCTCGTGATCAATGACGATGTTATTTTTTGTAAGCCACGGCATACCAAGAATAATAGGAACGAACAGGTCCGGAACCACAATTGCACGAACTGTGCATGCAACAAACGACATATCGGGTGATGAAACACGTAGTTTAACCCATTCCACCCCATTTTGAGAGTCTCCATCCCTTCCCCATGCTGCGCCCATGACAAACGGGCGATGTAATTTGCGACGACGGAGACCAAGATCAGAGACAACGTCGTCTCTAATCAGAACTGTCGTGCAACCGTTGTCAATCAGCATGTTGGTAGGAAGAGAGAAGGAGGAGGAGGAGTGAACGATGGCGGGCCAAACTATGTGGGGGGACAATAGAGATGAGGGAGATACGCACTCATCAGACGACGAGTAGTCATCACCCATACTGAGGACCGAAGTTGCTGCAACAGTATCGGTAACGTTATGGAGGTCACCAACCATGGCAACCTTGGCTGTCGGACGCGAGTAGGTGGGTTTCGCAGAGGAGGCAGACGGCTCCGAAATAGGTCTGTAATCCACAGGTGAGGGGAAATCATCGGGACAGTTGGCGGAAACATGGTTGACGTTTAGTTTCCGACACTTGAAACATCCGTGGTACTTGAGGATGAGGCGCTTTTCCTCATCAGTAAGCCTGGGGGGACGATTACGGACAGAGGAAGAACCCGAGGATGAGGAGGGGGGATGAGAAGAAAGGGAGTGTGAGTGGGATGAAGAGGATCGTGTCGCAGAACGATGAGCTGCCTGTGCCGCTATGACGGAGTTGACACGAGCATCCATGCGAGCACGGTCCTTGACACGCTGAGCATCAACACGAGCTAATGCTTCCTTCCACTCCTTGAATCCCAGGATCCCGCGAATCGAGTCCAAGTTACAAGCATCACGGACATTGTCACACGCATTTGCTGTGATCTGATCACGAAGACGAGTGTCGTCGAAGTGAAAGGTGGTCCCCTTCAACAGGGTGTTCTTCTTTTCCAGGGTAATCACCCAGTCCTCAAACAGATTGTTCTCGAACTGACGAGAACGGATGATGTGTGTTACGATTTCGGCTTCCCAGCCGGTGTTCAACCAGCGTTTCTTCATACATAAGACGAACTCGGTAAACGTGAGTAAGTCGAAAGCATCACAGCCTGTCATGTACCAGTCTTGTACGAGCGGGTCCTGTAAACCCGTCGCAGCAGTGGCTACATGATCAGCGGCAAGTAGCTTTCGAGTCGTCTTGAAGTATTGAAAGCATTTATGAACCCAATCGGTGAGGGACTCGGGTTGAATTTTGCCCGGTGTCAAGATTGGAACGTTCTTCGGTGATGCGATGACAGATGCAATGCTGGTCGACATAACGAGGGAACGTGGGAAGGCGGCGGGACGATCAGAGTCGGAGGACGACTCAGAGTCAGATGAGGAGTCGTGAGGGGAGGGAGTTCGGCTCGGTAATAGGGCTTCAACCTGACGAACGTTGTCAAGCGAAGGTACCGAGGAGAGGGGCGGGCAAGTAGAGGATAAAGGGGACGACTCCTGACTGACGGAATCAACGGCGGGTTCGTCGAGGGCGTTCAACGGGACAGAGGGCACGGTAGACACCGTGAGTTGGCTCCGGGTGACCGGCGACAGCGTGGTAACAACGAGGGGAAAACGAGAACAGCGGCGGGCAGAGTGTGTTCAACACACTGAACAAAAGATTTGGTGTGCGGTGTTAAAAAAAAAAGTGTAAGCCTGGCAAGGCTTCACTAGAATCAGACGAAGAATAACAGACACAGAATATCTTTGTTAACGGAAGCGACGGAGGGAGCGTAAGCTAGAGTTAACAAAGGACAGAGCTCGACTATAAGTACGAGCGTGGATGCTGAGGTAACGAGCGGGGAGAATGGAAGTATCCTAATCGGGAAGGTGTTGTGGCGAGCTGTAACCCAGCAGGGTTACAATGTTTTACTATCAAAAAATGGGTTAAAGAGTCAGAATTTTGAGTGATAAAATACTGCACAAAGTTTCAAACATTGTCTACAATCTTTAGACCTGACAAGTGCTGAGAAAACTCTGACTTTTTAGAACAAATCTTACTGTCTAAATTATGAAGCAAGAGTATGAATTTTGTTCAGAATTTTAAAGCCACAAAAAATAAATTAAAAATGAAATGTGTGTTTTTTGTACAATTTGATAAATTACAAAATGGGATTTTAATTCAGGTTATGATGTTGGAAAAAAACATAAGTGATGTTTGAGTTTTTCAACTATCTTGGGTGCTCAGAAGATTGAGTATAATTTTTGAATCTTATTTTATTTTTTAATTACATAAAGTGTGTGACAGTTTAAACATCTTGACACAAACTTACCCACATTTTTTTCTAAGTAAAACTACTGGATTATACCCAGTGGTGGTAGCGAAAGTCGAGTGGCACAAGACAACAGAATTACCTTTCTAGAGACATCAGCGCCTGGGCAACCAGTGACTTGCTTCAATGCAGTCTGGGCATTCTCAAGCTGTACCTCTTGTAGCCTGTGATGCTTAAACATTTGAGCCAGATTTGATACATACCCTATGTATCGCGTTGGGCTGTTCGCGAACGAAGTCATTTCACCCGGACCTCACACATTGCCTATCTTATAAGCCTTATCGATCGTGCCATCAAACTAGCTTATAAGGCCCCATCAGCCCTCCGTACACATAGTCGGAATATCTCCTGTATTTTTGGCCCAGTTGCCTTCTATGGTAACTACTTTTGAAGCTGTTTTGAGTAAGCCAAAGAAGGGGAAAAGAGAGAAAACATAGAATCAAAACATATGCGATCTGATCGAAGGCCCAGATCACCGGTCTACCGGTCCCGACTCTATTCCCCGCGTGTGTCGCCCTTCCGTGCCCTCCGCCCTTTCCCACGTGTCTCCCGTCCTCGCTCCCTGCCCACCCTATCGCTCATAAGTGCTTGCTCGCCGGCGCTTCGACTCCCCCGCCGCCCTGCCTTTCCACATAGTGTAGATCCCTTGTTTCCCATCCGTTTCGCACGTTATTACATGCGTTCGGAAGCGGCATTCTTGCTCGTCCCGCTTGTACCATAGTATATACATAGTAGTCTGACATATTGTAGTGTTCAGATAGCAATACAAACCTAGCTATTGATTCAGATTTCTCACGGTTAGTATGGTATAGTCGGTATGATACATGTATACAAAATGATAATTATAATCATTCTATGAATCGCACACGGTGTCCATAAAGCCCTGAAGACCATCGATATCATTGTGAAGCTCATCATCGTTCTCAAAGTCCTCTGCATCTTCATCAAGCCCGTCTTCGTCATGTAACGCTGCTAAGCCTTCGTCGCCCGGTCCATCACTGTCATCGCCAGTCTCGTTGTTGCCAATGTCCGCAGGCGACGTGTTTTCGGTTCCAATACGCACGCCGCGTGTTGATTCACCCGTGAAACCGACTAGACTAATGATCTGTCGGACACGTTTGAGGAGGGATTGATGAATGCGAGTACGGTGCCTCACGAACGCTTTGGTTGGCCCGTACATAGCACTATCATCTTCTTTGAGTTTCGTAAGTAACGTCTTGAAGTGAATAGTCTCGTCGTAGATAGAGGTGTGAAGGCGGCGGGTTTCAATGTTACATCGAATTAATTCTTCTTTGGCACGAGCAACGCGCCGTCGGCATTTAAGGATCTCTCGGTAGACAGGCTGTGACCATTCCCGATTACTGACGTTGTGGTTTGTGGCCCTCAACATCGTATACTGTTCGATGAGGCCATAGTGTGAGACATCCGACCAGTCGAGAGAGGGACGCGGAGGTGTTAAGTCAGAGGCGGCCTTATTGTATGCGACGATGGCCGTTCGGATGGTCTTGCTCCGTGTCTGGAGTGATTTTGCCATCTGTGTTTGAAGTTTGTACCCTAAGAGCATATATTTGAGTAATGATGAGAAGAAAATGAGAGCCGACATACCAAGACCAGATATGTTCATCCGTTGAAGCTCGAATAATCGTTGGACCACAAGTTGGTGGACCTTATCAAGTGCACGATGATACTTACGATCCCTGATGTACTTCAGGGTCTCGCGGTACTCGGGATCCGTTGGTTCCCATCTTCGGTCGACGCCTAGTTGCACCTCTATTTGAATGACGTCGTGTTGGGCTGTATCGTAACGTTCACGAGCTAGACGACGCCGCTTCTCCTTCTGGTTCGTTGCAGAGGCAAGCTGAGAGTACCCTGCTTGGATGGACTCCGCGGTTTCTGCGATAAATGTTGCATCTCCCAACTGACCGTAGTAAGAAGACTCCGCCTTTGTTTTCTCGGTAAGCGCAGCCTGGAGGGCTTGCAAGAGCTCAACGTACTCGACTTGAAGGGAGTTATGCTCAGGTTCCTTTCCCAGCTGTGAAAGAAACTCAGCCTCCTCCCTTTCTAGACGGTCTAGATCAGCGTCGCTAAGGCGAAACTTCTCCATGGCAGATTCGAGAGCAGGGACATCACGGTGAAGGGTCGAAAGTGCTTGTTTGTAGTTGTTGAAGATAAAGCTTCCTAGGTTTTCATACTTGTCTTTGTCCCATTGACGAAAGTAGGTGTCGATAATGAGTTGACGTCGGTAGGGAGATGCATAGCGAGTGATGCTTGCGAGGGCATTTGAGGCGCTGAAGATACGTTCCATGTTCTCAAAATCTTCGATGCCAACTCCAGAGACAACAGTGGGGTGGTTTTTTACCTGACACTGATAATTATGCAAATAACCGTGGAAGGCGTTTACCACAAACTTGTGGGCTTTAGATTTGATATCCTCGGCAAGACTGGACCTCCCTGCGGTTATCTCAAACCCGCAGTTGATGTCCATACCACTAGCGGACTGAGGGGGTAAAACTTCCAACGCCTTCGCAAGGATAGAGAGTGGATATTTGGCCCTGAGAGTATACCTAGTCAGTAAAGTAGAAAAGACAAGCGCAGATGATAATATGGACTCACAGCTCACCACTACGGACCATATCGCAGATCCAAAGGATCAACCCATGCCAGCACGCACTCGCATAGATCCCGGTTTCATCGAATATTGCCCACGTTCGTTTCTTTTCATCCGACGCGGCTGCTTTCCAATTCTTGACACATTGGTCAACACCGGTCGTTGAAGCATCTTGAGCACCATCTGTTGGGTCGCCTTTGTGTCCCCCACTCGTGTCCTCAGGATCAGGGTCATCTTCGCTATCCGAATCTTGACCAGCACTACGAATTTCGCGGTGGCGAAGGCGAGGGCCTGATTTAACTTTGTTCGCAAACCGGTCTACAAATGCTCGCGGGAGAAAGTAATCACTGTCGCTGTATACACGAGTATCGGCAGCGATTCGATTTTTCAGGGGGAGCATCCTCTTGAGACTATTGTTCCCATCATGAGCCCATAGACGGCTGTAAGCTGTTTCCGGCTCATCTTGGAGCTTCAGGTCATGAGTAAGAGTAAGGATAGAGCCAGGAGAAACATACCTTATAGCAGCAGGCTTTACAAGCATTCATCACCCTCCAATTAGGTGTGTTCCAGGTCAACTCGTTGTGAATGCGTTTTTGGACAACGTTAATAATACGGAGATAAACTTCATATGTCTCAGCGAGCACAGTACGAAGGTAGCGGCGAAAGGGTATCTGGAAATAAGAATATATTCGTCAGTGTAGCTTCAGCAGAGGAACAGTAGTACACACACATCATAGTAATCACAGATAACTCTAGTGAACGCTTCCACACTCAGGGACGCTTTCCGAAGACGAACCCGATGGAAGATTTCTAGAGTGCGGAATCCAACCGCGACCTGCGGTTTGAAAGGTGTCTTCGCAAGATACCCATGGCGCGCGAGGTCCACAGCGACGCAAGTACTAGTCGGCCGTTGGTGTATTGTTATATCCTCCTTCATAGTGAAAATCTCCACGACATTGATGTGGTAAGGATACCGCTGGTCGATGTCGTGATCAGGGATCTCGGGTTGAGGAGCATACTTCCACTCCATATAAGATTCCACCAAAGGTTCGATCAGCGGGTTCCATGCTTGAAGTTCTCGCGTCCGACGTTCTTTCCAGGTGCGAGTGTCCACTCGCCGGTGACCTTTTAATCTAGAAACATAATACATATTATGATTTATTCAGTTAAAGACACAACAATAATGGAGACTTACAGATAACGACGTAAATCATGGGCGGCTGCGATGATATTCATCGTCTCCGTAGGCGGGACTATGTCGTCGCTGTCGAACCACGCGTCGTCTTCTGCGAAGGGATCGGCGATTGACGTGTCGTAGTCATCGATCGCGTATGTATCGTCCATAGTAGCTACACCCGCCTGTGTTTGAATATCCTGTAAAAGTTGTCGAGTTGACCGATCCATATCTAAAGATGAACTGTTTGAGAATCAGACGGAAACTGCGAGTAAAAATAAAATAATGTACTCTGCAGCGTTTCCCTCATCATTGCATCAGACTCTCGAATTTCTTCTTCGCGCGCCTGAGGACCAAGAACCGATGTGATTTTCTCATTCCTGATGTTCCTCTGGCGTGAGGTGCTTGCCGGAGGTGGATCACTACTATACAGATGTTGTTGGGAAGGGTGCACAAATGTAGTCCGGCGGACTCTTTGGCTCACTCCTCCGCGAGGGAGCTTTTCCCTACTGTCCTTTGGCATAATTAAATCGCGAATGGCCTCATAATATTGCTACCAAATGACTGACCTCAATTACGATCGGTGATCGAATCGGTGATCGACGCTCGTGATGGAACACCCGACCGCGACGGGTGCACTATCGATAACCTCAGCTCGCAGTCAACTTTGCACAAGTATACGATGCCGACCTACCGACAACCGACAACCGAACCAACCCCAGTTGAGAATGCACGTCTTGTCGTGATCGGAGGGTCAAGGGCAGGGATCCATCGCGTCGTCGAGGGATAGTAAGTCAAACCGGTTTAGACTTCTTCAATGTTTTGTTAACAAAATATTATATGACCAGTGAAGGTATAGCCCCACTCACCGAGTATGCTGGGCCATGTTTCCCCCTCTCCGTATATTGTCGCTCTCTTGCAGAAGCGGAGACGGTCTGGCAGCTGCAAAGCATAGCCCAGATAATGGAAAGGGAGTCGGAACAGAAGGTTGCCGCTGCGTTCATTACGAGTGTAGTTGTCTGCCACCTTTTCAACAAGGATGAGACGGCCGTTTTCCACGCTGCCTTCCTCGGGTTCTACCGCCGCCCGATGGTATTTTTCTCTTGGTAAGCCTGGATCAAACTTTACGTACTTACGAGCTCCACTGACATCGCCTACAAAGGGCTGATGCATATCCCTATGCCCAGTGCTTCCCCGACTCGAAGGTTCAGCGGGTGAAGACATTCGTCGATGCTATCATTTGGCTCTGCCTGCGTCCGAGGAGCTCTGTAGACCTGGAACACGCTGTCGAGTTTGTTCGCCCCCAACCACTGGGACGCATAGTCCTAGTTGGTGACTCTCAAGTCTCTCTCACGCAAGCAGCATCACAAAAAATAGAAGCTTCCCCGCCGATAGCATCGACGTCTGCATCCGTGCTACCTGTCGTGGCTATCAGTGATTCGGAGCGAGCGGCATCTGGCATGCCTACGTGGGTGTCGGACATTCTGTGGAACGCAGAGGTATCAGCTGGTAGGTTTCTCTTCCGATGAGACTACACTCGCGCTAAATGGGAGTTACTTGTAGACACCATCTTCTACCGTACAAGGAACATCAAAGGGGAGTTACTTCGCAGCTACAAGAGTGCCCCCGCCGATACAGTTCTAGTCCCGTCACTCGGCGCCATTGTAGACATCGTGGTGGATGGACTGGGTTTCACTCCTGACACCATTCGTCGTCTTCACACGACGTTTATTGATGCCCGCCAGTTGTCTTCCTCGCATAATGGATGGTTCCTGAATACGATGGCAAAGCATCATATGTCGCTCGTAGAGGCCGCCATGTTTTGGGGTCTCATTCGTGTCCCCAATGGCACCACATTCCAATACCGCGAGAAGTATGTATTTAAAGAATAGATAGAGTACTATTGTAGGAAAAGAAATAGACGATTCCATGAGGAAACTCCAACCAACGTGTGAATGATTCCTTTGTGTGAACCAGTAGGCAGGATTGGATGAAATCATGTAATTATGGAAGAGGGAGCAAAGCTAACGACTCAAAAATAGCATTATGTTGCGCATGGAGGTCTAAGCAGCCTTTATCAGGTGTATTGAACATTCAATAATTGTTTTCCCCCGAAGAGGTTGCTAAGTGGAAGGTAATGGCATCGAAATCTCATAACTGTACGTAGATCAAACCCTCGCACTCCTCATAAACGCCGTTTACCTTCTAAATCACACCCCGATATACACAGCCTATTTCCCATAGTACATGCCGGTCATGAGGGTTTGTGGGCATTGTACTGGTCTCGCCTGGAGACCATCTCCCCACCCCTAGTTGCCCACAGCTCTCTGTATACATCCTGCATACTGTTTTCGCTGCTTCACGTCTCACGGTTCTGAGTAGAACTTCGATTCCGGCATCTATCAGAGAGCATATCGGGTCTTTCGTTACACGTACACGAGCTGCGGGCAGGCTCGACGATCTTCATGTATACGAGCCGACACCATGAAACTAACTGTAACTAATGCAATTTACCTGTCGAAGTGGTTTTCCCTTCTTCTGCCACTGGTCGGTGTACCTGAATGCTCAAGGTGAGCGTATCGGATGTGCCGTATTCTACAGCTGACAGCTATACTATTGTTGCCAGGCGACCCTACGACTACATCCACCGACTTTATTGTAAATTGGTATCTCTTACGACCCTCACCCGTTTGTATGTTTTCTACCGGCCTTGTCGTTCCTTCGGCGCTAAATTTATATGTCTCAAGGTGAGTAACAACCACACTTCGTCAACATATTCAAGTAGTAGTACGCATTAATCCTATATGCTTTATTAGCAATATCCTTTCTCAAACCGTTTAGCAAAATACTAAGTGACCCTGACCGGTCAACTGCATTATAACATATTCACCTTCCGGCGCCAAAAGCGCGGAGTCCGAATTCCTTTCTCCCTGTGGGCAACTCGAACGGTACGTTACCGTGTTCTCGAGCTACGCTGAACCTCACACATTCTACGATGTCAGGTACATCATATAATACTCACTCACTATGCAAGCTAACTTCCCCATTTACTAGCTCCAAGAGGGAAAGGAAAACGCATTCGGCGTGCCAAGAGATCCACAGGCTCCGACTCGGAAAACAAGAAAGATACATACTATGCGAGGTGGGTTTTCTTGCTATGTACATAAATAACGATAGCTGATGCAATATGCACAGGAACACCGCCGCACGCCGTAAATATCAAGTGCAGTATAATCAAGTTCAACGTCTCACCCGTCGCAAGGTGGGGAAGGTGAACTTGGCCGCCCTACGTGAAACTAAATGGCAGGAACTCAAAGGTACAAGGCCGTAAGTCGTTATCCTCCCCCTCACACATTCCCAATTATTTTATTTACATTTTTCAGCGTCTTCAACAACACTATATGTTGCCGGGGTGGTGCACTGGACCCCGACCGCTCGATAGACATGAAAACCCGCGAAGACAAAGTAATCAAGTATCTTCAGGGTTGGAAGGTCTCCCTGTCGGACAAGTACGCCTACCGGAGCGATCCGAACGGATGGGTCAGTAAATACGTGGAGGAACTTTCCTGCAGGATCGACGCGGAGCTTCGGGATGTTCTACTCTACCTAGATCAACCATCCGATGTTCAAGGGTCAGCTAAGTGGATGGAAGTAGTGCACGGGTCGCGTCGTATGATAGCGTTGCATCACCAGGAGCGAGAGCTAATCCTACAGGGCCTTGACATCCCCCTTCTTGCGTTTCAGTCTTGTGTATCCATTCCATATGGTAACCGGTACGCTTTTCCTTCCTTCCTTACTCCGTCATATTCTAAGCTCTGCGTCCATTGCTAGCGTCAATAGAAGGGAGTTCCGCCGGCTTTATGGCTTCTGAGACTAGGCATATGCCATGTTGTTGACTTGAGAAATATAACATGAAGATAAAATCAAAATGAAACATATTTTCGTACCTCTTGCTTGTGTGCCTGTATCATTATACCAACATACCAGTAGGCAGAAAGTATGCTAGATGTCATTATCTCTCAAGTTCACACAGAGGTTTGAATATAAAATAAAATATATTTCGCAATTTGTAAGGGGAAGGGAAACCTGAACTTTTGACACTACAGCAGAGGCTTTGGTAGGAGATCCTGAGGGTATCTTGGGGCATGAGTCACAATATCCAACTTCCCACGCATAGAGAGAGCTGGTGAAACCAGGTAAACATATGTGATACAACCAGCCTTTGGAGGTAAACCGTGAGAAACCTAGAAAGCCACCAACTGATGAGGAACGACCTGCAAAAGACCACAAATTCGCGGCTCCATACATCCCTTTTTTCAAGCCGCCACGTCGTTCGTTTGCAAGATCGTCATGCCCCGTGCCGTCGAGACAAACCGTGTCTATTTGCGAAGGCTTAACTTCAAACACCGTCACATACAGGTCAATCGGAAACAAACCGACGTACATTTAAAAAAGAAGAAGACGGAGCCTCGTACTCTCACCCCTGGAGAGAAAGAAGCAAGGAAAGCCAGACGGGCCGACAAGAAGGAATACGAAACGAAAAAACTTGCCGAAGCGCAGGAAAAGGTTTGGCAGCTTGCAGTTGGCCTGGCGCAGGATTTGGGGAAGACCGCGGACCATTGGCATCAGAGTTTGATGCAATTGGCCCGTCTCGCGAAGGCGTCACGAAAAACGAGCCTATGGAATGCCTTCGTATTGTTAAGGATAATGCAGCGGAACGAAGGTTAGTCGTGTAGTTCTATTAGTATTAAATTATAACTTACAAATGTTCTTGTTTTCGGACAGCACTGCCTGAGGGCGCCGCGAAAGTGAGCGTGAATGACCCAGGGGTAATGGCTGAGCTGTCGCAAGAGTGGGCCGTGATGTCAGAAGAGGAGCACCAGGCGGTTGCTGGAGAGCGTACAAAGCAACTTGCGGAAGATCGCGAGACGAAGGCCACTGGGACCCACACCGTCTCAATCAACGCGTTTCACGACGTCAACGCAACAGTCGTACAGCTAGAGAACATGGTAAGCAATTCATCTATCTAAAGATGTCCACAGGAGATGACTCAAGCAGTCGAAACTAGCTCCGAGATCTGTGGTTGCGTACCGGTACCGAATGCCTTCTTTTTGTGGTCAGATCGAGCGTCGAGCACTACAATCGACCTGCTGTAGTTGAGTCCTCACCGCGCGTGAAGAACTACTTCAAATTTTCCTTCAACCAACTGCCGTCGCAGTGGGTTCTGAGCCTTGAAGCACATTGTGTCAATGGAATGAATGGTGAGTTTAATCTGACGTTATGAGGAGGCTGAACGCTTACCGTTACCCTTCGATCCGCAGGTGTGAAGAACAAGTATGCGGAAGACCTACAAACCATGCAGTCAGAGTGTTCCGCCAAGATATTCGAACAATTGCGTACGTGTTTCCAACTGACCATGGTCATTTCTCACGTCAACGCATACTTTACGTATAGAACTTGCCACGGCGCCTGCGAACGTGGGCAGGATGAACTACGAGAACTTCGGCACTCTCACCAGACGCCATCGGATCGTCTATCAGAACTGGCCGGTCACTTTTTGCTCACCGGTCAGATTGAATACCGTTGAGCTTCACACACTCCATGACTTATTGCATGGCCCCAACCCGCCTTCATTATTCCGCCACTTGACCAACTCTGAGTATGTTGTATTTGAAGATGCAATCAAACGAGGAACCCTCGAGACGTTGCCGCCACTACCTCCTACCAATGTTCCTGTTCCCACACTCTTACCTGGACCCAGTAACTCGGTGCCTAGCGGTAGATCTGGGGCAAACACCGATGATCTTGACACGACCGATTTGGCTCCGCAAAGCACAATGGGTCCTCCCGCCTCCTCGGCTACCTCATCACCTCCACCTCCCTCCAACCCCTTGATTCGCATTCCCTCCACCCCTTCCACCTCTTCGGCCCTCACTCCCTCGACTCCCTCGACCCTCCCCGCCCCTTCGACTTTCCCTCCCCCAACCCCTTCGACTTCGACCTCGGTTGCTGCCCCTCCGCCTGCTCCTCGTGGCGGGATCGTCATATCGTTCAACGGGAAACAATCCACTCTGGTCGCCCCGAAGCCCCATGCAAAGCGTCGCGATGCGGACATGACAGTGGCAGAGAGGAATGCTGCTAACGCAGCGCTAATAGCGGAAAAACTAGCAAAGAAGGCGGAGAAGCAAGCAAGGAAAGCAGCAAGCAAGGGCACTAAGACTCGGAAGAGGCAGAATCCAGGTGGGAACGGTGCAACTGACAATGTGGGGAGTTAAGAGTGTAGCCAAAACATAGACAGTGGCTCTGTATTTTGTTATATCTCAAGTAGAATATACATACTGTACATGCAATCAGTATGAGCTGTTAGAGCGCATCTTGTGTCTGATCTTAAGTTTATCTTCATGATTACCAGAATTCCTAAGGCATCACAAGATTTGTGATCGTGAGAAATCCGCGTACACTATGGTGAATACATTCTTATTGTGATCGCAAGAATGGGTGCAAATATAACAAATCGTATGTCTTGGACTTGTGAAAAATGAGTTTTCGTAGTGACGTTCGTACTACGCGTCTAGGCGATAGCGTACGGTAGGGCTTAGTAATATATCTACAGGGCTCTTAAGTGCTAGGGAGTTGAGAACACCGTTATATGTTCTGGTGCCACTCGGCATGTTCGGCATGTTGGAGTTGCTCCGCTGTATCCCAAAGATCGAAATGTCTCTAAGGTTGTTTGCTTCGACATAAGATATCATTATACTTGACATCGTCATGGCATGCTGCCATTGTAAGACCCCTTTTGCATCGATAAGTCGTGATCGCGTTAGAATACATCCGCGGGTGCTCCCACTGGCTCGAAGGCCTCCTGAGAACATACCAACCCAACATAATATATACTAGTCATACCGAAGCGCAACGTTAACATATTAATAAAGTGATATATAGTACTAATACACTTAAATAGAGTTACATTACAATATGTCAGACTACTATGTATATACTATGGTACAAGCGGGACGAGCAAGAATGCCGCTTCCGAACGCATGTAATAACGTGCGAAACGGATGGGAAACAAGGGATCTACACTATGTGGAAAGGCAGGGCGGCGAGGGAATCGAAGCGCCGGCGAGCAAGCACTTATGAGCGATAGGGTGGGCAGGGAGCGAGGACGGGAGACACGTGGGAAAGGGCGGAGGGCACGGAAGGGCGACACACGCGGGGAATAGAGTCGGGACCGGTAGACCGGTGATCTGGGCCTTCGATCAGATCGCATATGTTTTGATTCTATGTTTTCTCTCTTTTCCCCTTCTTTGGCTTACTCGAAACAGCTTCAAAAGTAGTTACCATAGAAGGCAACTGGGCCAAAAATACAGGAGATATTCCGACTATGTGTACGGAGGGCTGATGGGGCCTTATAAGCTAGTTTGATGGCACGATCGATAAGGCTTATAAGATAGGCAATGTGTGAGGTCCGGGTGAGTCATTTCCACATGGGTTCTTTGTATTCTGCAACAAGGGTAGGAGGCAATGGGAACCCGAGATTTGTTGTTTTACTCCGCCTTGTATACCAAGTCGCTCTTAAACAGGAAATCGTTGTAGTGTAATAAATCTGGTATCCGTTGTAATGCATGACGACCAGGACCATCTATATTAGATCAAAATGAGTGTTAGCATGCTCAATCTTTGCGGGTATCTCTTGTCCGAGTTTAGGAGATTGGAGCATTTCGAATGTATAACTGCAGGGAGAAAACGATGACTATATTATCAATACACCCCAAGGACCTAAGTCAGTAGCGCTTATCAAATACAGCTATGAGACAGTTCCAGCTCCATTGATACGTTCATCGAACCACAAGATTACCGCGCTGGCGGCCGCAGCGAGAAGGAATGACCCATCAAAAAGGGAACCAAAGACTTGATATTCGGGGAGAGTGGAGAACAGATTAATGGTTCCATCGTCTGGTTCAGTATCTGACCGTGAGGGCGGTGGCGGAAATGAAGTGCGAAGTTGAATAAGGGCCGAAAGTAAATAGATCCCCTACAAATATAATACACGTTCAAAATCTATGATGGAGAAAGATTTAAAGATACTCACCATTAGCTGGGCCAATATGAGAAGCATGAGAGATGCCCCAAGATTTCGACTGGTCACTCGCAATACCTATTTGTATTTAGTGTTAATCCGAGGATACATGAAGATACTGTCAGATTGAGACGTACTCGGTTCACCCCTCGCAGTACGAGTCGAATGCTACTCAATATAATGAGTCCAACCAATCCAAGACTAATTTGGCGGGCAATGACCGCAATCTCATCCTTCTCCCAATGAAGCCATGGGATGAAAGAGACGAGATAAGCAAGTGCCATAGTCAAATAATCCAGACGAGCGGAGCCTTCTGCTCCTTGACCCGGAGAAGATGTCGAATGTACCGGGAGGACGAGGTTAATGGTAGACTATCATAATGTTTGCACCCACTTCAAAGAGATTGTATCGCTATCACTCACCACAACAATACGATACACACAGTACAATGCGAAGAGTCGTCCACCAAAGTTGAACAGCTTTCCTTGGATCGTTTGTGAAAACTTGGTTTCTGCTTGTTGCTGACGCAGCGCCTCGAGGTTTCGTGACATCTGGTACTCCAAAGCCAGCAATCCATTAAGTTCTTGTGTTGCAGAGCTCAGCTCTGAATAACTATAAATCAGTATACGGGAAGCTTAAAGAAGACATATGCACGAACGGCTACTCCCGCTGAAAGATGGCATGACATTAGAAAGCCAGCCGCTACTAGGTTTCGGCTGACGTCTATTTTCAGTATTTCTGTGTATATAAATAACGAAGAACTGTACCTGAGATGTTTCTAATCTTGCGATAGCTCTTCTGCGTTCAGTCAAGTCGTCTCTAACCCTCTGCAGGCCTCGTTCAGCGACCAAGATGTCTTCGTCTGTGGGCTTATTCCTGGATCACCATAGTGAGAATCTCACAGGAAGAATTAGACAATTATCCTCACTTGACACTTCCTCCCCAGTGGGGAAAGAAGATCCATGCGTTATTGACTGCACCGAATCCAGAAAGCAATCCCAGGAATACGGTCCCAACGACGATGAGTCGAGAAAGCACTTTCAACAAAGCACTGGTAGACGATACCTGCTGGGGAAGGGGAACGAACGAAAGGGAGAACAAGAATAACCCCACCGGCAGTGTTGTGAAGAAGAGCCGCAGCGGAGTTGGTCGTTGTAACGTCTGTGACACTACAAACTTTGGTGAAAAAAGAACACGGATATGCATAGAAGTGAATCACTTACGCGACGAGGATCTGTAACTCAGCACAAGACTGTACGAGAGCGGAATCAAGACTACAATAGACAATAGTAAGACAGACAGTGAGAGGTTCCAGTTGAGAAGACGCGTGCTGTTGTCTGTAAGCGACGTGGTTTAAAGAATAGAAATTGATCTTACCGAGCGTGAAGGATATCTAGACCCTGGAGCATAAGGAGGATAAATAGTGTGCAACTTTCTGAGAATGAGAAGGAAAATAATGTCCGAGAAAGAACTGAGTGGAAAGTTCGTCTTTGAGCTTGGTGGGCTTTTGTTGACGATGCGCTCGAAGGAGAAGATACAGGTAACGAGTCCAACTCAACGTCTTCATCAGTAGAGACTGGATTATATGTCTCTACATCCGTAGAGAGATCTTTGAGGTCATGATATAGACTCCGAAGGATGTAGTTCCTGGAAGCGTAGAAAAGTCCTCCCCTGTAAATAAAAGGTTTAGTATAGGATCAGAAGTAAGACACGCAGACGCAGGATACCTGAGAAGGAATACGGGCAACGATTCTAGTATCACCGCTGCGAGGGGTGTTGTTGACATAGCTGTATGCACGTAAGATTCACTGCGTGAGAGTTCCCAATGTGGACGTGCGTACCTACGTCGACGGAATTTGTCCAATTTGAATCAATAGTCAATGTGTGATTTCGGGTTAGAACAAGCCTATAGTTTGAACATTCGGGTTGTGAATGCACACAGGACGAATACTGCGTACAATAAGATAACAACGTTAGCCTAGAGAGCTTAGTAGGTAGGTTGGAACACGTCGCTGCGGTTGTACACGACGGGTACAAAGCTGTGTAAAGTCGGCACTGCCGTTACGGCTAGGTTGTATTACGTAAATAAGCCTGCTACCAAAATTTAAGTCTCTCAAAGGTCTTCTGTAATCAAGAAGTGTATCATATGCTTTTCTTCATGGGATACTCTCGGTTGGCTCAGGAATCGGTACGTATCGAACTCGCTCACGACTAGCGAAAATCGCGTGTCTTCCCGATTAGGAAATACTTCGATGTTATTAAATGTTCTTTAGGTTCCCTCAGCATCCAATGCGCAGAAAAATATAATACTTTGGGTGCGTATAGCTGCTATACATACACTAGACTTACCAGCCTTTTACGCTGTGAAAACGAGTTAGAGGGTGCCAAATAGATGATCCTTTTCACTATGAATAATATATGAATATCGAACGCTCCGGAGTCCGATCGCTCGGCTTCTTCCGTACGTTTTGATATTCCACACGCTGCTGTCTCTTGCTTAAAGACAACTCACCTATCTCTGGCTACCAACAATCATGGTGAAATATACCAAGAATATCAATATCTTACTCAGACTTGATGCTGCATTGTTGACGGCATGTTAAGAATCGTTGACACTGAACTAATCCCCAAATGTAGGAGCAGTACACCCATAGCCACTAGACGTTCACTCCATGTTCTGCATTTTTCGTAACCGGGACTCGCTATCCTAGCAGTCTTTCAACATATGACTTCGAATAATGATTGTATATGTGAGTCATAATGAACGCCCAGGAACTATTGGATGTTCTATGGTTCCTCTTACTCCATGCTTACATTTTTATGGAAGATTCGGTGGTTGGATGTGTTATTCCGAGAGTCTGGCTCACTCCGCAAGTATTGACGAAATGCGCAGGACGCTCAAGATCTGATCTATGAGCGGATCAGCTATGTTCTAGCGGAAACTCCTTTTGCCAAGTTCCAAAATATCTCTACTCAACGCCCGATGTTCAATATTGCCAAGAGACGCAAGTGGCCTTCAGATTCCACCCCGGGCCTATTTCTATGTCAGTTATATCCTGTTTCGGAGAAATCACCGTCCATGACACATTTCTCCGTCTACCTCCGCAGAGATCGGACGCTCAGTGAGTTTAGAGAATGGCTAGTCTCCCTTATACAGCACATTCGCCCACAGTTTTGCGTCGCCCATCAAACGAAAACGCTATATAGCAAATGTTGCAGTGCACATCCAACTACGAAGTGGGTCGGTATAAGTAAGTCCTACATCCACATGATATACCAGACCTCATGCACAACCCTACAGTGGCGTCTTTTTCTGACGTGCGTGTAAGCGTTCGCCGCTCTTCTCAGAGTCAGTACGATCTTATCATAATAACGGTGGGCGCGGCTAGTACAGACCGCGCTGTGACCTAAAATGCTACAAACGAGCACGTTAGGTACGAAACAACATCCTCTTGAGATGTATATGATTTCGCTGATGATTGTCTCCAGTATTTCACTATGATTCTGACCATAACCGCTAGAATATGGATAGTACACCCTGATGTCTCATACGTACGTGATGGTTTGCGCCCAAATGTCTCTTCGGGCTTCCTTAGCGTCCACTTCTGCTCCCACAATACTATGCCGGTTGTCCTTGGTGCATATAAACTCTAAAGTGCGATCCCATCACAAATCGCTGTCGTGATAAGAACAAAGACACGCCGATATATACCCCCCTTTCGAAGAAAGACGATCTCTTCCCCCACTCTCACCTGTCTCTCATGAACATTTTGTCACTCCTTTCCCTCGCAGGGGGACTGACGACAGCATATGCGTCGGTCACCGTCTATGGTATCACTGGCGTAGTCCAGCAGACTGTCTTAGCCCCAGATGCTACTGCTACACCATCGCCATCGGTTGCTGCCTATGTCCCCCCAGCTTTCAATACAGCTACACTGATACCACCGCCTGTCCCTTCACCTGCACCTGCCAACCAGTTTAATGTACAGCTCCTCCAGAACAGGGCAGATGTGAACGGGGTCTCCATCCCCCAGTCGGGTGCTTTCTATGGCTTTTCCATCGAAATGTCCGTGGCAACCCAAGTCAGTACGTAAAATTCCTTACTTACAGTTAGTTCTCTTCCGATTTATGAGCTTCGTGATGTTAGTTGGTATTAACTCGTAAGTCCGAATAAAGAGCCTTCTGCACTGGATTGGACGTTGACATTAGGAAATCCCAAGGACGTACTTGAATCCGCCGTTCTTGAACCTTATGTCTCATGTCACGGAACGCGCTGGTCATGTCAACATTCGCGTCGGCGGTAATACACAAGAGACCGCCGTTCTCGTGGACAGTCTATCAGACGGCAAGATGATTGAGAAGGATAAAGAACAATCGTCCAATCCAGTATGTCCAGACTAAAACAAAATCAGTCGGATAGCCTGACTAAAATATGGAATCACAGACGTTGACCCCAACTCTCTACATCACTCCCGAGCTTCTTTACATGCTTCGAAATGTTTCCAGTCTCTTGAACGCAAGATGGTATCTAGGTACATAACTTCAGTTCTTTTGTTATCGCTCTTCGGTCCATGACGTTCGTTGCGGTTTAGGTATCCCGATGAATGACACAAGTAAACCTCGTCTGCAAATCGCAGAAGCCGCAGAGGCGATCCTTGGCGACTACCTCAATGGTTTCCAACTCGGCAACGAACCGAATCTCTATGCAGCGTAAGCGTTACCTATATCCATACTATTTGCATTTTCCGACCATACCATAGACACAAACATCGTAATGACGACTATAATCAGACCAGCTACTTCGGTGAATTTGGGACCATGATCCAAGCCATTAACAGTGACAATCAGGTCACGATCAAGAACAACATTATCGCACCAAGTATTTCCGATACCTTCTGGTCACCGGAATCTCTCTGGGATACTGGCTTTCTCGACTCGTATGGAAGTTCATTGGGTACGATCGCAGTCGAAAGGTACCCCGACAACAATTGTGCGGCTGCATTCCCTAGTCCAGACACGGCCAACTCGATCGTAGACCCACAGGAAAGATTCCCCAAGTACCTAAACCACAAAGATTATATCATCGATACCCTAGCTCCGTACCTGAATACCGCCAACATCGCACAGTCTATGGGCAAGCCCTTCATGATGTTCGAAACTAATACTGCATCGTGCGGAGGGTTCCTTGGAATCAGTGATTCTTTCGGCGCTGCTTTGTGGGTGCTGGACTATGGGTTGCAGATGGCGTATAGCAACTTCACAGGATCATTGCTACACGTCGGTGGTGTCAGTGACGTATATAACGTGCGTATTTCTGATCTTGTCGGTCCATATGTACCCAAGTTGATGATCTTTTTCTCAAATTAGCCTTTCAATCGTAACTCAATTTATTATTAGATTGAGTTCGGGACCAACTAACCGTTTTGATTTTCCAGCTCCGCAGACGAACATGACCGGTTTCAGCCAATGGAGTATCAATCCGCTTTTCTATTCCGTCTTGGCAATCGCGGAGACACTTGGCAGAACTAATACTTCGCGTTTAATCGATCTCGGGGCTAACGATGGAAACGTATTCACGCCTGGATATGGAATCTACGAAAACGACAAGCTTGCTCGAGTTGCTTTATTCAATTACGTGAACGATCCTACTGGGGCTTCTGACCTTAGTGTTTCTATCAACGTCGGGGGAGGACAGACGGGTCAACCAAATGGCGTTCCAGAATCAGTGAAAGTCAAGTACGTACTAATGAATTCCGTCAAGTGTCTTGTCCTCTTGTATGGTCTTGGCATGAATACTTGAGTGCTGAACGCTCTGCCTTAGGTACCTCTTGGCGCCCTCCGTTTCAGAAAAACAAAATGTGACTTGGGCAGGCCAGACACTTGGCAAATGGCTCCAGTCTGACGGACGTCTCCAAGGAGAAGAAAGTGTCTTGACTGTGAATTGCGACCAGGGTTCAAATACCTGCGTCGTGAAAGTGCCCGCTCCTGGTTTCGCTCTTGTCTTCATGAGCGATGATGCATTCCAGCAATCCGCCCCTCAAGCAACAGCTACGTTTGCTACAACGGCCGTGACAAGGACGGTAAGCATTCAATTTTGTGCGACTAGGAGGAATAAGGCTGAGAGAATCAAATGTTATTCAGATCAACACTGCGACGGTAGATGCTTCGCTACTCGCGACATCCAATGGTCAGAATGCAGGAGATCGCTCAAGAATGGGAAGCACAAGTAAAGGAAGCACAGGCTCTGCTCAGGCCGTAGCTGCACCCCATCTCGTAGCCCTTTGCTTGTGCATCCTAGCCGGTGTGTCCAGCGTATTCCTATCATAATGACATTGCGTGTGGCACTTTACCTGGACAATAACTTACATATTGTATACTTGGATTCTTTAATCTTCATTGCTTTAGGACGAACACTTCGCTACTCTTGCAAAGCAATAGTTTTACGACGCCAAGATGTTTGTCTATGCAATAATGAAGCGGCACCGATCAGTGATCAGATCGACCTTGCGTGTGGTAATAAATATTACTCCCGCCAGGTCAACTACATGGTTAGTGAATTATTCCTTGTACTTTCACTCGTAGAGGCTGCAGAGACCTCACCGTCCGCTGAAAACTCGAAGGTAGTGAGACATGAAGGTAAGAGACAAAAGGGGTAACTACCGTGAGATTATGTTTCCTTTTTGATATACTGCGGTGACCCCGCCACCGACCGCTTGTATTCTCTTGCTCATCGTCCACAACGACGCCAACGGTCAAGATGGCCTTCCAGTCTCTCTTTTTATGCATCTTATCATCCTTGGCCGCCGTGCGCGCCGTTACTGTCTACAGCCAGCAACCGTTAGGCCAAACGGAAACCCAAACCTCCACTGCCGACGCTGCGAGCTATACCGGTTACCAGGCGTACAATCCCACCACTCTCAACCCTCCGGCTCTTCCTAGTCCTCTTCCTGCGAACCAGTTTGGAATTCAGCTTCAGAGTTCAGCTCAGGCAGTGAATGGCCTCTCTATTCCCTCTGGAGGCTCCTTATTCGGTCTTTCCATCGAAACCTCAGTCATCAACCAGTTTTGTAAGTGTCCCTGTTGTATTCCCTATGGATTGAATGCTGAACATTGGCGTGCTACAGTGGGAGTTAACTCGTAAGGATTGACATAGTGAAGGTGACGCAATGACCTGCTGACAGCCCGTCGTACAGATCGTTCATTCAGGTACCCTTCCTCAACTTGGTTTCGAATGTTATTGCTCGTGCAGGCAGGTTCCACATCCGTGTCGGTGGTAACACGCAAGAAACAGCTCGGCTGGTCGACCAGACGAAGGATGGAAGGATGATTGAGAAGCAATCTATCGACCCCAACAACCCGACTGCCACGCCCGTTCTTGTGTACACCATGGAGATGTTCTACCTCCTCGGTAACATTTCGTCACTCGCCAATATCAAGTGGTACCTAGGTGTTCCTCTTAACGATACCAGCGAACTCCACCTTGAGATTGCCCAGTATGGCGAGCAGTACCTCGGCGATAATCTGCTTGGTCTTCAAGTCGGAAATGAACCCGATCTTTACGAGAGGTGCGTTCCATGGAGTGTCAAACCTGCGAGATTCTAACCTTTTCTACCCAGGCATTTGCATCGTAACACGGGCTATTCCCAAACGGATTACCTGAATGAAGTGCAACAGGTCCTCGATGCCATGAAAGCAAATGGTCAAATTCCTAAAACGAACAACATCATTGCTCCCAGTGTGTCCACTGCGACATGGACAGCTGAAAGTGTGATTGATGCTGGTCTTCTCACGAGGTTTGCTGACAGTCTTACCGCTGTCAGTGTTGAAAAGTCAGTATGTTTCTCGTAATTAGCATTTTTACTCACCTCAACCGTGTTTTGCAGTTATCCCACCGACAATTGTTTCGCCATCTATGGAGGTAGTGGTTCGCCCCACAATTACCAAGACGAATACATTAACTTCCTTACACACGACGGTGCTTACTCCGGTAGGGGTATGCTCAACAAGTTCTTGAACACCTCTTCGATTGCTCAGGCGGCTAACAAACCGATGATCATGTTCGAGACCAACACCGCTTCGTGTGGTGGTTTCCCCGGAGCTAGTAACTCGTTTGGTGCAGCCCTTTGGGGTGTTGATTACGGTATGGCGTTGGCGTACAGCAACTTCTCGCATGGTATGCTGCATTGTGGTGGTCAAGATGTTTTCTATAACGTGAGTAATCAAGTTCTCTATCGAAATTAATGTCAGATCCTAACATTGTGGATTGTAGCCTGCTACACGTACGTTTACTGACATCGTCAATCGCCTATAAATCTGACACTCTGTGATAGCGCCACCTACGGGTCAATCTGCCTTCCATAAGTGGACGATCGGTCCCCTCATGTACTCCATCCTCGTTGTTGCAGAAGCTCTTGGGCCAACAGATAACGCTCGAGTGATGGATCTCTTCCCCAACGAAGCCAGCGAATACACGCCCGGCTATGCTGTTTATGAGAATGATCAGCTCGCTCGAGTATTGCTGATGAACTACATGACTGACGCTTCAGGTGCCAATGATTACACTGCTACCATCTCCGTTGGCGGTGGTGACACTGGAACCCCTGGCGCTGTTCCTGCTCAGGTTAAAGTCAAGTAAGTAAAAATAGTGAAACACTGTAGGACGTTAGAACTGATCAAGGCTGTTCATAGATATCTCTCATCTCCATCCGTATCAGAACACTTCAATATCACCTGGGCTGGTCAGGTCCGTAGTTTCAGTTTCTTCCTATCGATGATCGTATACTCATCCATGATCTTTTACGGCAGACCTTCGGTGGCCAGTTTGAATCTGATGGTCGCCTCATGGGTAACGAGACCATTCAGACCGTCAACTGCGACCAAGGTCAGAACACCTGTCAAATCAAGGTTCCGGCTCCTGGTGTTGCGCTAGTCTTCTTCAGTGACCAAGCCTTGCAAGAGTCCACCCCGTCAAGCACAGCGACATACGCCACTACCTGCTGTTACACGTACCGTAAGTCACCTAACCCATTCTGGTTACCTTCCATTTCCTGACCGGCGTTATCCGAACAGTTGAACACCGCTACTGTCGACGCTTCAGTCCTCGCAACATCGAACGGGCATGGCGGCAAAGACAGGGCCTTAGGAAGCACGTCTAAGGGTAGCACGGGCGCTGCGTCTGCTTCTCATGTCATTCCCAGTCTGACAGCAATGTTGTCGTTATTCGGCGGCGTCGTTGTCCTTCTCAAAGCACTGTCTCGGTGAAGCAGGCTAGCTCCGAGTTGAACATGAAGTCAGAACTTCAGCGGAATATCTAGTTATATGGATTAACGAACCTTTGGATACTCGTCCTGGACGATTTAATATGTAGTCTGTCGCTGCCCCCTCCCTCGCTCTCTATCCGTACCCCTTACATTAGCCAGTATACCTCCTCATGGACGCTATAGACGCGACTTGCCTTGTAATAATTATTTCTTCGCTTTCGATTCAATCCCGTTCTAGAAGCTTGTCAATTGACTGTCATGATGTTAGTAATTGTGAAGAACACGAATGTGGGCAGGCTAGAGTGTTAGGTGAACGTGAATGGGTATCTGTTGCAAGTCCGTCGAAATATAATGTGCTGTACAATAATAAATTGCAGGATATCGTCTATGCGGATGAATTGGTGAGCGCAGAAAAAAACTATACCTACAACCTCAGGCAAAAAGGTCCTTCCCAAGCCCCCTCAAACCCTGTCACCTGAAATACTCTACATGCGGAGTCTGAAAATACTCGCACCAGCCAGTAGAGCGAGCAAAGTCGCAATACCAGGTGCGACAATAGAAGATTGTGCGGCGTTGGCACTTCCTTTACTTGTGCTGCCTAAACCAGCCCGGACTTTTCCGTCTTGACCATTCGACGTTGCAAGGACAGAAGGATCAACTGTCACGGTGTTGACCTACGGAATCGATGAGTTCTGTCACCAATTAAAGGGGAATAGAGGGATTTGAATGCTTACTGTCTTTGTAACACTAGTTGTTGCGAATGTTGATACGCTCGTTGGACTACTTTCCTGCAGTGCACCGTCGCTCATAAATACCAAAGCAAAACCGGGCGCAGGTACTTTAACATTGCAGACATTCCCTCCATTACCATCGGAGGTGCAGGTGACTGTCTGTACTGACTCGGATCCTTGGAAACGACCGTCAGCTTTGAATATGTCTGTGCCGAGTGTTTGGCCTGCCCAGGTGATGTTTTGTTTGACAGCAACGGAAGGTGCCTGGAGATATCTATAGATAGGTAACGTATGTCAATTTATTATAATGGGCGGCCGGGGAACAAAAACAGCTTACTTGACGGAGACCTGTGAAGGGGTACCATTCCCTCCGGATACACCGATACTTGCAGTATAATCATTAGCCCCGCTCGGATCCGTCATATAGTTGAATAACGCGACTCTACTCAATGAGCCCTCTGAGAGACAACCGGTAAGTGATTTCATATTGCAAAGCAAAAAGGATGGGCTCATACGTTCATAAATAGCGTACCCAGGTGTAAATTCATTATTGTTATTTGCTTGAATATCAATCACTTGCGAAGTGTTCGTGTTTCCGAGGGCTTCCGTCATGACAAGCACGCTGTAGAATGTAGACCCAATAGTCCATTCATGGAAACCGGTCTCGTTCGTGGGAGGGGCTAGGGACCTGGTTATGGCTACGACGATCATTAAGCACAAATGTGATTACTCACGAGTGAAGGGCTACGCGTGAGAAGGACAAGAGTTAGCTGCGAATAGAAGCGAGGTGTACCAAATCACGCACGTTATAAGCCGTATCAGAACCTCCAACGTGTAGCAACGCCCCGGAGAAATTACTGGCAGCCATCTGCAGACCATAGTCCAATGCCCAGAGAGTCGCTCCGAAGCTGTCGCTCACACCAGGGAAACCTCCACAACTGGCACTGTTCGTCTCAAACATCAAGAATGGCTTTCCTGTGGAATATCAATATCTATAATCAAGAAATTAATTTCAGGAACACTAACCGCTTTGTTGAGCAATAGCCGAAGAATTCAAATAGGGTGCTATGATGTTGATACCAGAGGTATGGTTCAAGTAATCAGAGAAGACTGCCTGTGTATCCTTGGGATCACCGAAGCCGGAGTCCGGGAAAGCGGCTGCACAGTTGTCATCGGGGTAACTGACATATCCTGTGAGATTGGAACGTCGAAGAAATATGGGTAGAACTTACTGTTCAACGCTCAGAGCAATAAGAGAGCTGGTGTAGGATGTGATGAATCCCGTATCCCACACCATTTCGGGTGTCCATGAACCCGTAGCGACACTTGGACCGATGAGATTGTTTCGGAACGGGATATTGGCGTCGTCTTGCATCGCCTGAACAACGACTCCGAATTCACCGAAGTAATCAAATTGGGAGTAAGTCGAAGGTCGATGCCCATGTCTGAAATTTCATAACCTATGTGATTATGCGAGCACAGTATCGAGGGAGCGTGAAGTACATACCCAGCGTAAAGATCAGGCTCATTCCCCAACTGCAGACCTAATAGGTTCTGGCCTAGTACTGCCTCTGCGACTTCTGCGATACCTAGTCGAAGGTTTGTGGTATCATTCATTGGGATGCCTAACGAAAAAGTAAGCAGAAAAAGGAGAACAGAGAAATTATTTCAATTTACCGAGGTACCATCTTGCGTTGACTAGAGCTGACACATTGGAGAGTAAGTAAATGAGCTCTGCGGAGTAGATAAGTGTCGGTGTCTCAGTCTGAAATTGATTCACTACGTAAGAATAGTCAATTTAGTCGTACAAAATGAATTACCTACAGGATTCGACGAGGCTGCTTTGTCCTTCTGGATCATGATCCCCGCTGGAAGACTAGAAGAGTCCACTAAGACGGCCGTCTCTTGTGTATTTCCGCCGACACGTATATCAACACGACCAGCACGCTGGGAGAGTAAAGCCATGAGGTTCAAGAAGACAGGATTGATGAATGAACTGTGAGCGTAAGGAGTTCCGGTATGAGATACATGCACTATAGGTGAGTAGAACAACATGGCTCACGTATTCAGGCCGACTATGAAGAGGGCAGGATGTGAGCCAGGGGATCGGTGGGGTTATGGATGGTAGAAAAAACACTGACTGACTTGAGTGACTACACTCATTTCAATCGAGAATCCAAGGAAAGCCCCACTCTGAGCAATGGAGAGCCCGTTGACATCTTGAGAGCTGCCTTGTAACTGTACCTGGAACTGTGTCGCGGGAAGTGGGTTAGGAAGGGCAGGGGCGGTTAGAACAGTAGTGTTATACGCCGCCAGTCCCGTGTAGAAAGTGGAAGACGCAGACGAGGTCGCCGTCGGGGAAGAGCCATCAGTCTGCACTTGACTGATCACACCTGTCTGACCATAGACAGTCACTGCGGCGGTGACATTAGAGATTAGCAGAAAGAAAAGGGATGAAAGAGCGACAGTGCGCAAACCGACGAGCATGCGCATAGTACGGGTGAGCTAGAAGAGGGTGAGGGATGGGAAAGAGAATATTTAAAGACTGAGGGGGAGGGTAGGTATATATTCACACCTGTGCGAGTGAACGGGGATTTGCGGATTGGATCCTGACGACAGAAGGGTACTAGTGCCACCAGACTGCGCTGCGCATCTTCGCTATGCACTGAGCCCTGGCTATAAACGGAGTTCGGGATTCACAGCAGGCAAAAATAGGCACCATGGAATATGAATCACTTGCCTGGAACAGGTTTTACCGAGTAAAAATAGAAGCAAGATAATTATAGCTCCGTCATGAGCAGTAACGCCGCCAGTGTAAAGATAGATGGCCCAGGGTCAGTTGAGCTCTTAGATGCACTCTCCATACTATGATGGACCATGGAAAGCATCTACACCACCTGAGCACCTAGAGTCCTGGGCGACATCGTCACGACGAGACCAGTGAAATGCCACGAGTTCAATGTTTCCGGCTCGTCGTTTGACTTTAAGACTAAACACGGTTGATGGTCCATTATCGCAGACTCCAGAGGAAATATGCCGTTCAGTGACATGTATCCGACATCGCGAATGTCACGAAAACAAAGGTATCATGATGAAACCTGGAAACGGTGTCAATATTTCCAATGGCGCAGGTATTATCGGACTTACTACTGTGATATGATAAGAGTGTGCCACTTCGTCTGGCGACGACATTTCTAGTATAAAGTTTGACGCATTAGGCACATTGATTAGAACAACGTCTATCTTCCTTGTGTATAAAAGATTCGAAGTAAACGTACACTCAGGCTCAGCACCAGTGCCACCGAAGACTCCTGGGACTTAAAACTTACTACAATAGGATAATCAATACAATCGCTTACGTAATTATATAGGAATCGAATGTAGAATACAAGCTAAACTTTGACTGTACCTTGACCGAGCATATAGTTAAAACTTAAGTTATCAATATTGAAGTAAATAAATATTAATCGTCGCGCTGTCTAGTACTAGTAAGCCCAGGCTTATTATAGAGTACTTCAAGTACTTACCGTGACTATCTTCGTGAAACTTAGCACAATCTGGGTTCGTTATCCTATATGATACCGAATATCTCAGATACAAGCGCAGTGTCCGAGGCTATAGGAGACGACCTCCTTGCATCTGATGATCTTGCCCTACGTCTAAAGTTATGGTACATAAAGTTGGAGCCTTGGCTCGAATCTCATGGTTACTACCTATATTCCAGCAAGCATGATCTCTCAAACCTTACGGTTCAAGAAAAACGCAGAATGGCGCTTTCCAAGAAACCTGTGGAATATCCTATTGCCCATGTAGGTGACAAGTCTTTCGAGGCTCGTCGTTTCTCTCACATGGTGAGTCTATTGGCGTGCTGTCTGCAAATCAAGTTGTGACATACCAATGAATCTTATAGTTCAACATACATCCCGCAGTCACTAAAGATCACCAAGATGTCATAATAAAACCCATCTTTACTGAAGAGGATGACTCAGAAGTCGTGATCCTTCGTTACCTCATGTCTGAACGTTGTCGTTCGGATCCTCTAAATATGACCATGGTGACGTTTGATGTGCTCACGATTGACACACGACTTTCTTTAGCAGTCATGCCAAGGTATGCATCTCTCATCGTTGTCTCCTCGCTTACCTAAATGAGATACCGCAGATGGGGATCGCACTTCATCATGCTCGATGGGTTTGGCACACTGGGAACAGCGTTAGAATTTGTACACTGCATGCTGAAGGTCTGGATATCCGGCCTAATTTCGGTGTGCTTACTAACATTAAATTGACCAGGGTTTGACATTTCTACACAACAATCTCATCGCACATAGAGTAATGCTTTCACTTATCTCCCAATGGATATGTGTGATACTTACAACAACATTGATCTCAGGATATACATCCCGGTAATGTCCTAGTAAACTTCTACGATTCGAGGGCCAACTTCCGGAAAAGCTGCCAGTCCTTCTTTGCCACCGGTCAAGCGAAGTTCGTGATCATTGATCTTGGCCTCTCCGTTATATTCCCGCCAGACTCCGATCCCTTGTCTCGAGTTTGTCCTGCCTGGGAAAGCGATTGCGGAAGCCCCGAGTACCATCCACCAGACGTAATTGATCGTCAGTCAGAAACCATGTATGATCCATTTGCGTTTGATGTTGCATGCATGGGGGGAATGCTATGTGACGCAGTTGGGGTACGTTTTTGGAACACAATACTTGTCATCGCCTCGTACTGAGCATAATCTATGTTCTCTCAGTATTTAACACCGTTCTTCCCTTCGTTCGCCCCTCTATTTGATAGGATGATCACCCCTGATATTCCCTCTCGATTAACCGCATCCCAAGCTCTGGACGAGTTTTCTCGGATACTAGCTAATATAGACCCCAAATTATTAGCCATGGAAGCCCCTCTTCCGCCACCCGCCACTTGCACGTGGCATAGCCGCGACCGTTGGGCGAACCTCCCTGCAGAATTCGTAGAGGCACATACTAAAGAATACCCTCCTGTTCGACCGAAAGCAAAGATTTACCAACCGGACGGAATGTTTATTTTTCAGGACATGTACCCACCGGCTGAAACCCTCACATAAATTCCTACTAGCATTAAGGCGTTCTTGGTTTTTCCAATTCTCCGCCAGGAAAACTCCCTTTTTGTAATAACCCTCCTTGGTTTCTATTAGACTTGACGTGCCCAGATTAATCTTGGAGACTGGCCTGCGTGGGATACGGTGGAATGACCTTTCGACTCTTATCATTCAGCTGATGCAGTCACACTTGGAGCATGAAGACAGTACTACTCTCCTAGCATTGTGATCCTCGCTAGCTGAGGATAATTATTGAATTTTGATCTTGATTGGTACTTCAGACAAATACAGAGTGATTGCACTGATAGCATGGAATTCACAGATCTTGAAAACGTCATCAAAATCATCGCACTTTCGTTGACATCAACTAATGATCATCTTCAAGCTGTATTCAGAACGAAAGACTGAAGCAAATACCACATTACCCCGCCGGATGACTTCCACTCTCCTCCTTCTGGCATCGCAAGAGGCGGTTGATGCATACCAAGACGATGTAACAAACCTCGGGTGTCGAACTATGGGACATGTATCTATCGAGCTATAAATATTCTCTCCTTCCGACAGACGAGTTGCTCTTCACCTTGGAAGCGAAACGCTCGAGATACTTGATACAATAGCTGATGTACGTACAGAACCACGCTCCGATGAGATAGAGACGAGGCGAGATGTCAAGTGAGTACATTTGCTCTTCGTCCAGGGCGATATGCATGCAGTTCAGCTGATATTGGGAAACTTCGTATCATCAAGTTGACGCACGCGTCATATGACCATTACAGATTATACTCCCCATGAGCCAAGAATTGATCAAGTTCACGTTAAAGTGACGCGCATCATACAGCCCACAACAAAGGCAGTACCTCTTCTGGCCCCGTTCTTGGATAGAATGATTACACCTCATATCTCGTCTCGGTACACAGCGTCCGAAGCTTTGGACGCGTTCACTGAGATCATGAGAACCCTTAGTCAAGAATTTCTACGCCAGACACCGGCTCCTCCATTCGTCAATATACGTGGGGCTTGGCAAAATCATGATAGATGGGATGGGCTTCCGGATGACTTTGTAAAGGAACACTTGGGTCCTGAAGGGCCTGTTCGGCCCAGACGTAAGAAGGTTTCCTACAGTCCTGATGGGTCGATGTCATCTGTCTGGGTGGAGTGGAATGTTCCGATACCCATACCAGAGTATAATAGTGAACTTTATTTAAGACATGGATCAGAAATAATCTTACTCTAATTATTCAGAGCGACATAATCAATACACGAATTTGAGTTTGAGAAGGGTTATTACGGTGGATCGGGAGAGGGCACGCGTGTTTTAGGATTGAGAAAGGACTTTTCTCATAAACGAGTATCAACACCGCCATCTGACGAGTGCACAAATACCCCTTCGAGATAAGCTCTGTACTATATAATTAACCCCCATAGACATCATGAATCCTTCGAAAACAACCCTCCTTTCAGCTTCAAATTTTGAAAGATTGAAGATTTGCGAACATCGTCATTGCTACCATCGTGAATCAGAAATGATCAATCAAGAAAGGCCCCGAATCTAGATCGTATGACTTTTCCTGTGGGCGAACTAGCGGCATTTGGGCAGCGCATGCCCTCACAAATTCCTCAGGTAGACCTGCCCAGCGGTCCTTAGCCTGCCATGCGCCGAATGGTCGACACTTGACACGTGTACTCAGAGTTTTAGGATCCAGCTTCGCATGGAGATCCTTCAAGGTACGGAGAGCGACTTCAGCAGTACAACGAGCAGGGATGTCAGGGGTAATCATACGGTCCAGGAATGGTGCCAGATCAGGGACAATCGTAGTAAGGTGCTAGAATTGATTGTTGTCATTGTTAGCAACTTCGCGATCATTTAATGAAGAGCTCAGACACACCCCAAAGAGCTGACAGAATACACCACCGAGGCAGGCGACATCAAATGCAAAGGGGTCAAAGACTAATTCTCCCTTAAGCCCATCTGGAGGGTGATATTCCAGTGTCCCGAAATCGCGCTCGTCAATAGGTAGCACCAGTTCCTCTGGAGGTGTTCCAGGAGGAAATTTGTACGAGAGGCCAAAGTCGCAAAGTGCGAACCTTGCACGCCCAGAGTCTAGAAATTTACGGAGATCTGTTACGTCCACAGAGGTCAAAATGTTGATCAGCATGTTCTCCGGTCTAATGTCCTATACAAAACAGTCAGTCCTCGTCATTCAGAATGAGCTCAGACACAGACTTACACGGTGAGCGATAAGATTCTTATGCATAAATGCAAGTCCCTGTCAAAGTAAACGAGTGCTTATGTGTAAACAACTGTATGTCATAAAGTACTCTCATGCCCACCTTAAGAATAGTTAATGCAAATTTCAGAGCGCAACCGACATTGTTGAACCCTATATCCAATAAGCCGCAAATCGAACCCCATCTATGAGCGATGACAGGTCATATAGATGAGCATATCTTAGCACTATCTGACGGAACAAGCACACCTCGGCAAAACAATGAATGTCCACCTTTCATCGAACGGTAAGATATCCAAAGCCGGGATGAGAGTTACCAGCTCGTCCCGGCGGAAGGCTCCATCCTTGAAATGCTGGAAGACCTCGTGCTCGTTTCCATCGGTGGGGACCATCTTGATCATTACGTCCCTATAATCCTTGTTCATCGCAGGGTAGAGGGTACCCTAGTAAGGTCAGTGAGAGTAGCGTGATATGGATCAAGATGGCTCACTCTTGCCCGACATGTTCGAGCAATAGGATTTGGGTCCGGAACGTGAGAGTAGGGATATTTGGCCGAGAGGTCACTAAGACGTCTCATTCTGGGTCCTTCTGGTTTCGGTTGCTCCAGTTCGTTTTGAGGATATAGGAAATATCCACGGGGTACAAACCAAGACCGCAATGAGTCCCATATCTTCTTTGTCTCTATTCTGTTCATGTAAGGGAAAACTTCATCCGGAATGTCTGGTACAGAGGCCGTAGGCAGTATAGATTGACGCATTTCGGCTCAGTAATAATGGTCCTGAAAGTCTCTAAGCTAAACCTTGTTGAGGTCTAGTGTTAATTACGAGAATGTGGAAGCAACGAGTGACCAGCGTACCGTTTCAAGTTTTCGAGGATATGCAGTGATGGAATTCCAGGACCCCCGGCAATCCGCCATAATGTTATATTCCAGGTGCGGACGGATTTGGTCGGTTTCAACCCCCTATGTTATACTCTTTTAAGGACGGATTGGCGGAATTTCTGGCTGACGTTATATCCATCAGACCGACGAAAATGCCTTATGTGGTCGAAGGTCGTATCCCTCGAAGGACGGATTGAAGTTCCCAGCACTGTCCTTCGGAAATGTTCTCTCGTTACTATCGGCCCTGCTAGTGATGTAACCCTCTATCCAATGTGATGGATGGCCGACATGATTGGATTGACCATGATAAGGCCCATATTGCTAGCGAGCCTTCCTCTGATGTGCCGGTTTTGAGGTTGTATCCTATAAAAAGGACGGATGAACCACACCGTTGAGCCCGTACTCCAATATCGGACGGAAAGTGTGCCAAAATAAGGAGGTATACCCCAATTCGGACGTTTGAACGCTGAAACGTAGAGGACGGATTGCCCCAAAAATTGAGTTTTCGGAGTATAACATTGTAGTGAGTTGCCGGGGGTCCTGGAATTCCGAATCATTAGTTGGATCAATTTCGCACGGTTGAAATTTCGTCGAGTCTAGCCTGAGACTCGGGAGTCTAAACTACTACTACGATATGGCTTCAAACGGTTTGTCCGACTCTATCATAGTATCCAGAACCATAGATTTTGATATATTCGAGGAGATATGTGATAGCAAAATTCGGCAGAAGTTCTGGAACAATCTACAGCCCTGGTTTCTTGCCAGAGGCTACCGTTTACACCCTCATTACGGGCTTGTCTCACTCAATCCACATGAACTACAGCTCTATGATATTGCTGACAACCCTGTAGACCCATCAAGCCTGTATTCTCATGTTGCGAGCAAAGAAGCTTGTTCTCGATTCCTATACCCTCCCCAGGTGTGTTGGCTTCGAGTCGCTTCTATATAATTCGAAAGTCGACTCATTAACTTACTTGACAGTTTTACTTAAATGCAGCTACAAGTAATCTTCGTCGGGATGTCATGATCAAGTTCTTTCCCACAGAAAGTAACGAAAGGACCATATCAGAATACTTGAAGGACGAGAGGCATCGCCTAGATCCCTTAAATCGTACAATCTCGGTGCTCGATGTCTTTACCCTCGACTCAAGACTGTCATTTTCAATAATGCCGAGGTAGGCCTTGATCATTTTTAAACGAGTGAATAAGACTATAATGCTAATCTCTCCGCAGGTGGGGTCCAGCTGCATTTGTGAAATATGACGGCTTCGATACGGTGGGTACTGCATTGCATTATGCAGACTGTCTACTAAAGGTCAGTCCTGTCATACTTCTATCATGCTAAGATACCCTCGCTGAGAATATCATAGGCTCTGGCATTTCTTCACAAGAATATGATTGTACACAGAGTATGTTCCTTCGTAGCAAATCTCTGATTGATGACTGATATCTCTTTTGACTCATCAGGATCTTCGACCTGCAAATGTCCTCGTTAACTTCTACGACTACGGCGAAACGCATCCTGAGACCTGTCGAGCCTTCTTCGCTACAGGCCAGGCCCGGTTTGTTCTTTGCGACTTCGGACTTTCTCACATGTTTCCGCCGGACACCCCACCTGAGCTTCGCCTCCGTCCTGCAGAGGAGAGTGAGTGGGGTACTTATGAATACCACCTCGCTGATCTAGAGAGTGGTGATTCCATGTACGATCCGTTTGCCTACGATGTGGGCTGTTTGGGAGGGCTGTTGTGCGAAATAATAGGTGTACGCGCCGTCCCCTCCATCGTCGTGACCGTACTGATACAATTTGCTTTCTGAAGTATTTGACTCCATTGGTACCACCCTTAGCGCCATTCCTCGACCGTATGATTGGTCCCGACATTCCTTCACGTATATCTGCATCAGATGCAGTCCGTGATTTCAATCGTCTCATTGAACAGATGGATGCGTCTTCCATGCAGATGTGCGCAATATCTCCTCCGAAATGGACTTTTGATTATGTATGGCAGGGTCACGATCGTTGGGCCGACCTTCCAGAGTCATTCATTCGTGAGGTAAATAAAGCACCTGTACGTCCAAGGCGAAAGATACAGGGTCCACAGGGATCGTACTTTGTGGATTGGAATGCCACCGACTTCGTTTAAATGCGCACTCGTTCGTTTCCCCGGTCCTTTCAGGTCTCAGTAATTCCAGCTGACTCATAATGAAATCTACACCTTGCTCTTTTGAGCAAGAATACTAGTCGTGAACCTGACGTTGAAGTTTTCTGACAAAGGCCTGCTAAAAACGTACCACTGCTCACGATTTAAAATCTGCAATGATAATGACATCACATCGTGGATCATGACTTATAAGGGTGCTTACTGCTTTGGGATAAGCTACGACCAGAAATTAATGAGCTGGGAGGAACAATGGCTATATTGAGGAAATGTACCAAGACAGTTATGCAGCAAACAGTTTAAGAAAGCTTGCTTCGAGAGTATATACATCAAAGTATGGTTTCCAATCATCGTCATATGACTTCGATTTCATACTAGAGGGAGGTGCAGGATGTTGGGCAATAAACGATAATGGAAGGTCTGACCATCTGTTGTAGGCTTGCCATGGACAATACTCCTTCGCCAAGGGCCCTACAGGTGGGCGCATAACGCGAGTAGTAAGACACTCAGGACTGAGTTGCGCTTCCAGCTGTGTCAAAGCACGAAGAGCCTCCTCGGCTGTATAGCGAGCGGATATGTCGTGTGTCACCATACGGTCAAGGAATGGAGCCAACGGATTAACCAAGGTTGTTAGGTGCTGTAGTAACATGAGCGACATCGAATTCATATCAGATGGTCGGACATACCCCAACGAGCTCACAAAATACACCACCTAGACAAGCGACATCAAACGCGAACGGATCGTAGAATGCTTCACCATCTGTACCGTCGGGAGGTTGATACTCAAGCGTGCCAATGCAGCAATCTATAGAGGGTCGTAATCGTTCTTCGAGAGGAGTATCAGGTGGAAATTTAAATGAGAGGCCGAAATCGCACAACGCAAATTTTGCATGTCCCGAGTCAAGAAACGGTCGTAGATCCGTCACCACACGATTGGTAATGCAATTGATTAGGATATTGTCAGGTCGTATGTCCTGAGAATAATGTAATGTTTGTCAGTGTCGGATGCAGAGTATGGAAACTAACGTACCCTGTGCACAATGAGATTCTGATGCAGGAAGACAAGACTCTAGTAGAAAGCTTAGATTTAGATTGGGTATATCCAATAGTATGGAGAGAAATAATACAAACTTTGAGAACAGACGACATGTAGTGGAAGGCTGTGCGTATGTCGTTGAAGCCCCATCGTTGTAAGCCTGATGTAGACCCCCATCTATTTGTTGAGTGAAATGAGATACTCGTCGCCACATTAGGATCCGAAATCTCCTTACCTAGGCATGACAATAAACGACCAGTTCTCACTAAATGGCAGTGTGTCCAAGATGGGAATTGTCATGTTGAGTTTGTCCCGGCGAGCTGCCTCAGTCATGAGGTGCTGGCATATCTCTAGTTCGAATCCTTCGTTAGAGATGAGTTTGATGACTACATCTTGGTCTTCTCTGTTGACTGCAGGAAAGATAGTACACTACTAGCCAGTCAGTGACGGAACCGAGGTCGCTTTCCAAATGCTTCATACCAGAACCTCGAACGCTCGTCTTGTTGGGCCTCTTCCGACGACATGGGCATAGGGAAACCTCGGTGGGTTCCCAATTTCGGAGGTCATTTCTGCGCCCAGATTTCCCGGTAGCAGCTTTGAAGTAGGATTGTCCAGATCACGAGGGTAGAGCGAATATCCTTGAGCTTCGAACCAGGGTGCCAGAGAGTCGTAGAGCTGCTGACCCTCTTCACGGGACATTGGCAGCTCACTGATATCGTCTGGAATTACAGGATTAGAAGTAGTTCGCATTACGTTGCCGAAGGGCGTATATGTTGAACTTGAATTTGTTAATTCAGTTGTATATATAGAGTAAGTAAAAAATGTAGGAGTTGTACTGTTGCAGGAACAAACATATTCGGAATCGATTGTCATCATCCTCACCTTATATAGAAGACTACATATTCGGGTAAAATGTTCTTACTCAGCGTCCTCAAGTTGCATTGCCCATTCTAGTAGCGGATACAAACAAAGGCGGCCAGGTAGTCGTGGTTACTACCTGGCTGTCTATGTCATACTTTCTGATTTGTAGTTGACCTATATTATAGTGTTCTACATGACGGGATGGAATTTGACATCCGAACCATATCGATAATCATGATCTTCAGTTCAAATTATTTACGTTGGCTCAATCAGCAAAGCCTTACCCTTTCAATCCGTAGAGTATGTGTTTCACTACATGTAAGAGAGTGAAGGAGAACCTTAAAGCTTTTGCGGCAACCGCGCCCCACTCCATTAAAAATAGCTGACGAAGGACGCCTCCCAGTCCAAATCTAAATACTTTTCTCTTGGTCGAACAGGTGCCATCTCGGCAGCACACTTTGCCACGAAATCTTCAGGGAGACCCGACCAACGATCGTAAGTCCGTCAGGGTATACGAGGATATTTTTGCGGGCCAACTGGTGGGGCCGTAACTCGCATGATCAGTGTTTCATTGTCAAGCTCTGAAAGTACTTTAACCAAAGCATCGAGGGCTTCCCTGGCGGTATAACGGGCAGAAATATCAGGAGCGATCATTCGGTCGAGTAGCGGGGCTAACTGTGGAACGATGATCGTCAAGTGCTACAGCGAGTCATTAATCCCGTCACAACTAGAGGGAGTCAGACAACGTACACCGATGAGCTCACAGAATACCCCTCCAAGACAAGCCACATCGAACGCAAATGGGTCAAAAAACTTCTCTCCATTACAACCATCCTCAGGGTGATATTCTGATGTACCATAGCCACTTTCTTCCGATGGGCATAAGCGTTCCTCGGGTGTAGTTTCAGGGACGAACCTGATTGAAATACCAGAGTGCAAAAAGTGGACGTCCCGAGTCAAGGAAGGGTCTGAGATCAACCATATAATCATTTGTTATACGATTCACCAACATGTTTCCTGGTCTAATATTCTGGAAATAGTGTATATTAGTCGCCGCTATCACTATAGGATCTAAGAGAGACTTAACTCGGTGCACAATCAAATTCTCGTGCAGTACAGTAAGGCCCTGGAGCGAGTGAGAAATCATACGGAAGTCGTTACGAAGCCAACAACGGACCTTTAGCATAGATAGAGCAAACTGTAGTGCACACTCTACATTGTTGAAACCGACTCTCCTTAAACCGGGGATGTCTCTCCACCTGTTGAGAAGGACAGTCAGTATCATGTTAATTCTCTCCTGTTGAGATGAACAGTCAACCTTGGCGTGACTACGAACGACCACCACTCGTCAAATGTAAGAGTATCCAAGACAGGAATAAGGGTCGTTAGTTCGTCCTCACAAGGCAACTCTGTTTTGAGATATCGGAGTATCTTCAACTCTTCTCCATTCGTGAGTAATAGCTTGATGATCACATCCCGACGTTCCTTGTCCGCTGCAGGGAAGATAGTACCTTGACGCTAATCGGTTTCCGTAGGCTGGAACATACATATGTGAAAAACTTTTACCACTACGGAAATTGAGCGATTGTGCGGAGTTGGGTCTACGATGTATGAGTAAGAGTATGTGGTCAAGGCTTCGATGGCTGGTGGTCCGCTCGATTGAAGTCGTACATTCACCATTTGGTCTCGAGAGTACAATGAATATCCACGAACTGCGAACCAAGATTCCAGGGAATCCCAAATCCTCTTTCGAATCCTTGGGTTAAGAAGAGCTTCATAGAAATCATCCGGTGTAACCTTTGTGTTAGTATCAGATTCCGTCAACCAACTCTCAGCAGTAGTCTCAGAGAATGCAAGCAGTTGTTATTTTCCGCTAGTAGGAAGTTCGAGGACATTTATGAGTATTGCGTTGGTTTGAGTGATGCGATGGTAGGAGTTCAAGCTCAAGTTTGGAACTTGGAGTGCATGAGCTACCCAATTTGGCAGGAGAATGTCGGGAGCGCTTGCGTCGCAATCAAAATAACACTTATACTAGGTATATGAATTTTCAGAATTGAGGGAGCCTAAGTAGTGCAGGGTCAACGTTAGAGGATAACCAGTGTCTTGCTGAATACGATACAAGATTCATGTTTGCGAGTCGTTCATTATTCAGAATCCAAATGCAGTACGCAATGATACGCAGCGCAATAATAAGCGCTCATTTACAACGATGGCACATGTATATGTTGATGCAACCTCTACTTTCAAACTTAGTACATAAGACTCACATCCCCTTTTCTTCCTCTGGACTCTTGAGCAGAATTACCTTGTAGTCTGGGTCGTATCTTGAACGTGTGCGACTGTCACGTCTCGTCTAAAGATTCTGTTCATGCTCGCTCGAGTCTATGTCTGAGTTTCCACTGCGTGCATTCGGTCGTTCAAGAAATTCTAGGAACAACAGAGCTGGTTACTCTGCTCTTGATAGTGAAGACTCCCCTGATATCGACGGAGGCACCTCATCCGACATGCCACTTAACGTCCGAGGTCCAGCTGTAGCCAACAGGAAGGGAAAGCGGAGAGACCGTTATGGAGACGACCCAGAAGAGGAAGATACACTATTGGGAGACGAGCATAGAGAGGGGGGTGGATTTGGCGAGCAGCCGGAAGCGGAAACCGTTTTGCAGGTGTGCAATACGTTCTTCTAATGTAGTCGTGCTTATAGAACTGGATTCAGCGATCAACAAGTTCCAATCGTGGCAAGCCCACACCTAATGACAAATCACGAACTATACCCTTTCATCCGCCAGGTCAGTACTCTCCCCCTTCCTCGTTTGTATTGACACATCTTAAAGTGGAGATCAGAGAAATTACAGAAGCGATACCCGCCAAACATAGTCCGGAATCAAAAGTACAATGCGTTTACCTTCCTCCCGATCGTATTCTATGAACAGTTTAAATTCTTTTTCAACCTCTACTTCCTCCTGGTCGCCCTATCCCAATTTATTCCAGCACTGAAGATTGGTGCGTTCCATATCTTCACTTGCATCCTCAGAGGCTGAACGCAGGATTCATGGTAGGCTTTATCGCAACATACATTGCCCCTCTTGCGTTTGTGCTCTGCGTAACAATAGGCAAAGAAGCATACGACGACTATAAACGAAATCTTCGTGACCGAGAAGCCAATTCGCAGAAATACCTTGTGCTTGAGCCTAGTTCGTACTCTGGTCCAGCACCAGACGGCGGACCTCATACTCGCGCTGTACCTTCCTCTTCCCTTAGCGTTGGCGATCTTGTATTACTGGAGAAGAATGACCGTGTACCTGCGGATCTCATACTACTTCGGACTTCAGACGCCTCTGGGACGTGCTTCATCCGTACGGACCAACTAGACGGAGAAACAGATTGGAAGTTGCGTGTCGCGGTGCCGACATGTCAGAAATTAAGCCAAGATAGTGACTTGCTTAGCCTGGATGCCGAGATATACGGTAATACTTGCTTATTGGTGTTTTGTTCGCGAACTGATGCCCTATTGCAGCGGATGCACCTATGAAGGACATTCATACATTTATAGGGACATTCACGATCAATTCGCCACCCAGCAATTCTCTCAACGAGGTTCCCATGGTTCAAGTTCCAACGGTCGAACCACTTACTGCGGAAAACGTGCTTTGGTCTAACACAGTTCTAGCTGCTGGTTCTGCGGTCGGCTTTGTGATTTATACTGGGCCAGAGACTCGTGCCGTCATGAATACTAGCCATCCGGAAACCAAGATTGGGTTGTTGGACGTCGAAATCAATAGACTTGCAAAGGTGGGCTAAATATACTTACAAAACCCTGTTCGAGGTTAACGTTGAGTAGATTCTGTGCGCAGTAACATTCGCATTGTCCTTCTTGCTAGTCGCTTTGAACGGCTTTAGGGGGCAGTGGTATGTTTACATCTTCCGTTTCCTCATTCTTTTCTCGTCTATTATCCCCATCAGGTATGTCTTGCCTCCTTATGCTTATGTGAACCGCACAAGCGTTGCTGAATTTGCTCTTAGTCTCCGTGTAAATTTGGATATGGGAAAGACTGTCTATGCTCAACAGATCATGAATGACAGCGAGATACCCGATACCATTGTTCGTACTAGCACACTCCCAGAAGAGTTGGGACGGATAGAATACCTGCTCAGCGACAAAACAGGTACTCTCACACAGAACGGTATGCTTCTACGACCTGTCTATATTTACCGTCCTAATAAGAATTTCTTCAGAAATGGAAATGAAGAAATTACATATGGGAACGGTCTCGTATGGTCACGACTCAATGGACGAAGTCGCCCATCAGTTAGCCATGGCTTTCGGCGCTTCGACAGACCCCGGTCATGGTCGACATGGGTCCACAGTAACAGGCGTTCAGCTGGCCTCGAGAGGGCGGCGTGATATGTCTTCACGAGTTCACGACGTTGTCCTCAGCCTGGCACTCTGTCATAACGTCAGTTCGCAGTCTATATTAACCAAATAAATATGTTGACAATGTTTATCCAGGTTACTCCAGTCAAGAATGACGACGGCACGGTAACTTACCAAGCTTCGTCTCCGGACGAAGTCGCCATCGTCAAATGGACGGAGTCCGTGGGCCTTACTCTAACTTTCCGAGATCGCACCCGCATTGAACTCCAAACACCGAACGGCTCACGTATGAACTTTGAGGTCCTCGATATCTTCCCTTTTACCTCGGAATCGAAACGGATGGGAATTGTAGTTCGCGATACACAGACGGGTGAAGTCACCTTCCTTCAGAAAGGTGCAGATGTTGTCATGGCGAAGATCGTACAGCGGAATGATTGGCTAGAAGAGGAGACAGCTAATATGGCTCGGGAAGGTCTCCGAACTTTGGTCATGGCCCGAAGGAAACTGAGTGCCTCGAGCTATGAGGAGTTCAAGGAGCAGTACCATCAAGCCAGCATTCGTCTTGAGGGAAGGAATGAGGCCTATGACAGAAGTTATCGGTCAATATTTGGAACACGATCTCGATCTACTCGGTCTCACTGGTGTCGAAGATAAACTGCAAGATGATGTCAAATCTACTCTGGAGCTGCTTAGGAATGCTGGTATCAAGATCTGGATGCTTACAGGAGACAAAATCGAAACTGCTACCTGTATCGCCATCTCTACCAAGCTTGTTGCCCGTAATCAGTACATCCACCAGGTCGCCAAACGTAGGTGCTGCTTTTATATCACGTTAAGACATATCTCATAAACTCGGACACCGCAGTGAAGACATCTGACCAAGCTCGAAATGAGTTGGAGTTTCTACAGAACAAGTTGGACTGTTGTCTGGTTATCGACGGTGAATCGCTGCAGGCAAGTGTCCATCGTTAATTTGCTCGATGTCGAAAATAACATTCCTCAATAGCTGTGCTTGAATTTATTCAAGAATGAGTTCATCGAAATCACGACCAAATTATCAGCAGTGGCTGCATGTCGTTGTTCACCTACACAGAAAGCGGATGTCGCGAGACTCATTCGTAAACACACCAAGAAGCGGGTCTGTTGTATCGGCGACGGTGGTAATGATGTCAGTATGATTCAAGCCGCCGATGTCGGTAAGTGAAGGCCTCGTTTACATCGTTTCCCCAACACATGCTTATCTACTTCCTCTTAATAGGTGTCGGAATCGTTGGGAAGGAAGGCAAACAGGCATCCCTCGCCGCCGATTTTTCTGTGACCCAATTCAGCCATCTTACGAAGCTCCTCCTCTGGCATGGTCGGAATTCTTATCGACGTTCAGCCAAACTCGCTCAGTTCGTTATCCACCGTGGCCTGATTATTTCAGTCATGCAAGCCGTATTTTCTGCCATCTTCTATTTCGCGCCGATTGCACTATACCAAGGATGGCTAATGGCCGGA
Organism: Cerrena zonata; assembly: GCA_038087015.1. Classification (NCBI taxonomy): domain Eukaryota; kingdom Fungi; phylum Basidiomycota; class Agaricomycetes; order Polyporales; family Cerrenaceae; genus Cerrena; species Cerrena zonata. Next base: position 347,112 of record JASBNA010000025.1, read on the forward strand.
TACGCGACTGTATATACGATGGCACCTGTGTTCTCGTTGGTTCTCGATAGAGACGTTAACGAAGACCTAGCATTGCTATACCCTGAACTATACAAGGAACTGGTCAAGGTAAGCGTAGTCAGTCGTTTGCTCCTTTGTACATGACCCTAATACTGTTTGTCGCTGTAGGGGAGGGTACTATCCTACAAGACATTCTTTATCTGGTTAATGATCAGTCTCTACCAAGGTAGGCTTGTTTTACGCCGAACATAACGAAGGGATTATTGATTCGTTTAGGCGCTACGATAATGATCATGTCACTGGTCCTGTTCGAGAATGAATTCTTGAACATTGTTGCTATCTCATTTACCGCACTCATTCTCAACGAACTTATTATGGTGGCATTGGAAATCACTACATGGTCGGTCACAACATTCCTCTTTTTAATCACCTCTAGCTCGGTTGTTGACACATTGACCATAGGCACATTTATATGGTCATCTCGGAGATTGTTACCCTTTGCGTCTACATGATCAGCATGGCCTTCCTTCCGGAATACTTCGGTGCGCATCCTTCTGCGATATACTGTTTACTCTTTATCGATTAACCACTTCTGTGCCCCTAGATTTATCTTTCGTCATTTCACCGAGATTCGCATGGAAGGTTGCCGTCATCGTTGCGATCAGCGCGTTCCCTCTATACATCATCAAGCTTATACGGAGCCGGATAGCACCAGCTGCATCTAGCAAGCTCCTGTAGGACGTTGCATGTTAAGTTCATCATCATTTCATTTCTTATCTGGATTGTTGGTTTCCCGGTCCCAATTGTTATCCTATCATGAGTGATGTCAACCACCAGGTATGTGCGTGAGGAGCTGTATTCATATGGCTCCCAAGGTCATCTTGATAGGGCCAATCGACCATCCTCTTACGTGTCAGGTGGAACACGACTTGTGTGATGGATGCTCCACAGGTTGTGCGTGGCTGTTTCTAGACGACGAGCCATATTTGAGAGGGTTACTCGTTTGTGATATCCCTGAAATGCAAGAGCCTCGAACTCTGACCACTTGACCTCATGACAATATGAAGGGTATGATCTTTATCGTGAACTACTGAGAAACTTCTAAATCCAACTATGGGCCTAGGTCAATTGATTCGCAAGCACACCATCTCCGGCCACAGCGGGAACACCCTGAGCACACATATCGACCCAGTAGTTTGGTGTGGCATATACGCTAAAGAAGCACAAGTCGGCTGGCTACTATGGAAATAACATCCCGGTAGTCCAAGTACATGTTGACAAGACGCCCGGATGGGGAGAGTGCCATGATTATCGGGTCCGGATCATCATGATGCAGAGAACTCGAATTTCTTTGGGCAGGTTCTTGACAGATAGAATTCAGGGATCATACTGTCTCACATCAGACCATACTTCTTCCATTGTTGTTAATCAGGTATCTCCAACCCAACGGTATTTGCGAAGACAACTAGTACAATCGTTACCGATCATGAACGTCCGAACTCCCACAATGATACAATGGGTGACCACGTAGTATTGTGAATTTTGTATCGATTAGGGCGCGAAGGCCCTAAGGCACCATCGAATCTCTCAGGATTTGTATAATGGTATCTAATTGATGACTTCTACTCTAGTTGTATGACTACCTCACTCTTGACGCCAGTTTTGATAGTAGATCGGATTCATGGGAGTTCAATCGAGGATTTAGACAGGGATTCAATGCCTAGTCGAGGGCGTACACTGGGTACCTAGTTAATAATAGATACGAATTTCGTCAGTAGGTTGTGGAACCAGTCTCAAGAAGTAGACCTTACGTCAAATCTTGTGTACACAGCATCCACTTACCGATCCGCGTTTTACCCTAAGTGGAAACTGTATGCGCATATGAGTCACTATGCATCCAATTTGGGAAGAGAATGCATGACCAAATTGGGACATATTTCACTGAGCCTACCTCCACAAGCCTGAAGCCATGACCGATTAACCTTTTCGATAGGTAGGAATTATTAGCCATTAGTCTCATCATGAACAGCGACCGAGCTCAGATTTTGGAATGAAACACATACCCCAATATAAATATGCCGAAGAAGTTGTCGATGGTAGAAGATCCGATGGTATAAGGCCACAAGGCCCACGGCGGTAGTATATCATCGTAATAACCACAATGGACATTACATCTCAAAACAGCAACTTGAAGGTCCATCGGATATCCGGCTCTTCCACTCTTAGATAGAAGAGCGGATAATTTTCCACCAAATTACCAACCCAAAGCAACTTTGGGTCATGATTATTACTAGAACAAGAGGCCGATGATAAGGGTTTGAATACCACACTGATAATCAACAATTGGGACCGAGATGTTTGTGATACATGAGGATTACATGGAGCCCATTGTGCTTCGAAACGCAAACCTTATACATGTCATTCACTATTCCATCCATATTTCGCTGCCAGTATTGCAAAAAAGGGGATCAATCCGAGTCGCTTCACACAGAAGGGCCACTGGCAGTGTGAGCTGTTCCGGGCACAGCTGTTTCTCTCCTACTCTTCTGATTTTGCCCACTTGTCATAATTATTGTGTATGCCTGCTTGCTTATATCAAAGTGCTAGGTATATGACCGGGAGCTTGAACACTCCGGCCTTCCTTATGGAAACCCACCAGAGTCTAATCATAGGCCCCCTTGTACAACTAATTTCGCGTGTTCTATGACAGTAAGATTGACGATTCCAGATTTGGGACTTTCATTTGTAATTCCTATATCGGAATCCGGATGATCGTCTCTTATTCTATGAAAATGAGGATAGAGTCTATGTCGCGAGATGGAGAGACTCCACGGTCGGAGGCACTTTTTGACGTTTCTGAAACATTCTTTCGTTCGAAGTCGAGAAGATTCAGGAGTGGAAGTTACATAGAGAGTAGTAGTAATCGACAAACAGGTAACATTATCATCCATTGTGTTACGCACATAATGTGGATGCAACTGACAGGGGAGCATCCCACTCTACCCAAGCTGATCCAAATGTGTCGTCTGCATTGACCCAATCGGCCTTCCGCCTAGGTCGAATAGGACCCGTGCCTACATACTTCCGAACAAAAATTTCTGGTAATCCGGCCCATCGATCGTAGCTTTGCCATGTTTGCGTCGCGGGACTGATAGGGAGAGGTACCGATTCGCTAAGTAAGATTGAACCATCCAGCTCCTTTACAAGCTCGGTAAATGCATTCAGAGCTTGTGATGCGGTATACCGAGATGACACATCGGGCGTAATCATTTTGTCTAAGAAGGGCGCAAGCGGTGGTACCATAGTCGTGATGCGCTAGTCAACTTGAAATCAGGATATGAATGCTAGACTATGGAAAAAGACTCACCCCAATCGCCTGACATAAAACACCTCCTAGACAAGCAACGTCAAATGCAAAAGGGTCATACGTTGTCTCGCCATTAGCCGCATCTGGAGGCTGAAACTGAGGTGTCCCCGAATCACTAAACGATGCAGGGAGAAGCCGATCGCAACGAGGTGTCTCTTCGGAGAACAGCATAGATATGTTGAAGTCGCATAAGACAAATCGGGGTGGCTTAACTGTCTCAACACCCTGTTCATGCGGGCGTATTCTTGTATGCCCTTGGTAATTGACTAGGATATTGCGAAAGTTTAAATCCTACATCCTCGTCATGATCAAAGCAACACATTTAGAATAAATAAATAAACATACTCTATGAACGATACCATTCTCATGCAAAAATGATAAAGCCTGATTGACCATGAATATGACTCGTAACGAACAATCATTAGAACGGTACTAACCTCAAGCATATTAGATGTAAACAGGAGTGCAGTTTCGAGACAATCAAATCCATACAGAAAAAAGAAGGTCAAACTTTGCCATCTGACAGCAATCATTAAGTAAGACGAGACTTGGAGCCGCACGAAATTCAATCATACCGAGGCATGACAATGAAAGAATACTTTTCGTTATATGGTAAAATCTCCAGAATCGGCACAGTGAAATTTGATGGGTGCGAAAGCATGGGCTCAGTTGTGAGTTTCGTGAAAATTGCAAGTTCGGGACTTGGGTTCTGAACAAGTTTGATTATCACGTCCCTATGCTTCGAGTTGACTGCGGCAAGTATGCCCATCTGTAAACGTACATAGGTTCAGAATCAGGTCAATCGAGATGTTCTGAATGATTTGCTACCTGAGATGAGAACGATCTAGACCGTGTTTCCCCCCCTACAATCGAGGCGTAAGGATATTCTGCGGGCTCGTCGGTGAGCGTGTAAGCGGCATCATCTGACGGTTCAGAGAAGAATGGATCCTTTGGAGGATAAAGAACGTAGCCCTTAGCAGCGAACCATGGACTAAGAGTGTTACAGAAGGGTATAAAGGCTTCGGCTGTTTCCCAAAAGTCGGGATTTGTCAAGTCAATATTTGGAGCGGGGACCAAGTTTGTGTTGGTACCCATATCGCTAGACGGGATGTTGCTAACCCTCGCGTCCCCAAAGTTTGTGCTGAAGGGAGTGAGTGAGTGAAATGTGATTGTTTAGGTGTTAGGTCAGGATGCGGTCGAGGTAATACGCCACCCATTCCCACGACCCAAACCCTTGGGATTGTTACGGACTTGTCATATTTGGTGATGGCCGATATCATTAATATTACCGAAGCCTGAGGCCTGAGGTTCTATCTATTGATTATTCTGCGTGTCGTTTCTGATTCTTGTTCATCAGATACAGTATTCAAGAGTCTCGGCAATAAGCCGAATGTGACGTTGGACACTGCCGGCGGTCACGGTGGTCTATGTCGCCGGAAATGTTTCCTGAAAACGACCCAGAGAGTGATTTTCGACACGTCTCGAATGTTGTATAAATACCCCACAGCTATCCCTATGCAGCTCCAGGTCTCCTCATCCTTGACCAAACTCTCCTCGTCCTTAATCGCACGACCTGCAAAATGTCGCAGTCTCGCCCGAGTCGCCCCCTTCCCAAGGTTGAGGTACTTAACATTGTTATACTCATTAGCCAGGCCAATATACTGATTTTCTTTGAAGAAGGGAGATACCGTCTGGCTTGCGGAAACCGTCAGCAATATTTCACGAGGTACGAAAATGCAAGTCATCGACTTCCGCACAGACATGGTTCGTTTCCTAACAGTTTCTGGTCGTATTGACTGCTGACCCAAGCTTTGAGTAGGGCCAGACCAGTGCCCCACCCTCTAGCAGGGATAGAGTCTTGAACTATACCTTGACATACGAAGTACCATCCACAGCGGATGTTACCAGTACTTTCAGGGTCTTACCCTCCGACTTCACAGTTGCGGGCCAGACCGGTCATTTGGGTGTCATTCAGGCGAGTGGATCGCTACATCATCATGTCAACTACTTAACTTGGCTCAATTAGAGTGGTACGAAGGCGACATTGAAGACACCCTTCGACACGTTCTATACATACGACGGACAATCCTACCCCTGCAGAATACCGGTCGGAACGGAAATTATCGTTGGTTCACGATATAGCACGGGGAAACAGGTAGATCTATCTTCTATCGTAGTGCAATGCGGGTTAACAATCACCATGAGTAGAATCGCCCCGTCGGCAATACCAACGTCAAGTATGAGGTGACTGCAACAATTACCCATCGTTTCATTATCAATACTCTGCTTCCGAGCACGCTGAAAAGAGCTCAGTTCTCCGAAGTAAAAATATAATATATTCTTCTGTTGTTTGTGCTATGTAGTACTTCCAGATCAGACTTTTCGTAGTCGGTAGTACATAGCCTGATGTAAGAAAGTTCCGAATATTGATAATCAGCCTCAGCATAGTAGTTTGCCCCTTCCACCATTGCTTTTGACCCTGTTAATCGCTAGGCTGAGAGTTGTCACAACAACAGAAACAGGCAGAGTATCTTTTCATTGTTGATAATATTAGGTGGGTTAGACACTCTATCACAGCTACCAGAGACAAAATTCAGATCTCCACAGGGAAAATAGACAACACAACTCTGACATGTATGACGGTCCTGGGAGGAACTCATGAGTATGAATGCAGCAATCAAGGTCCTGATACATCTAATATACCCTTAGAATGTAAATAGATTCACTCTGGCTGTATTTATCAATCAACGGACAATGATAAAGTGCATTCACTATGTAGTAGTACCGAATGTTCTACGTAAACGAATGGAACTGATTCACCTGGTAACTACATTACAGTACCGGAGGAGGATACATGTCCTGAAAAATAAACAACCCGTCCGGTTGGTAAATCTTTGCTTTCGGTCGAACAGGAGGGTATTCTTTAGTATGTGCCTCTACAAATTCTGCAGGGAGGTTCGCCCAACGGTCGCGGCTATGCCACGTGCAAGTGGCGGGTGGCGGAAGAGGGGCTTCCGTGGCTAATAATTTGGGGTCTATATTAGCTAGTATCCGAGAAAACTCGTCCAGAGCTTGGGATGCGGTCAATCGAGAGGGAATATCAGGGGTGACCATCCTATCAAATAGAGGGGCGAACGAAGGGAAGAACGGTGTCAGATACTGAGAGAATATAAATTATGCTTAGTACGAGGCGATGACAAGTATTGTGTTCCAAAAACGTACCCCAACTGCGTCACATAGCATTCCCCCCATGCATGCAACATCAAACGCAAATGGATCATACATGGTTTCTGACTGACGATCAATTACGTCTGGTGGATGATACTCGGGGCTTCCGCAATCGCTTTCCCAGGCAGGACAAACTCGAGACAAGGGATCGGAGTCTGGCGGGAATATAACAGATAGGCCAAAATCAATAATCACAAACTTCGCTTGACCAGTGGCAAAGAACGACTGGCAGCTCTTCCGGAAGTTGGCCCTCGAATCATAGAAGTTTACCAGGACATTACCGGGATGTATATCCTGAGATCAATGCTGTCGTAAGTATCACACATATCCATTGGGAGATAAGTGAAAGCATTACTCTATGTGCGATGAGATTGTTGTGTAGAAATGTCAAACCCTGGTCGGTTCCTGTAAGTAGATAGACTAAAATTAAAACAAATATCCGTACCTTTAACATGCAGTGGACAAATTCTAATGCCGTTCCCAGTGTGCCAAACCCGTCGAGCATGATGAAGTGCGATCCCCATCTGCGGTATCTCATTTAGGTAAGCGAGGAGACAACGATGAGAGATGCATACCTTGGCATGACTGCTAAAGAAAGTCGTCTGTCAATCGTGAGCACATCAAACGTCACCATGGTCATATTTAGAGGATCCGAACGACAACGTTCAGACATGAGGTAACGAAGGATCACGACTTCCGAGTCATCTTCTTCAGTAAAGATGGGTTTTATTAGGACATCTTGGTGATCTTTAGTGACTGCGGGATGTATGTTGAACTATAAGATTCATTGGTATGTCACAACTTGTTTTGCAGACAGCACGCCAATAGACTCACCATGTGAGAGAAACGACGAGCCTCAAAAGACTTGTCACCTACATGGGCAATAGGATATTCCACAGGTTTCTTGGAAAGCGCCATTCTGCGTTTTTCTTGAACCGTAAGGTTTGAGAGATCATGCTTGCTGGAATATAGGTAGTAACCATGAGATTCGAGCCAAGGCCCCAATATGTACCATAACTTGAGACGTAGGGCAAGATCATCAGATGCAAGGAGGTTGTCTCCTATAGCCGTAGACACTGCGCTTGTATCTGTAGGTATAGCTGATGGCATAGCGAGATCAAGTTATTACGAACATGCCAGCAATCTGCGACCGACGCCTTGTTGCCCCTCCAATCGCGTGACTGTGGGACCGATATACTCCAGTCAATATGCATGTAATTACATAATCTCCTTTGCTAATCGCGCCTTCCTGCCGCCTCTAGATCTCCCAGTCCCGGGGGCGAAAAACACTGGAATAAGCACTCATTTGGATCTCCTGTCGCTACAGTCTACTCCAGCAACCATGACTACTTCCCAGTGCAACCTACTAATAATGGTCGTAATCGAGAAAAGTTCTCTAACCCATTTGCATTCGATGTGGCTTGTCTCGGAGGAGTATTCTGTGAGCTCATCGGTGTAAGTACTCTTACCTCTAGTCGCGACGGGACTAATGAATCGGTTTAGCATTTGACCGCCATGGCACCACAATTAGCCCTGCTCCCTATCGAATGACCATCCCTGATGTTTCCGCCCGTTACACCGCCAGGGAAGCCCTCGATGCTCTCGCCAAGGTGCTTTCAGAGCTTGGCGGCGAAACACTGATCATGTAGGTTACGGCCACACCAGTTGGCCCGCAAAAATATCCTCGTATACCCTGGCAGGCTTACGATCGTTGGTCTGGTCTTCCTAAGGATTTCGTGGCAAAGTGTGCTGCTGAGATGGCACCTCTACGACTCACTAGCACCGTGGTTCGCATACCCCGGCGAAACTGACGCATACGTCCTTTCCGACGAGACTGTCGAGTATCCTTTTGCTCAGATTTTGCGTGGTGGTGAATATTGCAGGCCGTTCGGTGTGAAAGTACGCGCTCAGTTAACACTGATACTACCTACTAACATGAACAATTCCTTAGGGGGGAATATGGGCGGCATTAGACTCACAACACAGAGACGTGGTGATCAAATTAGTCCCAAGTCAATCCGACGAACTCAAGATTGCTACTAAACTGTCAACCGAGCCCATGAAGTCTGATCCCAACAACTTCATTGTGCCAATCCTCGATGTCCTGCAATATAATGCTGGATTCTCTTTTCTCGTCATGCCTAGGTATTTCTATTACTACTCCTACCTCATACCATGCTGATTTTTCACAGATGGAGTCAGATTCCCTACTACTACGGAGATGAGATTGACTGTCTCGAAACGTTATTCTGTTTCGCTACGAACATGCTTCAGACGAGTGGAATATTATTATTTTTTCTTGCCCTAATAACAGTGTATTAGGCTCTAGCATTCTTACACGATAATGGAATTGTGCATCGAGTGAGTATCCGCAGCAGCTCGTAAACAATCTGATACAAATCTCCCTCTTTGCATTGTAGGATACCAGCTTCCGCAATGTCTTGGTAAATTACAATGGTCGTGCGAGACATATCCCTCCTGCAAGTCTGAAATAGGTTGATGGGTGGTGGTCTCGATTCGTGCTTTGTGACTTTGATAATCTGTGATTTTCCCTCCAGATGTTCCACCTTCTCAGAGGGTGATTCCTGCGAGTGATGCATCTTGGGGTGAACTTTCCTTTCACCCACCGGATGTCTTGGCGGACGGGGATGCTCCATATGATCCATTCCCTTTCGATGTTGCCTGTATGGGTGGTCTACTTTGTGTAGCGATTGGGGTATGTCACTCAACCGATTTAATTCTATTCCAGGCCAAAGTCTCATGCATCGTACAGCCGGCGACAAAGGCGGTACCTCTTCTGGCCCCGTTCTTAGACGGGATGATTACGCCTCATATTCAATCTCGGTTCACAGCGTCCGAAGCTTTGGGCGCATTCACTAAGATCATGGACACACTTAGTCAAGAGTTTCTACGTCAAACGCCGGCCCCTCCGTTCGTAGATATCCACGAGGTTTGGCAGAACCATGACAGATGGGATGGACTTCCAGACGACTTTGTGAAGAAGCACGCTGGCCCTGATGGGCCTGTTCGTCCCAGACGCAAAAAAGTATCTTACACTCCTGACGGGTCAATGTCGACTTGCTGGGTGGAGTGGAATGTTCCGGAGCCTAGATGGCTGTAATAGTGGCTTGTACACAACGATCGTTGAATTACAAAAGGATAAGTATGCCAGCGAGTACACGACGTGATCACAGTGACTAGTACGGCATGCTTTGTTTCGTAAGTCCACAGCTATGATTTCATTAGTTCTTAGGACGTCAGACTCGAGAATCGTCTTTGACGTGGTAATCGACGTACACAACTAGAGTATCTCTGATCTAGTAAACCTGATGATTCTCGAGGCACGAGGCTAACATATAATCAAACCCCAAGATTATGACTAATTATTCCACGGATAGGACAAAGATAGGCAAATACTCTCGCAAGACTTTGGAAGACATGTACTAGTCTTTGGATAATATCACTGAATACATATTACAGCTACTAAATTATATTTTCGCTTCAGCAAGCAGGAGAGTATATTTAAACGAAGTTAGTAGCATTCCAATCCACAAAGTACGATCCCTGTGGACCCTGTATCTTTCGCCTTGGACGTACAGGTGGTTTATCTACCTCACGAACAAATGACTCTGGAAGGCCAGCCCAACGATCGTGACCCTGCCATACATAATCAAAGTTCCATTTCGGAGGAGATATTGCGCGCATTTGCATGGAAGACGCATCCAACTGTTCAATGAGACGATTGAAATCACGGACTGCATCTGATGCAGATATACGTGAAGGAATGTCGGGACCAATCATACGGTCGAGAAATGGCGCTAAGGGTGGTACCAATGGAGTCAAATACTTCAGAAAGCAAATTGTATCAGTACGGTCACGACGATGGAGGGGACGGCGCGTACACCTATTATTTCGCACAACAGCCCGCCCAAACAACCCACATCGTAGGCAAACGGATCGTACATGGAATCGCCACTCTCTAGATCGGCAAGGTGGTATTCATAAGTACCCCATTCACTCTCCTCTGCAGGACGGAGACGAAGCTCAGGTGGGGTGTCCGGCGGAAAGATGTGAGAGAGTCCGAAGTCGCAAAGAACAAACCGGGCCCGACCTGTAGCGAAGAAGGCTCGACAGGTCTCAGGGTGCCTCTCATGATTATCGTAGAAGTTAACGAGGACATTTGCAGGTCGAGGATCCTAGAAGGTTGAAGCAGATATGCATTATCAAATGGAGAGTTGTAACGAAGGAACATACCCTGTGTATAATCATATGTTTGTGGAGAAATGCCAGAGCCTGTGGTGTAATATTCTCAGTGGAGGTATCATAAAATGACAAACGTCTGACGAATACGGACCTTCAGGAGACAGTCTGCATACTGCAATGCAGTACCCACCGTATCGAAGCCGTGATAACGCACAAATGCCGCTGGACCCCACCTGTGGACAGATCATCATTCCGATATTATTTGCTTGTTTAGGAACGATAAAGGCCTACCTAGGCATTACTGAAAACGACAGCCTTGCGTCGAGAGTAAAGACGTCGAGCACTGGGATTGTACGGTTCAAGGGATCTACGCGTTGCCTCTCTTCCTTCAAGTATTGTGATATGGTCCTTTCGTTACTTTCTGTGGGAAAAAACTTGATCATGACATCCCGACGAAGGTTGCTCGTAGCTGCACTCAAATAATACTGCCAGTCATGTTAATGAGCCAACCTTAAAGTTATACTGGTAGCAACACACCTGGGGAGGCCATAGAATTCGAGAGGAGGCATCTCTACTTGCGACATGAGAATACGGGCTAGATGGCTCTTCAGGTTCATCGGTAATCTCGTAGAGCTGTAGTTCGTGTTGTTTGAGTGAGCCTAAACCTCTCCTGGGGTATAAACGGTACCCTCTGGCAAGAAACCAGGGGTGTAATACATCCCAGAACCTTTCCAGAACTCCGCCATTATGTATGTCCTCGAATATATCAAAATCTATAGTCCTAGATACAGTGACAGAATCAGTCAGATCTTCTAAAGGCGTCATGGTTGACATTGAGAGGGAGGCGTCGTTTGTACGCCGCACTAGCAGGCTCGCAAGAACACAGAACGCTAACATTATATTGCTTAGTCATCACTATGCATTTTCATCTATTCTCATTAGAACTTCAACTTTAACTTGCGTCGTATCGAGTATCATTGTACTAGAGACTGAGAACCAGTGTGCCTATTCCGAGTACAAGAACGTTGATTGACTTTCTCTCAATGACTCGATGACTCTTGGTCAGCGGACTTTAGATTGTAAAATTTATATCAGACGAAGTAGTTTCGGCGCTCGAGTGCGAATTTGGACTTCGTCACAACTTGGACTTTTCTAACATATACGATAGACCTCTCATTGAATATTGTCCCTACTTCAAACAATCATAACAGTGTCCAACCGGTCTACTGGTTTCTTCTCGCCGTCATAAATAGCGACAACCTGCGTTATGGATTGTCCTCCGCTGCTGTCCGAGGTCGTTCAAGTTTCTACGCCACATATTCTCTATACGGCCCTCGTGAACCGATCTGCACTAAAAGAGATTTGGGATTCATTGGAACCTTGGTTTGCAGTTCGCAGATATATTTTGTATCCTCGCGACCGAATCCTAACTGAGCAACTCCAACCTACCGGTCCCTTACTGCAATGTCCCGTCGAACCCACAAGCGGGTTCCCTTATGCACACGTCATAGATCCGACACCCTATGGTCGCTCATTCTCCGTATCGGTAAGAGTTGTTCACTTGTGCCAGTCTATGAGACTAATTACTATCAGGGTAGTCTCTTTCCTGCAGTGAACAAGGAACGTCGAGATGTACTCGTCAAACTAGTCCCCACAGACGGAGAAGAGTGATGTGGCCTGTCTCGGAGGAGTATTCTGTGAGCTAATTGGTGTAAGTACTCTGATTCCCTGTAGTCGCAACGGGACTGATGAATTGCTGTAGCATCTGACTATCGTTGTACCACGATTAGCCCCGCTCCTTGATCGAATGATCACCCCCGACGTTTCTGCCCGTTACACCGCCAGGGAAGCCCTCGATGCTCTTGCCAAGGTGCTTTCAGAGCTTGATGGCGAAACATTATCCACACGGGTTTCGGCCCCACCAGTTGGCCCGTATTCGTATCCTCGTGTACCCTGGCAGGCTTACGATCGCTGGTCAAGTCTCCCTGAGGAATTTGTTGCAAAGTGTGCTGCAGAGATGGCGCCTGTTCGACCATCACAAAAGTGTTTCTATGATAACTGGGAGCCGTTCTTTGTTGATCATTTCTGAGTCGGTGGACCCGCCTAAGAGGTTCTTTTTCTGACTTCTTTTCTCGGACTTCGAAGCTTGAAGGTTGAAATACGTACTTGCGTTCCATTATGATATGGTCCTGTTCGAGAATAACTTGTTGCCATCTCGTTCACTGCGCTCATTCTTAATGAAGTCACTTTGAGGTTCACTGTATGATCAGTTACATTTCTTCCTCTAATGTCCTTCTTTGACTATTAGTGTTTCACCATACAACTACTTTTGCGTGTTCTATGACAATGAGGTGGTTGACTCCAGATTTGGGATTCTCTTTGATTACATCTATGGTCGCTATATCGTATCGTATCGTCTCTCATTCTATGAAAAATGAGGTTAGGGTCTACGGCGTGAAATAAACAAATCCCAGAGCCAAAGGCACTTCGCGACGCTTCCAGCTCATGCTATTGTCCGAAGTTGAGAAGATTCGCAAATGGAGGTTACATAGAGTGGGGCGGGTTGAATTAGGCGTTGCTATCTGCTGTGCTACACGCATAATGTGGATGCAACTGACAGGGGAGCATCCCAGTCTACCCAAGCTGATCCAAATGTGTCGTCTGCATTGACCCAATCGGCCTTCCGCCTAGGTCGAATAGGACCCGTGCCCACATACTTCCGAACAAAATCTTCTGGTAATCCGGCCCATCGATCGTAGCTTTGCCATGTTTGCGTCGCGGGACTGATAGGGAGAGGTACCGATTCGCTAAGTAAGATTGAACCATCCAGCTCCTTTACAAGCTCGGTAAATGCATTCAGAGCTTGTGATGCGGTATACCGAGATGACACATCGGGCGTAATCATTTTGTCTAAGAAGGGCGCAAGCGGTGGTACCATAGTCGTGATGCGCTAGTCAACTTGAAATCAGGATATGAATGCTAGACTATGGAAAAAGACTCACCCCAATCGCCTGACATAAAACACCTCCTAGACAAGCAACGTCAAATGCAAAAGGGTCATACGTTGTCTCGCCATTAGCCGCATCTGGAGGCTGAAACTGAGGTGTCCCCGAATCACTAAACGATGCAGGGAGAAGCCGATCGCAACGAGGTGTCTCTTCGGAGAACAGCATAGATATGTTGAAGTCGCATAAGACAAATCGGGGTGGCTTAGCTGTCTCAATACCCTGTTCATGCGGGCGTATTCTTGTATGCCCTTGGTAATTGACTAGGATATTGCGAAAGTTTAAATCCTACATCCTCGTCATGATCAAAGCAACACATTTAGAATAAATAAATAAACATACTCTATGAACAATACCATTCTCATGCAAAAATGATAAAGCCTGATTGATCATGAATATGCCTCGTAACGAACAATCATTAGAAGGGTACTAACCTCAAGCATATTAGATGTATACAGGAGTGCAGTTTCGAGACAATCAAATCCATACAGAAAAAAGAAGGTCAAACTTTGCCATCTGACAGCAATCATTAAGTAAGACGAGACTTGGAGCCGCACGAAATTCAATCATACCGAGGCATGACAATGAAAGAATACTTTTCGTTATATGGTAAAATCTCCAGAATCGGAACAGTGAAATTTGATGGGTGCGAAAGCATGGGCTCAGTTGTGAGTTTCGTGAAAATCGCAAGTTCAGAACTTGGGTTCTGAACAAGTTTGATTATCACGTCCCTATGCTTCGAGTTGACTGCGGCAAGTATGCCCATCTGTAAATGTACATAGGTTCAGAATCAGGTCAATCGAGACGTTCTGAATAATTTGCTACCTGAGATGAGAACGATCTAGACCGTGTTTCCCCCCCTACAATCGAGGCGTAAGGATATTCTGCGGGCTCGTCGGTGAGCGTGTAAGCGGCATCATCTGACGGTTCAGAGAAGAATGGATCCTTTGGAGGATAAAGAACGTAGCCCTTAGCAGCGAACCATGGGCTAAGAGTGTTGCAGAAGGGTATAAAGGCTTCGGCTGTTTCCCAAAAGTCGGGATTTGTCAAGTCAATATTTGGAGCAGAGACCAAGTTTGAGTTAGTGCTCATATCTCTATGGTAAGGAGACTCTTATGGCAGAACCTCGCGTCCTATAAGGTTCCTGTTGCAGGGGGATCAAGTTGTTTAGGATGCTGTCACTGATGTGGAAATCCAAACAATACGCCACACAGTTCTCACGACCCAAACCCTTGAGATTATTACTTTTCCACGAAATTCCTCAATTGATCCCACTCCGAGTCGCTACCGCGCTCGGGAGTAAACATTAGAGAAAGAGATGGGCGAGTGGGGGAGTCTAACTTAAAACGCTCGTGCCTCGACGTTCAACTAGTGCATTACATGTATGACTACCATGCTGTAGTCGTCCTCGAAACGATTTCGGTCATCACAATTCGGGATAAATTCCCATCGTATCATTCGAATCGACACCGTCCTCAGAAGTCTTTGATAGGGGAGGCTGGGCTCTTGGACAACACTACAACTAGCAGCTACATCGAGTTGTGAAAGGGAAACCTCTGTTGGGGTATGAAGACCTTCAATACTGTAGCACAGATCCCTAGTGTTCAGATCGGAAATCAAGGATCTCAAGGAAATTTCCACTTCTTTGGTCGTACAAGCTCGTACATCGCTGCATGCTTCTGTACAAAATCTGCTGGGAGGCCCGCCCACCGGTCATGATCTTGCCATCGGCTGAATACGTATAGATTGTTTTGTGGAGGGGGAGAGGGGGGAACTGTAGACGAGAGAAAAGCAAGGTCCATATTGTTCTTCAGTTCAAGAAATGCTTCTAGCGCTTGGGCAGCGGAGTAACGGGTGGTGATATCAGGCGTCACAAGTCGATCAAGAAATGGGGCCAAAGGGGGTACCAACGGCGTCATGTACTACGCAAATATCAGATGATCATTCGACGGGGGAGAAGAAATCGAAGACATACCCCAACCAACTCGCACAATACTCCCCCGAGAGATGCCACGTCATATGAGAAAGGATCATAAGCAATTTGATCATAGCCTACATCATCTATAGGATGATATTGAGCAGATCCACGTTCACTTTCCTCCGCAGGACAAATTCGTGGTGAAAGAGGTATGTCAGGGGAGAACATTACAGAGAGACCGAAGTCACAGAGTACAAAACGTGCTCGTTTCGTTGAAAGGAAAGGACGAAGATCGTGAATTTCGGGCCCGTACTGATAGTTTAATAGGATATTGCCTAGTTTTAGGTCCTATACAAGGCGGATTGAGGCCGGATATAACCAAAGGTGCAGAGAACCTACTCGATGTGCAATTAGATTATTATGAAGAAACATCAAAGCCTGAATTCAGATGCCGAATCGTGAATCGTCAATTTGAAGGACTAGAAGATAAGTGAGTACCTTAAGCACGTCCTCCACAAATTTGAAGGCAGTTTCAAGGCAATCGAATCCCGTCTTGATAATTGGATCAGTGTCGCCCCATCTATAATTTCTGAGTCAGGATACGGCGGATAACTAAAATGAAAGAACTATTTACCGAGGCATTACGACGAAAGAGTATTCTTCGTCATATTCCAATATTTCGAGAACTGGCACCGAGAGATTTAGTGGGTCAGAACGCATAGGATCAGATGCGAGCACCTTGATGATATGCAACTCTGGAGAATCGTTTCTGATCATCTTGATGATGACGTCTCTGTGCTGAGTATTCACTGCTGCAATGAGTACATCTTCCTGGAATTGGTACGATGATCGGTTCAAGTTCGGGACTCTGTTGGTCGTATCTAAAGCGTACATCTAGACGAATCTGTCGTTTCATCGGTTCCCTTCCTGAGTAATGGGCATAGGGGTGACACACAGGGAGGTCGGTGAGCATATACTTTTCGTCCTCCGATGGTGTCAGCAAGGAAGGATCGGAACCAGGATCGTGAGGGTACAGATTGTAGCCCGCATTCTCGAACCACGAGGACAGCCTGTTCCAAATTGTATTCGAAATCACTGTATGTTCCTCTTATTCCAAGGAGCCACTCTAGTAGAGGCAGCCAATTGTTAGGAGGAATTCTGCTATAGTTGAGTCCAAGTTCAAATATCGAACGTTGCAACATTGCCCTATATTCAAATTGCGGCAACTGCCGCTTAGCGCTAGCCATTCAAATCACCGCCGTAAATTACAATTTTACGCCAACAAGCACTCTGTCTTCTCTCTCTCTCCATGTTTCCTCATACTAGGACGTCTCTACGGATAGTCACTATGAAAGTCAATCTCCGTCAGAATGCCTTGCTTCTTGCTGCGCTCACACTAGTCTTTCTTTAAATACTAAGGTTTAAACTTCTGTCGATTCTCCGTGCACGCTTACTGGACTCCGCACAAAATATGAGTCTCGGTATTCATTATGTACCCGACTCCTGGTATCATTGCACTTTGACCAAAAAGTACGATTATACTCACGCAGGATACCTCAAATGGGTTTAACCACCTAAACCGACGCCCGGTCCCTGTGAGATGGGCAAATCGTTGACTATAACTCGAGTCGGTGTCCCATGTTCACATCTCAATTAGTGTATGTGCCGTAGCCTCCTTTCATTCAACCTGTCTGTTCTCTCATGCATGTTGCTCTCTGTGAAGTATCGAAGACAGATTTACGACATACACATCTTCCCAAATATCGTGACCTCAGGGCTCCTCTGATATGCCAGTTTATCTTTGGCCCTCCTCTCACAACTCCAGGTATTCGTGAACGGCTGCGCTTCACTTAACTCTCACGACTTTCTTTCGCTGTTATATTGGCTCGTCTACATGCTAGCCTCCGTTGAAAGCTTGGTTCTATGCGTCCCTTACTCGTATAGTACATAAGGCCGAAGTGCCACTCTTCCAAAGTCTCCGAACGTACTCATTTAACACATATGAAGATTATCCTTTTACTCGTCACCTCAGTGACCTTGGCTACCTCTCTCGAAAGCCAGGCTCCGGAATGGACCTTTACCCTAAAAGGTAATTCAGGCATTGTCGCGTTGGAATCCATCATCGTTTCCCCTACTCTCGCTCTGTTCTTCGACCGAGCGTCCGATGACCCTCTTCAAATCAATAACCACTCTGCTTGGGGCGCGTTGTGGGACCTCCAAACTAGTCAGGTAACGCCTCTGGATGTCACTACAAACGGTTTCTGTGCAAGTGGTGGACTGATCAGCAATGGATCAATGGTCTGTCGCTCTTGTTCATTATTTACTATGTCGCATAAGACCCATGGTTCTCTGTTCATTCTAGGTCAGTGTTGGAGGTTTCCAGAAAGGCTTTCCTGGAAATCCGACTATCGAGGACGGGACTATGGGTCTTCGTATCTTCGAATCTTGCAATGATCCTGCCGGTGTGGGGTGTACTATCTTCGAAGACCCGTCGAAACTGCATCTCGCTGAAAGGAGGTAAGTGCACGCACATGCGATTTTGAAACTTCTAAATAACACTACCTACCAGGTATTATCCCTCGTCGATTCGTATTCCAGACGGCACTAGTACCTGACAGAATTATATATAATCCTGTACAGGAGTGCAGGGGTCCATTTGCAGATTATGCAGAGCTATTATACTGGATATGACAGTGCACAAAACATAATAATGGTAGATATAATGGAGAGGAGTTATGGTATATATTATAGTGGTTTGGCAAGCAGTATTTATAAGAGCAGAGGGCATTATAATGAGGGGTACCTATATCATGATAGTATTATAATTGAGTCTCCAGCACAATCTGAGCATATTATATCTACAAGCAAGCAGAGATTATAGAACAGGTGCTGATACTATAATGGTTGATCACACTGGATATATGATATTCTTGTCCTGCATGCAGTGATTATAAAACTGTAGTCCTATAATCACTGCTCTCACCATCTCTATAATTATTTCCCCAGTCAACCAGTGGTTATAATGGCTTGATTTTCATTATAACCACTGCCCTCAGCACCTCCATAATTATTTCCCCAGTCAAGCAGTGGTTATAGTGACTTGTGATCCACTATAACCACTGCTCTCACCATCTCCATAATTATTTCCCTGCTCAACCAGTGGTTATAATGGCTTGAGCTCCACTATAACCACTGCCCTCACCATCTCTATAATTATTTCCCCACCCAACCAGTGGTTATAGTGACTTGAGCTCCACTATAACCACTGCTCTCACCATCTCTATAATTATTTCCCCACTCAACCAGTGGTTATAGTGACTTGTGATCCACTATAACCACTGCCCTCACCATCTCCATAATTATTTCCCCAGTCAAGCAGTGGTTATAGTGACTTGTGATCCATTATAACCACTGCTCTCACCATCTCTATAATTATTTCCCCAGGCAACCAGTGGTTATAATGGCTTGAGCTCCACTATAACTACTGGTCTGAGAACTTGGATAATATCATACATCTCTCATCACCCATTATTCTGCTTTTTTTCACAAACAAGGACTCCTCTCAGGTACTGCAATCCTTTGTCTTGATCATGCTTGATATCCCTCAGTTATGACACAAACTCACAATGCCTATTGAGGAAGCTAAGAGCTCTATGTACAGAAATTACAAGGAACTAACTATCTACAGCATTAATAGGAGTGGAAATAAATATGTGAGTTTGCCCATGAAGATGAAGTAAGGTAGTTAGGAAGATGATTAAATGATGATATGGGGTCCAAGAAAATAAATGTCAAGGATATGAGAGGATTACAAAGATTACAAGATATTATGTTGCCATCACCAATCTTCAAGACGAGCGAACCTTCTTCCTTGGGACCGACTCATCGACTGACAATGCACGCTTTGACGAGGGCCGTGCCGAGCTACAGACCTGGATCAGTATTTGGTCAAGTACCCACTCAACGTCCACAACAGCATCCATGACATCTCGCCAGGCAGCAGATGTTTCATCGCCTGCCCTTGCTGCGGCCACCAACCACCAACCGAGCGAGACGATAACAAGGTACAACCCGTTACACCCGCCCTGGCTCAATACAGTCCAGTCGTTGTCCTCTGTGTCTGAGGTGCGAGTCGGCGGCCATGCTTCCATATTGCGCCAGGTGGGTTGAAGGTCCTTCCACCAAATCTTCCATCTTGACATGTAGATTCGTAATTTGGAGGCCGTGAGCACTGGCGCCCTTGCATAATTTCGCTGGTTTCGTATGAAATGCCCGATCTCCTCCGGACAATGGGTAGTAGAAAGTCGTGCCTGAAATACACATGAGAGACTAATTGATGACGATGCATGATTGAATACGTACTTGACTGCCCGGATATCCTAAACTTGCATCGACCCTAGCCCAAGTAACAACAATACGCTGCCATGCAGCATAGCTGGACAGTGCGAGAAAGTAGTTGGCGGCGTTGCGTACGAAATCAGGCATGTCGGACGGAAGGGATTTGAAGACAGAAATCGTTGGATGGGGATCAGAAGTCGTGTCCGAGGAACTCTGATTGTGATGGGAAGAATTATCACCCACAATATTGCCATGTAGAGTCTCGCCGGTGTTAGGTACGGCTTGAGGACTTGAGTTGGTAACAGTGGAGTTATTGGATGGACCAGTGAGAGGGTTGTTGAGGGTAGGAGCAGTGAGTACATTGACGATGGCGGAAGAGTTGGGAGCGTTGACGGTAGTGGAATCGGGAGTGTTGACAAGGGTGGAATCGGGTGCGCTGACAAGGGTGGAATCGGGTGCGTTGACATGGGATACATTGTCTGTGTCAGCAGTCGTGGGAGCAGGAGTTGAAGTACCAGCGACAGCGGATGTATCTACAGTGTGAGTGATATTAGGTGCGGAGGGTGTAGTCACACACGGAGCAACAGCATTTGTGAAGTTGGGGGTAGAAATGGGTGTGACCAGAGCGATAGTGGCAAGGGGGTTACTGGTAACAGAAGGATTCAACACGGTGTCGTTGCCAACAGGAGCGTCTTGAGTGGTAGGGCCGGTGGGATTGACTGTGAACGTAGAAGAATAGTCAGTAATAGGACCATCGGTACTAGCAGGAATAGTTGACGCACTATTTGAGTCACTAGGACCAGAAGCGAGGGTCGTAGAGGACCCAGTGTCCGCGCTCGTAGCAGAGGTGTTTGCAGTAGGAGGAGTGCCGATAGAGCCATCGGAGGAGGAAGTCGACGAAGGTGTTTGGGAATGAGTACGTGTGTTGATGGGGGTGCTACGAGAGTTGGAGGCGCCCGGACTCTCCCCCTTTCCGTCTTTGTCGAGTCCCTCTGAGTTACTGCGATACTCGTCGATCTCCCCGTCTCCCAGTGCTTTAGCATTCTTTTCTTTTCTAGCAGGCCTCCTTGGCTTAGGAGTCGACTTTCTTGGGCCGCATATGGCATTGCTCAAGCCAGCTAGACGGAGAAGTTCCTCCCGAGCTGCGATATTTTTCTCGCGCTCTTCGTCAAAACTAAGCGTAGGTTGCTTGGGTTCGTTCTGCTCGTCGGGCTCATTCCTCTCGTCGGGCTCGTTCTGCTCGTCGGGCTCGTTCTGCTCGTCGGGTTCGTTCAATGACGCTACGGACGATTGGCGTGAATCAGCGTTGCCATCCTTCCTTCCGGAGCCTGTTGGTTGACTATGCGTAGCAGTGGACCACTGTTTCACTTCGACGTCGACGGTACTTTGTCTCTTTCCTACGTTGAGCTTTCTTCCCTTCTTATCTTCGGGTTCTGGTGAGAATATCCAGGGGTAAGCATCAATAACCAATGCATATTAAGTATCACACCACCTTTGGCAGTAAACTATTTACAATATATATGCACAACGTTGCTACGGTGTATTGCAAATCCCCGCGCAAGTTGTGCGGGCTGTTTTGCAAATCGTGTTCAGCGGCTGGGGGACCGGTTCTCCACTGGTTCAGCTCTTACCATCATTGTATTTGGGTAGCGCGTGATCGAATCGGTTTGTCTTAACGCACTGAGCCTCCTCGGTAATAATTTGTTCCCCGGGTGTATCGTAGCTCATCCAAATACGGTAATGGCCTTGTCTTGTGGTTCATAGCGGTACCATGTTCAGATATAGCATGTGATTTGAATATTATAAAAATTCGATATTTTTACTGCCTAGTACCTCTATCTCGGAATCTTAGGTTATTTGTGTAGGTAAGCAATCCTCATATATTCACAAATACGGCTTTTGAAAGTACGAATACAGCAAACGTTCGACATGCAGAATGATGTGGCAAAATATTATCTCCTCTTTTTCTGGGGGCGCTTAGAAGTAGGAGCATCATCTCGTGCTCGCTTCTTGCCCGTCTTGTCAGAATTACTGCCCAGCTGGGAGACCACCCATGCTACATCGTTAGCAGCGGTGCACCACGTCGAATCCTTATTGCAGTCCGGAAGAGCCTCCCCCCACCAACACAGCGTTAGCAGCACGATCAGCATTCCATTCTTTCCCGGACGTGTAAGTACGTCCCAATCACCTACAGGAGAACGTCGGAAGGTATGGCCATCCTTGGTACGCCATTCAGGTTGCATAGCACACCACCAGGCCCACCATTGTTTTTCGTACACAGCGATGCTGGCAATGGAAGGGGTCTTGGTAAAATCACGGCGAAGGTGTTGAATCCAATAACCCACTTGTGCAGGTCGCGAAGTGGTCGGCAAACCACGTGTCTGTAAAGAGGATATCAGTAAACAGAAAAGATATAGCAAAGACCGTCAACTTACTGATGTTTCGAATTGGTTTCGACGCTCCACTGCAGCCCACCATTTTACTGCGGTGGTGAAGTAACCGTCAAGCTTCCGACTAGCAAGGTGCTGGTATGCCTCCTTGAACCATGATGGCCACTTATCTTTATTGACTTTAGGTGGTGGCGGGACGTCTGCGGGGGGGAGTACCGGTGCAAACAAAGCGGACGATGATTCGTGTTGACCCAAGCGATGCTTAGATCGCGCTGCTCTGCCCTGTCGTCCTGCATCTTCCTTGGCCTTGTCAGCTACGCTGTTCTCCTCGTCCTCATCTTCATCCATGTCTTCGTCTTCATCGTCATCCTCCTTTTCATCCTTCCTGCCCTCGCTGTCTTCTTCCTCGTCTTCTTCCTCATCTTCTTCCTCGTCTTCATCTTCCTTGTCTTCATCTTCCTCGTCAGTAGTATCCACCTCATCTTCTTCGATGCTGTCCTCTTGCTGCCGACCTTTACCCTTGCGTTTACGACCGCGACGAAAAGAAATTCCCATGATATTTTGTATGGTCTTATTGGAGAGGCCTACGGAGCTCATAAGGACCCGATTGCGAGCTTTGTTACTTTCCCGCTCGAGGTCCAGAGGTAACATGCGCGCCAAGCTTGCCACTTCCCGCGCCCGATCCACTGGGTCTAACATGCGAAGCTCGTCACGAAGTGCTTCGCCGATATCAAGGGTATCCAAAGTAGGTGCAGGTGGGGACGCCTGAGGAGGTGTAGAGACTCTAGGCGGAGGTGACTGGCGGTGTGGGGAAGAAGCTCGTGTGGTTGGAGATGGGGAATTTCCCTGGGGAAGTGGGCTATCTCGCCCGATATCGTCTGGGGGTGGCGGAGAACCCGTCTCTGCATCCATATTTTCGGTGTCGCGTGTCAGTCCCTGAGTGTTGGAAGGACCTGCTTCGTCAAAAACATCCGCCTCAGGGACTGGATAATAACGATGTCACTAAAACAATCAACACATATAGATATTTAAACGTACCATTAGCGTGAACCAGAAATGATGAGAACTTGGCGGCTGCTTGACGGAATCCCTCGGCGTCAAAGTCAGACCACAGGAGCTTTTGAGGTCCAGCGGTACCACAATGGATTCCTCGTAGAAAGAATTTACGTGAGGCACCTTCTGGGGGACGACCGACAAAGACGCTGATGCATGTTCCGGTTTGCTCAGCAACGAGCTCAATTAGCGGTAAGAGAACCTCAGAAACATTCTCTCTAGCACTGTAATAGAGTGAGTCAGAAGAGAACATTTACACAGAGATGGTGGGGACACATACGCTGACTGAGATTCGGGGGTTGGTACAGAGTGTTGTTGAGCCAACTCCCAAATACGCATCTCATCTTCGTGTAGCTCCTTTGCTTCTCTAACACAGGACGCCCGTTCTTCGACCGAGTCAGCTTCAAACCATTCGCGAGCGACCTTATTTCGTTCTTTGAAATTTTCCCGACTCGAATCGTCAGGAAAGTTTTCCGCGACGTACTTGTTGATGTCTTTGTTACGCCTCTTGAAATATATTTGCCATGCAGGCAGCAGTCTAGGAGCTTGTCCGAGGGCTCGAGCGTTATGCTTGTTGAGGATATCTGACCAAACATTCCTGTGGGAGCGTTTTGCCGAGTAATTACGATACCTGAACCAACGCTTAATTTTCTATTGCCAAGCAAAGTCAGTATGAGCGCTGATAACAAAACTTGAATGGACTTACGTCCTCGGTCGTTTGCATGATGGCTGCACGCTGTTGTAGTTCTTCCGGGGACAAAAGGTCGAGTTGCTCTTCTGGCAGCTCAGCAGGAGGATCCTCCTTGAGTGGAACGGTCCATGGGAAGCGTTGCCAGTAGCCACTGAGGACCTCTTGCCAGAAATCGTTGTACGCGAGATTTGGACCGGCGAGCTGGTAGTCATCCAGTCGAGACATCAAGTAGTCCAGTCGGAGGCCATGAAAGTCGCCTTTGTTGCCGCGTTTCTTTGGAGCAGCCTTCAGTTTGGCGGTGGTGGTGCGTCAAGCGGATTTTTTGGCTTTGGCCATAGAAGGCTATGGAAAAATGGCGTGGGGATCCAGTAGGTCAGTTGGTCTGGAAAGCGGCCGGCCAGCATTGTTTGTGCAATGTTTGCCCGTCGCTGACATAAATCGATATCGCCCGTCTGGATTACGTGCGAAAGGCAAGGGGATGACGGTATATAAACTCGTCTTATCCTCCATTCCCTCTCTTCCATCAACCACCATGAGCCAGCCCCCCGACGAGCATCCTCCTGGGCGTACGCCCAACGTCCTCATCCCCACCCAACTGGATGAGGTTCGTAACCTCACCCTCGACGATCTTCCTCATACTGCCGACCGTTTTCTCGAACCACATGATGAGCCTCTCCCTGGCGAAACCAACGTGTATGTCGTATGGAGAGGCCGTGTGCCAGGTCTGTATTATCGATGGTAAGTATTCTTCAAACCATTGGTACACAAACTAATTATTACCTCTTGTAGGGAGAATGCCTCGTTCCAAGTTACCGGTTACTCCCACTCCCGCTTTCGTCGCTTCTCGAACATTACCAATGCCCGCGTAGCATTCTATTTGCTTCATCCCGACCATTTGCGAAGACAAAATGCAAACGTCCCTGAAGCGCCGCGCGTGCGCCAGCCATCACCGGAACGCCCTCCTCCAGCGCAACCAGTCAGAGAACGTGCTCCTCTAGCGCAACCGGTAAGAGAACGTCAGAGACATCGTTCTCGGGAATGTTCGCCTCATTCGTCGGATGAATACTGGGCTGCGTCTGAGGATACTGTTTCCGAAGATTTTATTGAAGTAGAACGCCACCTTAGTAATCTCCGTCTTCATAACCCTCCCGTACCTAGTTCTACCCCTGTATCGTCGACATCGTCTTTGAGTCAGAGTACGCTTGCCGAGCGCCGCTCTAATACCTCACGCCCTTCTACTCGGGTCGCTGATATCAACACCGAAGCTGGTCCTTCCTCGGGTGTTCGCCAGCAGCCTCGTAACACATGGTATTTCGAGGGCGACGAGCAAGACTGCGGTGAGCGCAACTGGTATGAAGGAAAGTACTTTGTTGTTGTTGTTGGGTTATCGCCTGGTGTATACCGTCATATGTGAGTCAGTAGTATATTAATAGTGCTTTGTTACTGACCTTCATTACGTTAGGGGAACTGCGCGTGTGGCGTCGGGTCTGTTACCTGACACCGTCATATGTACAGCGGCCTCCGAAGAGGAGGCTAATGCCATGTTCGTTGCCGAGTACATGAGGCAGAGAGTCCGTAGGCTACGCGATTAGTGATGTCGCATTATGCGCTGTTAGAATAGTTATGACCCTCGTACCGCTTATAAATGTTTTCTTGTTGTCCCCGCTCGTACCCCGTATGTGTGACGTGAGTATTTGAAAGGCTTAAAGAGATCCCTTGTGATAGGGATAGGCTGTTTAACACGTTGTTTAATCTTAGTGTCTATGCTGTGTGATATATTGAAAGAAAGACTTACTGATAGCTGAGGTCACGGAAGAGACGATAGTAGTATTGCTAGAGTGAGTACCGGAAGCCAATGTAAAAGCAGTCATAAAGAGTCTAGGAGTCCAGTCGTAAAGAGTCTAGGAGTCCAGTCGTAAAGAGTCTAAGAGTGCACAATGTAAAAGCAGTCGTAAAGAGTCTAGTCGTAAAGAGTCTAGTCGTAAAGAGTCTAGGAGTCCAGTCATAAAGAGTCTAAGAGTGCAACCATATCGTAGAGTGTCCAAATATGTTGTCGAGAGTCCAGACATGTCGAGTGTAGTTTGATAATACGAAGCGCCAGTCAATAAGGGTACATATGGCAAATAACCTGAATACGCACACCCATCAGTCACACAATCAGTCCCAGCACATGGATTGATCACATCTGTTTTCCCTTACAATACATCTAGTCGAGAGACTTGTTCTCACTGTGTTCTACGTCTAACACACACACATACGACGACCAAACAGGAATATGCCTTATCTCTGGTAAGGCATTAACGAAAACACCATGGCCCCTTACTACAACTCCTGTCGTTGTTCCCTCCTTTTCGTGATCACGCCATCGTCATCTCTGTCGATTCCCTCGAACTTACAAGACCTTTCAAGGATGCCAGACACTGTTGCAGAGACTCGGATGAATGAGTCTCAGTGCAGCTGTACGCGCTAGTGTTAGGATACACCGGAGTGTTGTGTCTTGACTGTGGGTATGAAGGACTTATAACCGGTACGTTGAATCGCATTCTTGATCGTCCTTGTCTATCAGGAGGGAATGCACTGTAGTTCTAACTCAATCCGTGCGATATTGTATTCAGTTATGTAGATGATCCCTACGTACTGCCGATCTCAGCATCGAGCGTTCAAGTCATCGTTATCATCATCATCTATATACCCTCTCCTTCGTCTCTCCCAGTGAGTTACCTACACGATTGAAACATAGTTAACTCATCTTGTTATAGGATCTAAGCTCTGTATACACCGTCGTCGAACGTCCTAGGTTGCAACAACCGTTGCAAGTCTAATCAGTAGGTTACAGCTTTACATCCTACTCAACACTTCCCCTCTCACTAGACCTTTACAGCAGGCTAATAATATGGTCTATGAAATGTAGATCCTGCTTCTAGGTCCGTTTCATGTGTAGAATGTCTAAAACATTCTTCTTGCCAATTGTTCACAGAACATTACCAAATAAGGTATGTTTTACCATTTCCTAATTAAGCATTATCTGTAAGCAACGTCAAACCTCCTAGCCCCTTGGTTATGCCTTCGTAACCACTTCCAACAGTCATATTTCATGAAGAGAAAAGCTTCCAGCCATGCTATTGATTTTTCACTCTCCGACCTGGAAGAGTCGGAGACAGAAGGCGCCACTGTGACTGTGGAGAGGTTTTCTGCCGACCGTCGACGTATCCTTCAAATCCAGCAAGACGACATTCGCTTTTCTGCCTCCAGGTCACCATCCGAGAGTCCAAGTGATGTTGTCTTCCACGACCTGGCTAACATCGAACCCAACCTACTGAGAGGGTCCACTCGAAGAAAAGCACCCAGGAAGCCACGTACACAGCGGGTCTTCCTTTCAGTATGTGATTAACACGTCTTCCGACGTCCCAGCACTCACCACGTTTACAGGACGAACCAATGAAAGATTGGCTTCCCCATCAAGAGGAGTACCTTGACGAAATGTTTTGGCATGACGGCAGGGCTGGAGCAAGATCAACATGCCCCGATTGTGTCACCACTGCCCAAGAAACGCGAAACCCGGCAAAGTACGTTTGCAAGGACTGCTTCAGTTCGCGCATGTTTTGTAGAGGTTGTATGGTGCTTCGGCATGTAGAAAATCCATTCCATCGAATACAGGTAAATCTTCGTCATCATCGTGTTGCCATATCGGTCTTACTTACGCCTCTACTCTTAGGAATGGTCCGATACCCACTGGGCACCTATTGCCCTCCAGGCTCTTGGGCTGCGTATTCAGCTCGGGCACCTGCCTCATCAACCTTGTAGTCGCCCATTACCAGCGCATGCACAAATGGCGGTGGTCCATACAAATGGAATACACGCAGTCAATATGGATTACTGTGGATGCACGTCGACAGCAGTTAGCAGACGGCAGCAACTAATGCGTCATCGCCTCTACCCCGCTACCGTCCGAAAGCCGAAGACCTGTATAACCTATGTGGCACTCGAAACGATGCATCTCCAGAATGTACAGTCCAAATGTGGCATTTATGATCTGTATACGAGTGTAGAACGATTGTCGGACAATACAGGACTGGTGAAAGTTCGGGTACGTTATGTTCACCCTCTGTTCACGTTGCACCATTAACAATAAAAATATTAGCGTTGTTACAAGGCCGTTTTCCGCTGCTTGCGACAGTGGAAATTGCTGAAGATGTGTAAACGTGCTGGAAGAGGCCACGACCCTACTGGCATCGCTGGAACTCCATCTGGTGGACTTGCAGTCGAATGCCCTGCATGTCCTCATCCCGGAATCAACATTCCCGGTGATTTGAGTGCGACGCCGGAGAAAGATAGGTTAGTAAGCATCGCACATTTCTTATTGTTACCAAACGCTGATGAACGACGCAGGTGGTTGTACACGTTGTTCACCTCGATCGATGCCTGCTTCTGGGTCAAACGATATGACATCTCCAGCGAGGCAAAAGATCCCATTATCGACGATGGATTATCTTACTATGTCAAGAACGAGCCTTATCACAAAGAGCTAGCAAAGCACGGTGCTCAAGACGAGGTAAGTAGCCTTAACATATCTCTAATAGCGGACACTGATTAATCTTTAGATTTGTAGCTGTACTGGCCTTGCTGCCCTCGATCACGCCAACACGAAGTTTTCAAAAGGCTACGCTGCTACCGGTATTGGTGCATGTGTTTGTTCACGACACGAATTTCTTTTGAAGAATGCAGTCGGTGACTTACAAAAAGGAGAGAAGTAAGCCGTCTCAATGGAATTATCTTTTGATAATGCTAACATTTACCTAGGTATGTTAATATGGACCTCATCTTTTGCTCCGCAATGCGGCACCATCCAGACGTTGATAAACTCAATTCATATGACATCACGTGTCAATGGATTATTTATCTCATCGACCGAATATCGAAGTATCCTGCCGAGTACCAAGTCAACCTGCCTGATACAGCTATGTTACGCTGGGCCATCGGGAAGCTGCATTGGTATGCTCATAAGCAGAAGGGACACTCGCGATACTCATTAAACTGGATCCCGGGCGTTGGACGTTCAGATGGAGAGGGCATAGAACGTCGCTGGTGGGACATCCAGCCTATTGCGAGCAGCGTGAAGATGATGGGCCCTGGTGCTCATCACACGTTCCTAAACGACCACTGGGGCTATGCAAATTGGCGGAAAACTGTGACTCTTAGTGAGTCAACAACTACAAGTCTTGTGAATATGTACTTATCTTTCTTTTTAGTTCACTCGCTATGT
The DNA here is from genome assembly GCA_038087015.1 of Cerrena zonata. Classification (NCBI taxonomy): domain Eukaryota; kingdom Fungi; phylum Basidiomycota; class Agaricomycetes; order Polyporales; family Cerrenaceae; genus Cerrena; species Cerrena zonata. Next base: position 376,568 of record JASBNA010000025.1, read on the forward strand.
CGAAAGCTTATTCGTGCTAGGTTCTCAGCCGCCGCTCAAGAAATCAACTTCCTATCCCTTTCGCAGGGTATCACTTACGAGACACAGGCCACCTGGATCAAAGAAGTTGAAGACTGGGAGAAGGACCTAAGTCTGCCTGATCCCTATTATGTGGAACGAAAGGGTAAGTATTGTATTATTATTATTATTATTTTCCGTATTAATTTATGCATTTTTTTCTTCAGGAATGACAGAAGTCGAAATCCGATGCCAGCTCACCGAGGAGGAGGAGCGGGCGGTCAGCGAAGGCAGACAGACAATGATCCATGACGTGTCCGCAGTTTCGATGCTGATCATTAGCTTGGATTTGGAAGATCAACAGTAAGTGATCTTGTATCATTCATTCGTAGCAATCAGCTTATCATTATGTAGGGCTCTTCTACAACGGGGAGCACGCAGTACAGCTCAGCAAACGAAAATGTCCGAGCAGCGTACCGCTCTGCACCGGCGGATCAACAGGTTCCATAGAATCCAGGTCCTATATATGCCTATTGTCTGCCAACAATTAGCGGCCGACCCCTCTTCTGTCGCACCACAACACATCGAGACAACACCACTCTTTCTCCCTTCATCTCTATCGCCATCTGCCCGTGCCATTGGCTGCAAGCTAGGGCTTGTAGATGCGGAGCTTCGTTTGCGTAAGGCTCGATGCCAGGATTCCTTAGAGGAGCTTCGTACACTGATACATATTCGTACACGACTAGTTCAATACAAACGTTACGAAGTACGGCATGTCGGGCCTAATACACGTTGTAATGCGCTTATCAAGACCCACGAGGCCCGCCTTCACCGCATGGCCAACAAGTATCGTCGTTCACGGAAGGCTATTCTTGCCCTCATCGGTCCTGGAGAATGGGAGTCTGAGCTACAGGAACTCAAAGCAGAAGATCTCCGCGGACTTGAAGATGACGACGTCGCAACACAACAGAAGAAGGATCAGCAGAGACGGAAGAGACGGAAAAAGAACAATTTGGCTACGCCAGCCGAAGGTAACCGTATACAATCGTGGATATGGAGAGGGGTCAGCGAAGGGAATCCTCAGTACAATGAAAGTATGTGACAATACCATCATTTACGAATTCTATCTCTAACGTCATTTGATTCATCCCCAGGTCTCCGGTTAGAATGGATCAAGGCACGTGCAAGGAAGCTTCGGTGGGAAGAAGAATTACAACTTCTTCCTGAAGAGATACAGCGCGCGATTCAGTTCTTCAAATGGAAGGCACTGGACCGTAGCCCAAATTTTAGGCTCCATAAAAGTAAAGTAAAATCTTATAAAAAGTCTTTTACAAAACATACTTTTTAGACCCAAAAAATGATGTAAAAATTCAGAATTATAGTAGAATTTGATGAATCACAAAAACCTATACAAATTCTGACTTTGATATCCAGTTTTTACAGTTTAAAAAGGCTCAATTTTGATACATTGTTTGTTAGAGCAAAGATTGAAATAAAAAATTCAAAGTTTTGACATACATTTATTTTTCCAAAACTGATATAAAATTTAAACTGCTAAATTGGCAAAACACATAATATTGTATACCAAAATACCTTCATCAAATACTCTTATTGACAGGGACTATGATGTACTAAGAATAGTAGTCTATATCTTCTCTTTAGGCTGTCTATTCATGAAATTCTATTCTAATATATACATTTATATTATAATTTTTGACAAAATACAAGTGTATCAAAATGTTGAATTTTACATACTGAATTTTGCCCCAGCAAAAAATGTATGAAAATTGAGCTTTTTTGAGCTCTGAAAAGTGGATACAAAAGTCTGAATTTGTACAGGTTTTTGTGATTTATTAATTTCTCCTGCAATTCAGAATTTTTAGATCATTTTTTGGATCTGAAAATCATCTTTTGTAAGAGACTTTTTATAAAATTTTACTTTACTTTTATGGAGCCCAAAATTTGGGCTACGGTCCAGTGAGGCCGACGAATGGGAACAGCGTGCAAATCAACGCGAAGGCTTCGTTCAACCCGAAATTCTGGAGGGCATGGTAGGGTACGCGCATCGTCAAGCTCAGATGATGCGAGCCCAAGCTTCGTCAGGTAGCAAAATGTGGGCGAAGGCATGCCAATCGACCAAACCCCCGCAGGCTCAGTCCCGAAGTGCTGGCAGTAACGGCAGTACTAGTGGTGTACAAGACGGTAGTGCTACCCGTACACAGGATAACAGTTCTAGCGGTACACAAGATGCCAACGGTGGGAATAAGGGAGCTGAAGGCAATGCCGAGGAAGATGAGGAGGAGGAGGACGAAGACGAGGAGGACGAGGATGAGGACGGGGACGAGGACGAGGAAGAGGAGGACCAAGAAGACGAGGAGAACTATGTCGCTAGTTCCCGTGACATGGAGGGATTGAACGTAGACGATGGCTTTGCGACGTGGCTTCAAACGGGAGCTGCAGATTTATAGTAAAATATGCATAATAGATCTACTTTAGGGGCAAAATATACTGGTACACAACCTACATTAGTTCCCTAACATACCAAGCACAGCCACACTTCAAAAATGAAAGGGAGATACCCATATTTTCGAAAAAAAAAAACTTTTGCAGCAATCACAGAGGGAGCAAAACATCGCACGCTATGGCTATGGCATATCCAATGCACCATAATAAGGCTCAAGACGATGTCCGAGATGCCCGACAACAGTATTCTAATGATATTGCCATATTTGGATGAGCTACCGCTCCGAGCAACGTGTTATTGAAGCCAAAGCCATTACCATATATGTGCGAGCTACTGACAAACCTAAAGGTGCATATTATTACCGTATCTAGAACGGAGGATCGTTAATAGCAAGCGCACTGAGAGGCAGACCGATTTGACCACGTGCTGCCAAAACAGAACCACTGCCGAGGAACGGCATAGCCTGAACCAGCAGAGAACCGGCCCCTGCAGCCGTTGAACGCGATTTGCAAAACAGCCTGCACAACTTGCGCGGGGATTTGCAATACACCGTAGCAACATTGTGCATGGGTTTTGTAAATAAACTACAGCAAAGGCTGGGTTTGACAAAACCATCCTCCTCACCCCGACGAGCCAGCTCAGCCAGCGTTTCGAGGTCCAAAGACTGGATTTTCTCTGCGACATGTGGAAAATTTTTGCGTTCAGTAAGCAGGTAGCCCCCGAGGGAAGCACCACGAATTTGGGCATGACTGAACAGACACTGGACTGTAGCCCAAATTTTGGGCTCCATAAAAGTAAAGTAAAATTTTATAAAAAGTCTCTTACAAAAGATGATTTTTAGACCCAAAAAATGATCTAAAAATTCTGAGTTGCAGGAGAAATTAATAAATCACAAAAACCTGTCCAAATTCAGACTTTTGTATCCACTTTTCAGCACTCAAAAAAGCTCAATTTTCATACATTTTTTGCTGGGGCAAAATTCAGTATGCAAAATTTAACATTTTGATATACTTTTATTTTGTCAAAAGTTATAATATAATTGTATATATTAGAATAAAATTTCATGAATAGACAGCCTAAAGAGAAGATATAGACTACTATTCTTAGTACATCATAGTCCCTGTCAATAAGAGTATTTGATGAAGGTATTTTGGTATACAATATTATGTGTTTTGCCAATTTAGCAGTTTAAATTTTATATCAGTTTTGGAAAAATAAATGTATGTCAAAACTTTGAATTTTTTATTTCAATCTTTGCTCTAACAAACAATGTATCAAAATTGAGCCTTTTTAAACTGTAAAAACTGGATACAAAAGTCAGAATTTGTATAGGTTTTTGTGATTCATCAAATTCTACTACAATTTTGAATTTTTACATTATTTTTTGGGTCTAAAAAGTATGTCTTGTAAGAGACTTTTTATAAAATTGTACTTTACTTTTACAGAGCCCAAAATTTGGGCTACGGTCCAGTGAGAATGTCATGATACATTAATAGATGCTGGAGATGTTGCTCACGACCCAACAGCGTCTTGATCGAGGAGTTCTCAAATCCACCTAATCCATATGGGAACAACCAAGGGAACATGCCTGGAAATAATAACGGATTGTGATATATAGACTCTGGGTCTTCAGTGCGACCATAGGCAAGAATGTCACGTCTGCTTGCCAAATGGTGCAAAGAGGCGGCAACACGGCTCTCGCGAGACAAATTTTGGTATTTTTCGGAGGTGAGTGAATGAGCGGTGAAAGAACAAGGACCTGTTTCGGTACCGCATTCATCACCATCATCATGAAGAGGCAAAGTTTGAGTTGGATTAACAGGTTCAGTTGCATCGATGGGGCGATACACAATGGAGACGGGAGGCTCTGATTCAATGTACATGTCCAAGTTCTCCCGTGACAACTGGATGTCATGGTAGTTCTGTCATGAACTTACTGTTTTTGGCAATACTTCTACTTTCATAACTAAGCATGTCTAAGGTTCTCACGATATAAGTGGAATGACTAAGCTCTCGATAATCACATGCTTACCAATGTACATAGCTTACTCAGCATTCTCTGAGCTCTTTATGCTATTGGCTTGTGCAATAGTGTATTACCAAGCAGCCTTTGAGGCTTTTATGCTATTGGTTAGTTTGGCAGTTTAGCTTACTCATCATCAAGTCGGCTGACTCGTGACTAGTGAGGCTTTAATGCTATTGGTTGGTTGCAGATATTGGATTGGTAATCTAGCATAGGGCGTGGGAAGGAGTGATCTGATTGGTTAGAAGGACATGTGCACAGCCACAGGCCGATTAGTATATATAGACCTTGTTTTCAGCAATACATCCCCCAGACTTGAGATACTACTCAATAGGAGTATTCAACTAAGACAGTTCCTACTCTTAGTCACCTGATTCAAGGTGGTTGCCTGAATCTCCTAACTGAGACTTATCTGGGTTTTAACCTCTTAACATTGTTACTTAAGTATTAAGACAGAGTTCTTGTGGCAACCTAGGCAGGTAAGTTTAGTTAGTCGCTGACATTATCTCAAGTCTCTCTACTGCCTACTTTACCCTCTTATACCTTTACTCCTTTGGTTATAAAGGAAGTGTCTTTGTGGTCAGATATAGAATTAGTTGGAATTCTATTAGTCTGAGTTTATTGAATAAAAGCACGGAGCCAAGAGTCCTCTAGTGGTATTCAATAAGTTTGTGATTAGAACAATAGCACGGAGCCAAGGGTTCTCTAGTGGTGTTCAATCATTGTTTTAGTTTTGACAAAAGCACGGAGCCAGGAGTCCTCTAGTGGTGTCAAACTGTTTGTTTACTTGGTTATCATCAGAAGATAACAAGTAGTGTTACCTAGTTATTGTTACCTTGGATTTGGAATTGTGTGACTTGGTTTATCAAGGAGCAAGCCTTGGTAAATAGTCTCATTTGTGATACAGTGATCTTTGATACCGAGTTATTAAGGATCCCACTGTGGGCGGAAACCAGAAAGGTACTGGTGGACCAGTGTATCATCTTTTCCTAGTTATATTATTGCCATCGTGGATTACTTTGTGTATCGCTCAAGACCTTCAACACCCTCTTCAGAAGCACATTCAGAGGAACCCTCTACACCCTCAGTCAATCTATCACCTCAGTATCCCTCTACCCCACTTCTCTCACCAATAGTCAAACCTTTACAGTTACTCAGTATGATGAATGACTCTGATACCAAAGTTCAGGGTGCTAAGCCAGCAGTCTTTGATGGAAGCAAAGCTAAGTATGCTTCATGGAGAAGACAAGTTATTCTATTCATTGCTGAAAAGAGAGATAGGTTTGCAACAGACCAAGCTAAGATTCTGTTTACCTTATCTTATATGAAAGAAGGGTTTGCTGACAAATGGGCTCAGAACTATTTGGAAGCTAAGATAGATGATGTTGGAGATGTTACTGTTACAGATACCTGGAAGGAGTTCTTGGAAGCATTGGACAAGTCCTTCAAGGATGCCAACTTCAGGTTGAATGCACAAGCTAAGTTGGAAGCTCTTAGGCAAGGACCTCGCACTGCAGATGAATACTTTGTAGAGTTTGAACAACTTATGGTTCAAGCAGGATTCAGGACTGGAGGAGATCATGAGCAGTATTTGATCTCTAGGATTGAGCAAGGGCTCAGTTACCGCCTGATAGAAAGAGTCTATGATAGCGATTCTTTACCTACAAGTTATGAGAGCTATAAAGAGAAGGTTATCAGGATTGATAACATGCAGCGTAGACTTCAAGGTCGTATGAAGTCAGGACCTTTAGTGGTGAAACCCAACACCACAGTCACAACTAACATGGGGTGGTTTACAAGATCTGAAGGATATCACACAACTGTACCTGCACGTAAAGATGGTACTGGTATTACCTTTGGTGGTCATGGTCAGCCTATGGACATAGATAGGTTGAGAAAGGAAAGACTCTGCTACAGATGTGGTCAGCCAGGACATATCAGTCGTAATTGTCCGATAAAACCACAGGTTGTTAGACAAGTTGAACAAGCAGATATTCCACAAGTGGATGTTGCAGATATGGCAAAGGAATTGACATGGGATCAGATCAGAAAGCTGGTACATGCCAAGATGCCAGAGAATCCAACTCAAATGGATTTGGATTTTTGCAACGAGTCTCAGTAGCTTCCCAGCTGCAGACTCAAACCAGTCAACATGCTGTTGAAATAGTATCTAAAATTCAGGCTAGGGCGTCTCCTCAAGATAATGAGCGCGGTGGTGGTTCAGAGCCATGCTTAATTCCCTGTAATGCCCAGAATGAGGAGATTATTTTAGACAAGCCTGAGGATAAACCTAAGGAAGAATATGCAGAACCTTTTGGTAGTGTGTGGACTCTCAGGCGTATGCGAGAGAACAACTGCAGAAGTATTGGTATATTCAGAATGTGGGTACATCCAAAAAAACAGCATGAGGCTACTTGGGAAGAACTTCATAGAATTATTGGTTTGAATGATGAGCAAGCAATAGCAGAACTAGAGGAATATGCAAGAACTAAAAGTATCATCAGAGAAGGCCGTGGTAATCAATTGGATGTGTCAGCTGTACTTCAGACACTAGACAATTTGAACACCTTCACAGTACAAGCACTTATTGATAGTGGCTGTATGGGATCTTCTATTGATACAAAGTTTGTCAAGAAACATGGTCTTACAACTAGAAAGTCACCTCGACCTATACCAGTTTATAATGCAGATGGAAGTCGTAATAAGGCAGGACCAATCACTGAATTTGTTGAACTTGTTATGAAGATTCAAGATCATAGAGAAGTTATTGAACTTTCTGTGACTGATCTTGGCAGGTCTGACTTATTTATTGGTTATGACTGGCTGAAGTTACATAATCCTTCTGTTAACTGGCAGGAAGGAACTATCAAGTTTGATCGCTGTCCCTCTCAGTGTGGCTATATGATGCGTATTTTGGAACCTGATGAAGATGAGGAAGAAGACTGTCAAAATCCCTTGGAGGAAGGAGACAGGCTTTTTCTTATGGATTACAGATCTTATCTTGGTCTAGATAAGTTACATATTCGAGCAAAGGCAACTATATCTTCTAAGTTAGCAGAAGCAAGTAATGCTGACAAGATTAAGAAGGACTTTGAGAGTATAGTACCAGAGCACTATCAGGACTTTGCTGAGGTATTTGCAAAGCAGGAATTTGATACTCTGCCTAAACATAGACCATGGGATCATGTGATTGAGCTGACTCCAGGTGCAAAGCCTCTAGATTGCAAGATCTATCCTTTGAACCTTGAAGAACAGAAGATGCTTGATGAATTCTTAGAAGAGAATTTACGCTCTGGACGTATCAGACCTTCAAAATCTCCTATGGCTTCACCATTCTTCTTTGTCAAGAAGAAAGATGGAAGTCTTAGACCTGTTCAGGATTATCGGAAGCTTAATGAGATGACTATCAAGAATAGGTATCCTATACCTCTCATCCCAGAGCTAGTGAACAAGTTGAAAGGAGCAAGGTATTTTACAAAGCTTGATGTATGTTGGGGATATAACAATGTTCGTATCAAGGAAGGTGATGAATGGAAAGCTGCTTTCAGAACCAACCGGGGACTATTTGAACCTCTTGTTATGTTCTTTGGACTAACAAACTCACCTGCTACTTTCCAAACTCTGATGAATGACTTGTTTAAGGATTTGATTAATCAAGGTGTAGTTGTTGTATACCTAGATGATATTATGATCTTCACCAAGACTCTGGAGGAACATAGATATATTGTTCGTAAAGTGTTACAGATTCTCAGAGAGCACAAGTTATATCTCAAAGCAGAGAAGTGTGAGTTTGAAGCAACTCAAGTTGAGTATCTTGGAATGATCATCTCTGAAGGACATGTTGGAATGGACCCTGTCAAAGTCCGTGGTGTATCTGAATGGCCTGTGCCAAAATGCAAGAGAGATGTTCAAGCATTTTTAGGATTTACCAATTTCTATCGCCGCTTTATACTAGGATATGGAGATATTGCAAGACCATTGACATCTCTGACTGGAAAAGCAGATTGGACTTGGGGAGATTCACAACAGAAGGCTTTTGAGCAGATCAAAGAAAGCATTATCACAGCACCTGTTCTTGTTATCCCTACAGATGATGAACCATATCGGGTGGAATGTGATGCATCTGATTATGCAGTTGGAGCAGTTTTGTCTCAAATGCATGATGGAAAGTGGCATCCTGTTGCCTTTCTGTCTAAATCTATGACTGCTGTTGAGCGCAATTATGAGATTTATGACAAGGAACTTTTAGCTATGATGACTGCATTAGATGAGTGGAGACACTATCTGATGGGTGCAAAGCATGAGTTTGAGATCTGGACAGACCACAAGAACCTTGAGTACTTTAGGAAACCCCAGAAACTCAATCGCAGGCAAGCTAGATGGGTAACAGAGTTAGCAAACTATCATTTCAGTTTACATCATAAACCTGGGAGATTACACACTAAGCCAGATCTTCTGTCAAGGCGTGTAGACCATTATCGAGGTCAAGATGATAATGAGAATGTGGTACTGTTAAAACCTTACTGGTTCAGAGCTATGGAATTTGAGATTGTTCAGGATAATAGTCTTCTAGAACGAATCAAGAAACTCGGAAGAAATCGTGACAGTGCAGTGGAGCAAGCACTGGTCAATCAGGAGAAGGGATGGGAAGAATCTGATGGAATTATCACCTGGCATGGTCGTATCTATATACCAAGAGATAAACAACTTCGTGAAGAGATCATTCAAATACATCATGATTCTATAATGGCTGGACATCCTGGTCGTTATAAAACCCATGAGCTGATTACTCGCAATTACTGGTGGCCAAGGATCCGTGCAGATGTTCAAGCTTATGTGACTGGATGTGAGGTTTGTCAAAGAACTAAACCCCATCATGAGAAGCTTGCAGCACCCTTGCAACCTAATGAAGTTCCATCTCGGCCTTGGGAAATATCTCTGTTGATATGATTGGACCTCTTCCAGAGTCACAAGGATATGATGCAATTCTGGTAATAGTTGATGTTGGTGGAAAGCAGATTATACCTCTTCCAACTAATATTGAACTTACATCAGAAGGTTGGGCTAAAATACTACGTGATCATGTATTTGTATATCATGGCCTTCCACGCAAGATTATCAGTGACAGAGGACCTCAGTTTGTATCTAAGTTCATTAAGGCTCTTTATGAACTACTAGGTATTAAAGGAAATCCATCCACAGCATATCATCCTCAAACTGATGGACAGACTGAACGTGTTAATCAAGAAATTGAGCAATATCTTCGTGTGTTTGTAAATCACAGACAAGATGATTGGGCTGAGTGGTTACCAATGGCTGGTTTTGCTTATAATGACAAAACTCAGTCTTCCACAGGATTTTCTCCATTCTATGTTAACAAAGGTTTTCACCCTTGGAAAGGTTATGAGGCAAGACGTGAAGTCAAAAATGTGACAGCTGAGCAATTTGCAGATCGTATCAAGGAAATTCAATCTGAGGCTGCATCTGCAATGAAAGCATCACAAGAAATGATGAAACAATACTATGATCGTACAAAGAAGGAATCCAGGAAATATGATGTTGGAGATAGAGTATGGTTAGAAGGATACAATATCAAGACCAACAGACCAATGAAGAAACTGGAAGACAAGCGGTATGGACCATTTAAGATTACAGAGAAAATAGGAAAGTCTGCATATCGACTTCAATTACCAAGTACTTGGAGGTCAATACATCCTGTTTTCAATGAAGTAGTTCTAACTCCATATGTTGCACCTATTTATTCCTCACAACAGAAGCCACTCCCTCCCCTACCTGAGATCGTTGAAGGTAAAGAGGAGTACAATGTTGAAAGTATTTTAGATTCAAAGGTTGAACGAGGAGTATTAAAGTATCTTATCCACTGGGAAGGCTATCCTAGATCAGAGGAAACTTGGGAACCTGCATCACAGTTGACAAATGCTCAGAAAGCTGTCAAGGACTTTCATAAGCGTCATCCAAATGCACCCAGGCCTAAGCCTAAACAGCTGAGATTTGTAGAACTGGACCATTTAACTTGGCCAACTAAACCATCTAGAATGTACCCATCATGGCTTTTTAACTGGGAAGATGGTGTATATGAAAGAACTCTTGCAAGATCACGAGGACGTGATCCTTAAGGAGGGGGTAATGTCATGAACTTACTGTTTTTGGCAATACTTCTACTTTCATAACTAAGCATGTCTAAGGTTCTCACGATATAAGTGGAATGACTAAGCTCTCGATAATCACATGCTTACCAATGTACATAGCTTACTCAGCATTCTCTGAGCTCTTTATGCTATTGGTTAATTTGGCAGTTTAGCTTACTCATCATCAAGTCGGCTGACTCGTGACTAGTGAGGCTTTAATGCTATTGGTTGGTTGCAGATATTGGATTGGTAATCTAGTATAGGGCGTGGGAAGGAGTGATCTGATTGGTTAGAAGGACATGTGCACAGCCACAGGCCGATTAGTATATATAGACCTTGTTTTCAGCAATACATCCCCCAGACTTGAGATACTACTTAATAGGAGTATTCAACTAAGACAGTTCCTACTCTTAGTCACCTGATTCAAGGTGGTTGCCTGAATCTCCTAACTGAGACTTATCTGGGTTTTAACCTCTTAACATTGTTACTTAAGTATTAAGACAGAGTTCTTGTGGCAACCTAGGCAGGTAAGTTTAGTTAGTCGCTGACAGCTGTCTAGCCGCGATGAGTTTGCGCTCAAGTATTGGTTTCTCAATCTCCATGGCACGTGCATCGTGGATGTCGCGCACCTGTTCTTTGTTGGAACGTAAATCGCTGGTAGGGGTGTTCGGAGGGGGGAGTAGGATATTGCAATTGGAAGGTTTGTGGATGATGGAGGGAACTGAAGGGTCGATCAACAGTTTATTTGCAATATGAAATGTGTTACCAAGGATTATAGGCACACATAGCTCGGAAACAATTATAGCGCGTACAACACATGCAGAAAACAAAAAATCCGGAGATGAAAGCTTCAACTTCACCTATTCCACTGCCTCTCTTTCACCGGTACCCCAAACATTTCCCAAGGGGAAAGCTTTCAGTAAACGGCGTCGACGAAGTCCAAGCTGTGAGACTATGGAGTCCCTAATCAGAACTGTGGGGGAACCACAATCTATCAGCATTTGAACGGGGTCAGAGAGAGAGGAGGGTCTGTGAATAACAGCGGACCAATGAACGTGGGGGGTGAAGAAATCAGGCATGCACTCGGAGTCTGTAGTGTTGTTACCAGAGCTCAACACTGAGGAGCAGATTGCATATGGGGAAATGCGGCCAGACCCAACAGTGTGGACCGCATTTATGGTGTTGGAGATGTTGTTTGTGAGGGGGGAGGTAACTGCATTGACCTTCTTGGAAGTACATTTAGCAGCCACTCTGCTAACGTTGTCGCTTGTGAGGGTCCTGTAGATAGCAGGGTTAGGAAAACCAGTTGTGCAACTAGCTGCGGAATGATCCGCATAGGGAATGCGACATTTGAAGCAACCATCGCAGTCACATAGGAGTTTCCATTTGTCGGCAGTCAAGGGAGGGAGGCATAATGTTGATGAGGAAGTTGTGGTGGTAGTGGAGGAGGTGGCGGAAGGACAATAGTCTTGTACCACCCTGGACGAGGTGGTTGTGACGTTGTTTCAAGCGTGAGACCCTCGACACTGGATCGTAGCCCGAATTTTGGGCTCTATAAAAGTAAAGTGAAATTTTATAAAAAGTCTCTTACAAGATATACTTTTTAGACCCAAAAAATGATATAAAAATTCTAAATTGCAGTAGAAATTGATGAATTATAAAAACCTGTGCAAATTCAGACTGTTGTATCCACTTTTCAGAGTTCAAAAAAGCTCAATTTTCATACATTTTTTGCTAGGGCAAAATCCAGCATACAAAATTCAACATTTTGATACACTTTTATTTTGTCAAAAATTGTAATATAATTGTATATATTAAAATAAAGTTTCATGAATAGACAGCCTAAAGAGAAGATATAGACTACTATTCTTAATACATCATAGCCCTTGTTAATAGTACTATTTGATAGAGCTACTTGAGTACCCAATATTGCTTATTTTGCCAAATTAGCAGTTTAAATTTTGTATCAGTTTTGGAAAAATAAATGTGTGTCAAAATTTTGAATTTTGCATACCAAAATTTTTTATTGTAAAAAATATATCAAAATTGAGCTTTTTTGAACTCTAAAAACTAAACACAAAAGTCAGAATTTGCATAGGTTTTTGTGATTTATCAAATTTGGCTGCAATTTTGAATTCTTACATCATTTTTTGGATCTAAAAAGTATGTTTTGTAAGAGACTTTTTATAAAATTTTACTTTACTTTTATGAAGCCCAAAATTTGGGCTACGGTCCAGTGCGAGAACGATCATTGAGCATCTTCTCGAGGTCGCGGAAATGAATAGCACATTCCTCCAATCGACGTGCATCGATTTCGGAAAGTGCTTCTTTCCATTCCTTGTAGTCCTTGATCCGGAGAACTTCTGCTCGAGAACAAGCCAGACGAAGTTCTCGTACAGCGTTAGCACCAATGTGATGATGGAGCCTGGTGTTGTTGTAGAAGCCAGGAGTGCCTTCGAGCAGTAAGTTGACATGCTCGAGGGACATGACCCAGTCCTCGAAATGATCCTTTTTGTCCTGGCGGGAGCGAATCAGTTTGGTGAGGACATTGTCAGCCCAATTTTTCTTCAATCAACGGTCTTTGAAGACCTGAAGGAAGGCGGAAAAATCAAGGGCGGACAGGGAAAGGTCGTTGTTAAACCAGTGCTGAATCAAGGGGTCATCAAATCTGCCGGTGACAGAAATAACTTTCCTATTTTCAGCTATTTCCTTGTGACAGAAATAGTGCATAACAGTGTTATACCAGGAAGCAATGAGTTCGGGAGTCAGTTTCCCCGGCATGAGACGAGGGACATGTTTCAGCCCACTCCACACTAGAGTGGCGGTTCCAGTGGCAGGTCTGGTGGTGGACATGACTATATGCAGCATAAATGAGTCTGACGACGATGAGGATGACGAAGAGAGAGTAGACAGGGAAGTGGGTCTAGACAGGAAATCGGTGGTAGACAGCTGTGATGCAATGTCCGATTCGTAGTCTACTCTTGAGAATAGCTCCGGGAATTGGAGATCCAAGACTGAGGAGAACGGAAGTGGTTCCTGATAGCGTACAACGCTACGGGATACCCTGGAGGTTGATTCTGACACGATGGGCAGGTAGTCAATGCAGCGGGAAAGGTGGCGGGCGAGCTCAAGCCCTGAACAACAGTCTGTGTGGTGTTTAAAAAAAAGTGTAAGTTGACGCGCCAGTCGACTTCACTATCAGATGGTACTGTAAACAGGCATGAAATATATCTTCGAGATACAAATCAGCGGGAGGAAAGAGAGCTGGTACAAGTAAGTAATTACCTTTGAGATACAAATCAGTGGGAGAAAAGGGAGCTGAGGTGTACGACGAAGGGTACGCGTATATAAGGGAAACGAGACGAGAAGCATGGTGAGGTAAGAATGTGGCGAGAGATCGTATGTACGAAAGCAGAAGGAAAGTGTCTATATAAGGAAGGTGTCGAACAAAGGATGAGGGTGTCCATATAAGGAAGGTGTGTAACAGGAAGATAGGATGTAAGCGTGGTACGGTTACACTTGAATTGGAAATGATTGATAGCATTGCTATGTCCATCGGGTGTGTCAATAGTAGTTACATCCTGGAACTGGGTTCGAAATGTTGATAAAACACTCGCAGCTGCTAGTACTCGGTCATCGAGATCTATATTTGGTATTAGCAGCTGACTCGGATGGTATCTTGACAATGATCTTGCGCAACTCGCACAGGATCATGATGCAACGTATGCCTCACCTTCTACTATCTTGTGTTTACCTTTCCTTGACTTTGCCGTGTCAACATCAGCAGTGTCCACTGCCTGGGTACGCTCCAATCGTTGTTGCGGCTGATGTGGCTTTGGGTATGGCTTTGGAGGAGCTGCAGGGGGCATAGGAATGCTTTGTGTGACATTGTTAGTTCGCTTGAAGCACCATTTGTTTTTCTGGTCACCCATTGTGAGTTATAGATGTTATAGTTGATGATGCTCAAGTTGTTCCATAGGGGTTATCACTGGGTATAATACCGAATTTTTTGACATAAAAAAGCAAGAAAAGATTTTAGAAAAAGTCCCAGCTTTTTTACTAGACTTTGCACTCTAAAAAATCAAAAAATATTCAGAATAGTTGTAAAATCTTCTGCAGTTAAAGATGAAAAGATTCAGAATCGTTGGTCTCATGAAAACTTCTATCACTTAATCTACAGGCCTATTGACCTACTTACTAGTTGACTTCTAGCTATATTAGACTGTTAGTAAGTAAGTTGATAAGTTAACAAGTTGATTTATAGGCTAATAGACTGGTTTGTTTAGTGATAGAGAATTTTATGAGACCAAAAATTCAGACTTCTTTTATCTTCTCTAGCCGCAAAAGATTTTACAACTATTCTGAATCTTTTTTGATTTTTTAGAGTGCAAAGTCTAGTAAAAAAGCTGGGACTTTTTCTAAAATCTTTCCTTGCTTTTTTATGCCAAAAAATTCGATATTATACCCAGTGTACACAATATTATAAATGCAATGCCCACAAAACAGCAAAATCAATATTGTTATCCGTTCGGCATCATTCCTTTCACATCACACTGGATCGTAGTCCAAATTTTAGGCTTCATAAAAGTAAGGTCAAATTTTATAAAAAGTCTCTTACAAAATATGATTTTAAGCACCTAAAAATTGTCAAAAAATGCAGAATTTTAGCAAAATCTGATGAATCATAAAATCCTTGGCTAATTCAGACTTTTGTATCTAATTTTTAGACTTTAGAAATATTGAATTTTTGTTTATTTTTTATTAGAGAAAAGTTTACTATGCAAAATTCAAAATTTTGATACACTTTTATTTCTCTAAAAATCATAATATAATTATATATATCAAAATAAAGTGTTATAAATACAGAGCCTAGAGAGAAGATATAGACTACTATTGTTGGTAAATCATAGTCTCTGTCAATTATACTCTCTGATAGAGATATTTAGGTATGCAATATCACTGACCTTTCCAAATTAGCAGTTTAAATTTTATATCACTTTTGGAGAAACAAAAGTGCATCAAAATTTTGAATTTTGCATAGTAACCTTTTCTCTAATAAAAAATAAACAAAAATTCAATATTTCTAAAGTCTAAAAATTAGATACAAAAGTCTGAATTAGCCAAGGATTTTATGATTCATCAAATTTTGCTGAAATTCTGCATTTTTTGACAATTTCTAGGTGCTTAAAATCATATTTTGTAAGAGACTTTTTATAAAATTTGACCTTACTTTTATGAAGCCTAAAATTTGGGCTACGATCCAGTGTCAATGGCTCTGTGGTACTACTGACATACCATTTTTTTCCTTTTAATCAGTGTTCTATGTGAAATCCATATCAGAAATATATCATGCTTATGGTCTTTGGAATCACCATCTACATAATAAAAGGACCACACAGCTGACACTGTTTGTTCAGCAAGATATCAGTTTACAAAATGCATATGAGATCCTATTGACTCAATTCACAGCACGACTGGCTCAAAGAATGTACATGTTGTCACCTCCAAAACTGTAGCTAGTATATTGATACAATCTGACAAACAATATGTATCTTTATCGCAGCCTAAAAACCTATCGCTATCGTTCTAGTCATCGAAAGAAAAGAGTGAAAATAATATTCATAATGGTAACCCTGTTTAGTATCCTCCCTTCTTTCCACTGTATCTTAATCTAAGTCTGAGACTCTGAGATGTAACTATCCGGACTCTCTATGTGCAATCATGGTAAACAAAACCAACATCAAATTACTCCATGCTAAACCTCCCCACTCCCTCGTAGTTCTTCAACCAGTCCATGTCAGGGATGAAATCTGGCCACTTTATTCGTCGGCGCCTGCTGATAACATGGGTGCTGCCTGGTGGATCCAGATAATCCCATAACTCCCCAGGAACCCACAATAATCGTTCACCGTTAGAGTCTAAAACCCATCCAGTTGGTCGATAAAATCCATGTTCTATACTCCATTGTGGTGAGACGGAGGAGGAATGTATGGAGGGCGGGGTACCGGCAGCATTTGGATGTGGAGTTGTCCCATCAGTGTGGAGAGCGGAGAGATCCGACATGATGATTTGACCGTGATATGATGATATCAACTTTGAGCCATGGATATCGAGATAGGAGATGTAATCCCATGAGTCAAAGGTGTGCACAAGTGCGCCCTTCTCAATGTCATAGATTACAATGCTCTGCCTGTTCGTGAGAGCTAGTAAGTTGGCATTGAGAGCCATGGACTCAAGAAACTCCAAGTCAGGGAGAGAAAGAGTTTGAAGACATGTTGCAGACTTGATGTCCCAGACATTAATCCCATAATAAGAGCAAGTCCGGTCCTGGTTATTTCCTGTATCTTTACCGAGAGACACCAGCACGTCTCCCTTCTGAGAGAAGAGCAAGATAACAGACTGTGTGTATTTCGTAATGAGCAGTGGATGAGGTGAATGATCTCCTTCGAGATTTACAAATTCAACTGTGCCCGAATTGGATGAAAAGGAAGCAATGAGGCCATTGCTGGAAACTGCAGAGCGATACAAGGCCCCTTCAAGAGAGATCTCGCGTAGGTCCTGCTCAGGGTCCCCATTACTAGGTATCACGAAAACTTTCTTTGACTCGAAGGGGGAAAATACGATGTGCTCTTCGGAAGTTAGCTGAGACACATACACATAGAAATTGTGGATCAATTGTCTCTCTTTAGGCCTGTAGAGTACATTCCCCAATGATGTTCGAACTGTCCCATCATCTAGGGCCAAATAAACGGTCTTATTGTCGGCACTAAACACAGCAGTGGTGACATCTTGTGGGTACTCCATTGGCCAATATTCTCGCAGGAGCATACAGTCAGTAGAGCTTCGGACATGAACAGTACCATCCTCAGATGATGATAGAAACTTGGTCCCATCTGGCGAGAAGGAAATCGAAGCGATGCCTCTAAAATGGCTTCGTATGTTTGCTCGATCAAATCGCTCCTGATCTGAGATCTGGAAGACACGGCATAGCTCCCACATGTAAACGGTATCACCCACTAGTGCGGCAATCTGCTTTCCATCTGGGAGGAAAGTGAGTTGGTGAACCCAATCAGGTACCATTATAGCATCTTGGTATGGTTGTCCTGATTCGGTCTCGAAGATTTGGATTGTATACCTTGACGAAGTGGCAATCAGGGAGCCATCTGGAGAGAATGTACCTTTTAGGAACGCGGTTATTGGACTGAGATTGTTGGCGGTGTATGGGCCAAAGACCTGTTCATTAGACTTGAAATCATACACAAAGAGCTCTCTCTTGCAAGCGAGCAGTATATGGGATTGGATCTTTGGGCTGAAGCATAGGGCATGACCCTTGAGGTCGGAAAAGTCCTTCTGCAAAGTTATAGTGGCAGTTGTCCTATTTACGCTCCAGACAGCACTGCTTTCACTTCCGCGCGAAGCCAGGTAAGCTCCGTCTGGGGACCAGGCAATCTGGTAAGCATCATGATTAATTTTGATTGAATACATGATGCCCTCTGTTATGTTCCAAACAGAGATCATGCTTGATGAAAGAATCGCCAATTGATCACTATCCTGTGGATGAAATGCTAGTGCAATCAAAAAAGATTTCAACTCCGTATTGTAGATTTCCACTCTACCGGTCTCCACATCCCAAATACTGATGACACCCTTGCCTCCAAGGTGTCCCGCAACTCTTCTGCAATCGGAGGACACGGTGATGCATTCCGGTCTACGATGCGAACCGTTAGGATATGGCTTCTCTAATTGAGCGCTCGATTGGGTTGTCTCGTTGCCCCAGAGTGGCTTCCACTGAACCCAAAGCGAGCCAGAGGAGCAATCAGATAGGAGGAGTAGCCTATCGGGGCTGCAAGCAAGGTAATGCTTACATGACGTTGTGTGCGACAATGCTGTGGGGAAGATATCGTGATTGTGGGTTAATTGGGCAATGGTACCAGGTTGGGGATCCCAGTTATGTATCTCCGTGAATGGGGAAGAGTGGGCTGATATGTATACATGGAGGGCGCTATCGAAGATAGCTTCTGCATATTCCACTATGAACATCTCTAGATTGGTCCACAGGGTTGCAAGCTTGCTATCTGTATCCTATGAATCATTGGTATTGCTGCAAATCCATACTGGTGACTAGACACTTACTACAGCAAATCTATAAGCGATATTACATACCCTCAGAGTGTCCCATACACCGCCAACTAGACTGGCTACCTCCAGCCAGAATAGTAGCTTTTCCTCTGAGAATGACCGCAATGCTGAGCCTACATCCTCCTGCCAAGTCCGAGTCCCCTTTAGGTGATGCCGCCAGCACGTCGATGCATATCTCAACTGCGGAGATATGTGCTTGTCAATGCGTTCTTTGAGATCGGGATAGTCTTTGTTCAATCGACCGGATGTCTCGAAATTGCATATATTGAAACGAAGTTGGGTAGACATGATATGGAAACAACGCAATACAAGATCATGGTCCATGTCACACTTAGCCAACGACCAAGGCTGGCCTCCGCTGCGGGTGACATCAGTGAGATAATCGCCAAACGATGCGTGGAGAGGGCGAATGGGCCATCCGGGATTGTGATCGAAAAGGCAATGGAAGTCTTCAAATATACCGCGGCACGATTTGCCATCCGGACGTCCCAAGAGTTGATCAATGTCAATATCAGAGAGGGGTATCTGGGACAGTAGAACGATCCTTGCCACCGCCCGAAATCGTTCACCTAGTCCAGAATGCCAGCCCTTTTTGGCATTCAAAATTGTGGCATATAGTTGATCCAAGCCGATGGCGTGCTCCTTGTTACTCGACCAGAGGACACTTTCTAGTGTCTCAGCCGGATCATGGGTTTCCAGTAGAAACCTTGATAGTGTTGATGCCCAGATAAAGAGACCCTCTGACATGTGAGCCGCCCGGTCCAAGCTGCCCTCTTCTGGCCAGTTGTCTGAGATGCGTTTCACTTTTCGTATGTGAGCTAACTCGGATGACAAATAGAGACGAATTTCTGGAACTGTATCCTTGATCTCATTCAGCGAGATTGACGCGATTTTCGGATTCCCTGAGAACATGTTGTCGATGTCTAACTCGGGTCGACTTGTGATGAGGAATCGGAAATTGATGGGAAGATGTTTGAACTCGTCGGCAATAAGGGTAAGTAGCGATCGTCTTGAGTTGATGTCTCCATACTCGTCCAAAGCATCGAGTACGATAACAATGGGACCAAGGAGAGACGGGGAAGAATCATCGAGCGGACGACGAACGAGATGGTCAAACTGTGCTTCAAGGTGACTGTTAATGCTCCTTCGATCCTGTTCGATGGCAGCAGATATCTTGGATTGTAAAACAGGATTGGCGTCCGCGAGTTGTGCAGCCATTGTGTGTATGACTGCATCACGATCGGTTTTATCTCTTTCGAAGAATAGAAATGCTCCTAGACGACGTAAGTCATGAAGACGTGCCGAGACGGTATTCGCGATGGTACTCTTTCCCGATCCGGCAAGGCCATGGAGCCACAAAATGTTCTGCTCGTTATCGTCAATGTTCACAACCCAGTCAATGATTGTCTGCATGACAGACTCTCGAGTGCCGTGGAGGCACAGGGGCCTGTTGGCAGCATTCATCGCAGCTGGTTTGAGCTCTTTGAGAGCATCGGAGCGTCGGACAACATCGCGTAGATCACAGATATCGTTATGAATCTTGAAGCTGACAAGTTCCGAACGCAACCGCACTCGTGAGTCAAGTTTCTCTCGAAGTTTGGCCAGGGTCTGAGTGAACTCGTCGATCTTCTTGTTCGGGTCAGTCAAAAAAGATCCTGCCATCCGTTCTAGTTAATTGTCAACTTCCCTTCTGAAATAATCACAAGCGAATGTCCTTACTAGGAAAGCTTTTCTGAAGATATTTGCACACGAAAAGTGCACACTCAGCCATTTGGTTGAGCATATCACTGATTACTGTGCTGAGATTGATAACATGCTCGCGAAGTTTCTCAGCATCGTCAACAAAGTCAAAAGTTTGATTGATGGTGTCAACAAATTCAATAACCTTCTGGTCTGTCGTACGTTGCTTATCGACTACCTGGTCGAGCTCCGTCAAGAATGAAAATCAATAATAGCAACAGTACCTACTTTGTACAGTGATGATAATATTTGCCACCCAAGATCGAGGGAGGAGTTCAACTATGTGCGAGTGAGCTTCAATCAACAAATGATAACACCAGCAATAACCCACCTTTGCCACCTGGTCGACTTTGCTAATAATTCCACTGATTAGGTCTAATCTTCCGAGGAGATGCCAGACCTTTCCTGCAAGGCTATTAGGAT
The DNA here is from genome assembly GCA_038087015.1 of Cerrena zonata. Taxonomy (NCBI): domain Eukaryota; kingdom Fungi; phylum Basidiomycota; class Agaricomycetes; order Polyporales; family Cerrenaceae; genus Cerrena; species Cerrena zonata. The sequence continues at coordinate 397,503 of JASBNA010000025.1, forward strand.
CCAGTTGTTGAATGGCGGCTGCCTGAGCATTTCCGACCAGGCGTCGTGTCGCATCCTGATGGGTGAGTGGGGTAGCATTGATTGTGATACAAGAGGTAGTGGGACTTTCTGAATCCTTGGTACTCTTGAGTTTCAGACATTCTATGTTAGTGGTGAAAATCTATTTAGTGTAGACTCGGAGAAATATTGTTATATACGAACGTGTATTATAGGGAGAATTACAGGACGAAGATAGATCTTCTGCTTTGTAATCGAGTGCACCAAGAACGGGGTCCCTTCCGAGAGGAAAGGCTGCTTTCAGGCGGAAACGCAGTATTTGATGGTCATCTATCCCGTGTCTGACAACTACAGTTAGTTCGATCTGAGCAGCAGTAGCTCAGACGTGTACCTACATGATGAGTTCTTCATCCCACTGAGCTTCCAAATCACGGATCGCCTTGGTTTTCACTTGTCGATCCCCATACGTGACTTCAACATATAGTGCTGGAATGTCTTGTCCCGGAAAACGAGATTTCCATTTGACTTCCTGTACGTAATGGACTACATCGAGCTTGGTATCAGTACTCCAAGTTGGACGCTGGAGTCGAGATTATACGCACTTTTGAGAGCAATATTGGTAACCATTGTTGCAGAGGTATCCGATTTCAATGAGAGATTCCTAGGTTGACGGGAGGTTGAGGGATAGGGTAGTAGGAATGGGGGGTATGCAGTGGACTATGAGAGTCTATAATCATGAGACTATAACACTCAGTCAAGCGTTCATCGCAAACCTTATATCTATGAGGCAGTGGTTCTACTGGGGGATCCCTGTCAATGCTCGACACAGGCCGTTCACAGGATTGTAGCAGTATGTTATATATGTCCGTCAAAAGCGCGACAAACAATAAGCCGATGTTTGAAAATCCGCACTGCCCAACATGAGAGCAGTTGTTTGACCTAGGCCGCCGACACCTTGACTTCCAAGTATAGTTCTCATAAGTGTCAATTAAAGGTAGTTGGAGTGTTGCGGGAAGGGCGGGAAGTGATTTTGTGCATGGGAAAAAGTCATATTTCAGCAAGAACAAGAATTTTCTCAAAATATGTTTAGTGGTCATATTTGTAGGATGCAGGTTAGCGGAAAGAGATGTTGATTGATGCCAAATAGTTGTGTATGTCGTCAGGTGTGAAACAGACAAAGATACGGGACTGGATGAATACAGCGGTCAGCGGTGCATACATTACATCTCGACTGTCTTTAGGATAATCTCAGTCATATTCTCAAGGCCGGCGTAGTCCGCGCATCATTGCCGAGAGAAACAGCCGCGATGGCTACTGGAACGAATCACCTCATGATAGCAAACACCCGGTAGATTTTGAATGTGCTCGACTCCGCAGCAAAAACGGTGCTAGAAAACACCAACTCGACGGAAGAGACTGAAGAATTTGGACGGGAGAAATTAGTTACATATATCCAGATCTTGGATTATATAGAGGTACTTACGATGTCACCGTCTGTGAGGTCTGGCAGTCAACCTCTGGTACGATTCGGTTCCTACCGAGAAGCGTCTCTCACAAATGACGTGCAATTATCCGTCAGGCGATCTATCCGAAACGAAGATAAATATGCCTGAGATAGTTGTTTATTAGTCATTGGACGGATCCGCGAAGGGGAGACCAATGCAAAATTTACGACCTCATACTATTGGATCGCTCGGACCCACATCATGGTCATCATCTATGACTCCCACCCTCCCAATCAAGCTGTTCGTATCCCGGAACACCGAGAGAGAGGAAGAATGGGATACCGGATGACTACGAGAGGGATAGTTCGGGAGTAGGGAAGACGAAAGGTGTGACCAAGAAAAATATGAAGACAGGAGAATGTCATTTGAGAGATGAAGAAGGGCGAAGCAGATCCCAGCCATTCAAAGGTCAATTGGATGACAGATGGAAGGAATCCACGTACATAAACTATCGCGTTCATATAGCTCCGGCTTTCAACCTCTCTTCGACAGCCTACCGCTGTAATGTTACCGACAAAAAGCATAGAAATATTGCTGTGATTGTGAGTTTCTGAAGGATAATAGATTCTGGAGGATGGCAGGACAATCTTGCTCAGACGGGTTGTATATGCCATTGTGTCAAGGACCCAAACCAGGTGATCCAAGATGTCAAAATTCTTCGCCGGGAGCGACTAGACTTTGATAAATAGGTTCGGAAATACAGGACTGGTCAGACATGCAGCTGTTCCCTGGAGGAGGGGATTAAAAAGTGAGAGCCGAGCTGTTCAGAATCCAGAGCAACAGAGAATAACGACAGGAGTAAGTAAACCACTTCTAAGGAAGGAGAGTAAGTAGTAGGTGATAGCTGACGACACATCGATATTTTACGACATTATAGCTTCAAACTCCGATCGGCAATGCCCGTGCTCCTCCGAGTCTCTCATTATTGAAAGTTTACTAACCATACCAATTTCGCTCTGGCAATTCAAATGATGCTAACGTCTAGTAACTTTAGACTTCTAATCGATTCTAGGTTTTACTCTTTTACTTGCTGTATATGGAGACACACGTCTCCCACCAGTAAACCAGCTTCTTTCGTAAATCGACTTTATTCAAGTAGGCTCGTTATTAACCACGAATCCGGGATGCCCCTCTTACTACTCGGGCGGGAGATCTACAATCCTTCCTCGGGACCGACTTCGGACCGTCAACAACAATGTGACATGTTACAGAAAAGGGGCGTTCTGTACTTAGGTTATCCTCCTGCATCCATGGTCGAAGTCTTCCAGATCCCTTCGGACCTGGCAAGGATTGCTCTAGCGGTACATTGGATACTCGATGAACTATAATATAAATTTAGTGAGTATAAAAATCAGCTGGCAAATGAATCCAGCGTATCAGTTAAAGTCAGTTTAGGAAGCATCGCCATGGAGAAGTATCAGGCGGTTTGAAAATAGATGAGAGACGAGTACAAGGGCGGTTCGCCGTGACAATCGGTCACCGCCTTATCATCGGAGGCAGAGTAAGAAGTACTCTGAGCGTTTTCGATAACCATCGCCCAAGCCTTCCATTATAAAGAACGCTTCGTGGCACAAGGACGCTCGAGCCATACTAGCAGCGCAGCGCTTGAAAAAGATATAACGAAAGCCATTTCAGAGATGGCGGCACCATCCTTTCAGGATGCGATCTGGATAAACATGTGCCGGATATATATTTCAAAGGTTTCTCCTGAATGTGTTAGAGAGACGTAGGATATTGAAAGACAACACTACCGTTAAGGTGTTAGTAATATTGATCAATGCGCGAAGTAGAAACTTTCGAGGTGGAAAACCGACGAGTTGCTTGCTGTGGAACATCTAGTACTTCGATTTTCGATTGAAGAGATAATGACCCCGTGAGTTACTGGAAGAAAGAAGTGCAGTTCTGATTCTGTGAGGCGTGTCGTAGAAATGTAAGTTTAGCCCCAATGAGATTGTGTTTTCGAGCTCGGGTAAAAATAGTCAGGCCGGGTAGAACCCCATACCAATCACTAGGACGTCTTTTCAGAATTTTCTAGTGACATCAGTACTATGATGAACGGTACCTGATACCACTCCCACACCGTTCCTTGTAATTTAACTCCCATCGGTAAGACTTGAGGCATTTTTACCATCTGAGGAGCGAATGCGGCCTGTCCCGAACTTGGTATGTATGCACAACGAGTCGCGGTGCACGGCCAAGAGGGTGTATCGGTACAAACCTGAAGATTGAGGCGCGGCGTGAAGGTCAGCGGATAGCGAATAGAAGGGTTGAATGTCCGTACCTAGAAAAACCAGACTTAGGTGACGTGAGCATCCCTGAATTCCGCTAACAACGTAGGCAGAAATGTGCGATAGTTGAGCGCTGAGCCCTCCGGTCCCAGTGATGTTAGGATCTGAAGCGAAGAGTACCCGAGGTGACAGCGGTGTAGATGACTAAATCATTAAAGGCGCAGACGGTTATTTGATGGTCTCGTATACTAGTTGTCGCGGTGTTCAGGCCCAACACTGATGGAAAAATAATACATATGAAGGCGACTGAGGCCGTGATATGGCTGAGATGAGCAAACGTCAACCAGAATGAGTGGTAGGTGGAGCTTGTGTGTATGGAATCATTGAGGTGACCTTCCAGGCTAGGGTATATCAGAGGTGACGACAGGATTGAGTCATATTATACGGTATAATGATTAGCGATAGGACGTAATGGGGGGATTGGACGTACCTCATAAACTCTTATCCTCATCGGACGCAGCTCTACTATCTCGCTTTTATGATATCCACGATCATTCCACCCTATTGATTGTAAGGATTTGTCAGATGAGATGGATGAGGCAAGGGAGCTCTAGATGGCGGTAGGGTAAGGGAAAGATACTGGACCATAGCATAGGAACAGCCCATTATTTATCGAGGACGTGTAGAGTTTGTTTTCGATATCAGAGCCGTGTCAATGTCAAGAGCACATATAAGATGTACGCCAGCAGGTAACAGACGAGGATAAAGATAGCGATGACAAAGAGATGCCATTCGGTACACGGACATTGAGTCAATAGTTAGTGTTTCATAGAGGTTGCATCCGAGTATGGAAGAAGACGGGGAAGGTGCTCATATGTCATGGTGGGGCTCTTATATCACGGTGAGGCGTTCTGGAGAGAAAGCGAAAAGCAAGAAAGGAGGCGTTGAAGACAGATAAGAAGAGCGGAGATGTTGAGCAGGATCGGAGTCTTTACAGGTGCATAAGAGAGCTAGCAGAATGTTTCGAACGCAGCTAGAGGTGTGCAACTGTCTGCGAGGGCGTCTTGGAGGAAAGTCACGGTGCAAAGCAGGTAAAGGTAAGCCACTAGACCGTGATGACCATACTTTGTCGGATATTAGAGCATACATACAGAGGCCGAGACATGACGTTTCGTAGAGGAGAAAGAAAACGACAGTGAGTCTGCATTGAATGCCAGACGGAGACCAAGCTTCAAGTTTGAAACCCCGGCCGGCATTTCCCGTGGAAATTGATCGAGTCGAGACTTTCAACCTATTCAAGCCACTGTCAGACCACTGGCCATTCTCTGAATTGATTTCTCTTCGACGCCCGTTTCAAATAGTATACAACGATCATGCTAAAAAGCCCAACGTCTCATAACTTCCTCCCCATCTACTGCCCGTCTTACTCTACGCTTACTATATGGCTCGACGCCACGCACTGGCAGAGGCATACATTTCTCTCCAGCAGCAGGTTTCATTCGTAAATCAATATTCACCCGTGTGTATGTTTTACTATATGGCCTTCTAGATGCGTTTCCGAGCACAACTCAACCACAATTTCAGGATATATCCCTTGCTGCTAGTGCAGACGACTTGTCGACCATTCCCTGGGACCGATTCTGGACCATATCCGAATTCAATAGGTAAGCACCGATGGGACGTCTTACACACAAAGGGGTATCCCCATCGCACTGTTGCCCTCCTTCACCCATTATCGAAGCATTAGAAGTCGCCAATAATGTCCATTGCCTACACCTCTCACCCTGGTCGTATGTATATGACACTTTTGAAAGGGAAAGGGGGTACCGAGGTATGTGAAGTACGTCTACCATTGTTCCATCAACGCTAAAGCCGCCCCCTGCCTTCAACGTTGAAAGTCCAGTCGCAGGAAACACTGATGAACAATTTACCAATGGTGCGCTCGCCTTGTCACCTCTCATACCTACTCGTGAACTTGCCTTTAACCCTGCGTTGCCAACACGATTTATGAGTACGTACGTCTAACGAACACTTAGAGCCATCTACTTTCACCATCTGCACTCTGGATCCGGGATCGAATGCACCCATCCTTTCTCTCTCTCCAAACCCAATACTGGCCGTCACGACTCTACCATATCTCGTGTGTCGGGACTAACAAACCCCATGTTTCAAGTCGACCTACATAACATGCTAAACCGCGCAAAGTCAAACAACCATTCTGATTCCAACACGATGCTACTTCGACACCAACGCTCCACTCTCGACCGATCGCCTTCTCTAGGCATACCACTTGCGTATCAGCAGCAACAGAAAATCCATTTCGCTCTTCCCTCGGAAGTCAACGTACACCTTACGCACGTTCTGCTAAACGATCCTCCTTGACGTGTCACAAGTTGCAACTAGACGACACCGCTAATATGCTGTCACCTCCTTTCAAATCTTTCCTGGAACCTGGTTTGCAGCCGAATGTGTTCCATGTGGAAAGCTCGTCCATAATGTGAGGTCATACCTGAGAGGGGCATTTCACCACGTCGCTTTTCGGTACCGAACCATGAAATACACGCATCAAAAATTCCATCCGCCTTGAGCCTGCCTACCTCCTTTGATCCTTCGATCTACGAAATCCAACTTCAGGATATCATCGATCCATTGGCCTTGCCTTAATCTCTCATCTATTCATTTCCTCTTATATCTGCTTGCGAAACACTCTAAAGAATTATATCTTCTAGATAGCCAACTTGAGGTACATCGAAATATGTGACTCTACCACCATGGATACTTCGTTCCTCCACTATGTGTGTCCCAGTTTCAGTGGACGAATGCTATCCGCTCGTTAAACCCCCGAAACCGATTTCAGAAAACCGAGATAACGTTGCAAATAAAGTGTCCAGCTACTTAAGACGTGAGACGAAAACTGAGTCTAACCGCATCCTTCTCGAAAGAAGTACATGGTGCGAAACTATCAATGACTTCAGGTCGTTTTTGGATGACTCACATCCCATTGTCATTGATGGAATTGGAGTTTATCATTCATCTCGGGCAGATCATCGTTAGCAGAAGATAATTCTGCCATTTAATCGAGGATTGGTTCCATGATGGTAGACAACGTTGACCCTGACATACTTCTTATTCCGTGACACTCATCCCAGCTCCTTTTTCGGCCTCAGAATTCCTCATTGGTGGATGTGCATGAGTCGAGATCAGATATAATTTCGATTATTCTAGGAAAGGCATAATTTGTGAATCGGCTTCATAAACCCTAAAACAAAGTAACGATCTTGAACGGAGCAAGGACATGCGGCTAGTATCCTGATCGTTGAACCGCTACGGGTTTTCTCGCCAATCCAAGCACAGAGACGCACACGCACGGTTCGATGTACCTTCGAGTACTCCGGTTCTTCAATGCAACGAAATGTATTTGATTGTAACGGCACTGTGAATACGATGAGAGCAGACATAGATACAGGTAAGATTCACTTCGTACCAGAAAAAGTAAGCGCCTCATAGCATATAATGACAGCGACGGTTTACAACATGGATTGCCTGGTGGATTCAGAAGCGTTTGCCTGATATGGCAATCGAGTGTCCATTTATGGTAAGCGCATTATGTCTTCAGTTGGACAACGGTATATTTCGTCATTGGTCCTGGACTATCAGAGATAAGCAAGCCCCGTTGGTGCTTTATGCGTGCGTGTATGAGATAAGAATATGTCGCAAAGGAAGAGAAGGGGCAAAGGCGTGGAGTAGAAAGCGGGTTCGTGCAAAGCATATTCCTACCACCGAACGTAGGTAAGGAAGGAGAGGAGCGGGTAGTCAAAATGGAATATGCAGTCTACATGTTGGGCTTGGGCGAGACGAGCCTAAGAGGGCGATAGAAAACTCGTTCCAATACCTAGGAGCAAAGGATCATATGATCATATGAAGAAACAAGTCCTCAATGGGTACCGAGGTATGAGCGATAAAGCTAACACTTTTTGGATGTAATCGTGTCACCGGATCTCATGAGCGAGAGTTAGACGATTTGATAGTGACACGGAGAGGTGGGATTTCGCCTCCAAGGTGCGGAAAATTTGACAGAGAAGAATAGATGGGCTGCTACTCGTTATGAGAGAGAACCATTTTTATTCTGAATAATGTCTCCCGTAGCACAGATATGAGAACACGGAAGATGCGAAAAGATGTCGTGTGATGTATGAGATGGGTTGCACCAAGAAAACGTGCTCGACTGACTCACAGAGATAGCTCAAGGTGGAATGTATATGCAATGAGTCGCGTTGCATGCGCAAAAGAGTATATTGGTACTAGACCAAACATCGATATATGATGTAGAGGTTAGCAGGTAGCGAATGGAAGGTTAGAGTGTTGAATATCCGTACTCAAGAAAGACGGACTTGGATGACACGAACATCCCGTGACTTTGCTATTTATTCTGTATATTCAACGCCGTGCACCCGAGAGGATAGGTTGGTCCTTTAGTTCCGGAGCCAGTGTCCGAAGCGAAGAAGCAAAGTGACGACGAAGGAACTGGCTCGATCATTGAAGGCGACTGATAGACGGGGTAGAAAGGGCTACTCGATGTGGTATTTTGGTGTGATCGGAACGGTGTCAGGCATTGAAGTAAAAAAGTATGAAAGCGGGATATGGCTGAGAAGAGCGAGTGACGACAGGCATGAGTGCAATGTGACGATTGTATGTATGACATGGTTGAACGGAACGTTCAGGCTGGGGTACCTCTGAGCCGTGGTAGCTAAAGGACTGGATAATACTACACGTCATGCTATCAGTAGAGGATAGCGAGTGTACGAAATGCGGAGAGTGTGTATACCGTAACATACCTATAGACATCTCATAGACCAATCAGATACAGACCGGACATCCCGCTTTCATAATTTCTACGATGGTTCCTATTGATCGTGAGGATGTGTGAGATGAAATAGGACGAGGCAAGGGGATTATGGATGATAGCCACGTAGAGTTTTGAGAAGGTCATTGTATAATGGCGTAGAAGTAGGCAACGATAGAATTCCGGGAGCTGGAGCAGTGCCCGAGTCTAGAGGATATATGACACACACCAGAGGGGACGCGGCGAGGATAGAGGTGACAATGTCAAAGGGATACTGATCGGAGCACGTAAATTGATTCCATAATCGACAGTCACCGGAAGTAATGCATTTAAGCATTAATATTGAGGCCTGAGGAAGCGAGAGCATGTGTTGATATATCACAGTGGGTTGTGGGTATTCTGGGAAGGGGAAGCAGATACTGAACAGAGGGCAAGAAACCGAGTGTTCAAGTTAGCAAGTGTGTACAAGATACAGGGAGAATAGTTGCTTGTAGCATGATCGGAAGGGGCTGCTGGACGACAGAGATCTTTCGAGGTACGTAGATGAGAGTGACAGAAGATTTGAATGCAACTTCTTGGACAGTTCGACAGACTCAGTGACTGTGCTGTGGTCCAGGATACACTGCGCTCTCTAGGTGTATCAACATCAACAGAAAACCTCACTTCGCTCCAGCTTCCCTTGCAAATCAACTCAATGTGCACTTATTTAACATGTCACCAGTTGCAACTAAGCGACACCGCTAATATGCTGCCAGTGCGAACGACCTCCTATAAAGTATCTCAGCTTACCACCGATTTTGGTCAGTGTCTGAAGCTCGTGGATGATGTGACATAGTACATGAGAGGGAGAGTTCATCTCCGAGTCTTCAGGCTCTTCTCGCAGGTATGTCTCCTTATCGAACCCAGTCATCGTCATAAATGTGATTCTTCTCGACGGAAACGGCTTCTACATCATGACGTACTGCCATCATAAGCTCTATCCGGACTGAAACTGTCAGTCCCCTCCAATCCGCGAAAACCAATCCCAGGATACACGAATCCGCAAAAGCCGGTGTCGGAATACACTCTTAGTATGTTCACCGCTCATTCATTTTCTTCCTCCCGTACCTCGCTTGTGGAACTCTTTATCGAATCATATCTTCTAGACAAAAAATTTGAGGCACATCTAATTGTGCACCCTTTGGTATCGAGTCTCTTATTAGGGATACTTCGTTCTCCGAATATCCGATGAGTATCTCGTTTCATACCATTGTGCTAAAATGATGTCGATTCAAGTTCAGCGTGGGTGGGTCATCGTCTATCTCTACCTTTCTTCCTTTACTTCCTAGCGGGAGATTAATACGATCCAGGTGAGCATACTCTCAACGGACACTCCGAACTATACATTTTTACCTACAACTCTGAATCTGATGGATTCGTAACTAACAGGGTGTATATCTTATTCTGGGCACATGCCGTTCGCTCCTTGAATCCCCGAAATCGATCTCAGAAGCAGACAGATATCACGTTGCGTATATGCAACAATGCCTACGAAACGGCATATCCGATATCATTGCCCATTCGACATCGTTCCTTTCATGTCAACGGCTCCGTGGTTCTACCGACGTACCAATTTTTTCCCTTTCAATCAGTGTTCTACGTGATATCCATATCGGAAATATATCACGCTTATGGTCTTCGGGACAGAAATCTACACAGTCAAAAAACCACATAGCTGACACCATTTGTTCAACGAGAATTCAGTTTACAAAATGTACATATCCTATCGACTCGATTCACAACCGGTTCAAAGAACGTACACCTTGTCGCCTACAAAGCTGTAGCTAGCAGATACAATTTGACAAACAAACAATATCTTTATCACAGCCTAGAAACCTTTCGCTATCGTTCTAGTCATCGAAAGAAAAGAGTGAAAATAACATTCATAATGGTAACCCTATTTAGTATCCTCCCTTCTTCCCAACGTACCCCAATCCAAGTCTGAGACGTAACCATCCGAACTCTCCATGTGCGATCATGGCAAACGACACCTCCAATATCAAATTACTTCATGCTCAACCTCCCCACTCCCTCGCGGTTCTTCAGCCAGTCCATGTCAGGGATGAAATCTGGCAGCTTCATTCGTCGATATCCGTTGATAACATGGGTGCTGCCTGGTGGATCCAGATGATACTGTAACTCCTCGGGAACCCACAATAATTGTTCCCCATTAGAGCCTAAAACCCATCCAGTTGGGTCACGATATTCACGTTTTATACTCCATTGTGGTGAGACGGAGGAGGAATGTATGGAGGGCAGGGTACCGGCAGCATCTGGATGTGGAGTTGTCCCATCAGTGTGGAGGGCGGAGAGATCCCACATGATGATTTCACGGGACCATGATGATATCAACTTTGAGCCATGGATAGCGAGATGGTAGATGTATCTCCATGAGTTGAAGGTATGCACAAGTGCTTTCTTCTCAATGTCGTAGATTAAAATCCTGTGGTGGTCCACGAGAGCCAATAAGTTGGCATTGAGAGCCGCGGGCTCAGCGCTATCGAGAAACTCAGGGAGAGAAAGAGTCCGAAGACATGTTGCAGACTTGATGTCCCAGACATTAATCCCATAATCAGAGCGAGTCTGATCCTGATTGTTTTCTGTATCTCTGGTACTGAGAGACACCAGCACATCTCCCTTCTGAGAGAAGAACAAGGTAACTGAGCGTGTGTATTTCGTAATGAGCAGCGGATGAGGTGAATGATCTCCTTCGAGATTTACAAATTTGACAGTGCCCGACTTGGATGAAAAGGAAGCAATGAGGCCATTGCTGGAAATTACAAAGCGATCCCAGTCCCCTTCAAGAGGGATCTCGCGTAGGTCCTGCTCAGGGTCCCCATTACTAGGTATCACGAAAACTTTCTTTGACTCGAAGGGGGAAAATACGATGTGCTCTTCGGAAGTTAGCTGGGACACATACACGTGGAGATTTTCGATCGGTTGTCTCTCTTCTGGCCTGTAGAGTACATTCCCCAATGATGTTCGAACTGTCCCATCGCCTAGGGCCAAATAAATGGTCTTATTGTCGGCACTAAACACGGCAGCGGTGACAGGTTGTGGGTACTCCATTGGCCAACATTCTCGCAGGAGCATACAGTCAGTAGAGCTTCGGACATAAACAGTACCGTCCCACGAAGATGATAGAAACTTGGTCCCGTCTGGAGAAAAGGAAATCGAAGGGATTCCTTGAACATTACCTCGTGTGTTCGCTCGATCAAATCGCTCCTGATCTGAGACCTGGGAGCCACGGGATAGCTCCCATGTGTAGACGGTATCACCCATAAGTGCAGCAATCTGCTTTCCATCTGGGAGGAAAGTGAGTTGGTCAACCCAATCAGCCTGAGGTAGCACTATAAGATCTTGGTATGGTTGCCCCGATTCAGTCTCGAAAATTTGGATTGTATACCCCGACGAAGCAGCAATCAGGGAGCCATCTGGAGAGAATGTACAGTTTCGGAAATCGGTTATTGAACTGAGATTGTTGGCAGTGTATGGGCCAAAGACCCGTTCATTAGACTGGAAATCATACAAGAAGAGCTCTCCCTTGCAAGCGAGCAGTATATGAGATGGGGTCTTCGGGCTGAAGCATAGGTTATGACTCCTGAGGTCGGAAAAGTCCCTCTGCAAAGTTATAGTGGCAGTTGTCCTATTTACGCTCCAGACAGCAAAGCCCGAAGCCAGGTAAGTTCCGTCTGAGGACCAGGTGATCTGATAAGCATGATGCCAATCCGGATCGATTTTGACTGAACACATGATGCCCTCTGTTATGTTCCAAACAGAGAGCACGTTTAATGAGCCAATCGCCAATTGATCACTATCTAGCGGATGGAATGCTAGTGTGAGTACATAATCTTGTATACAGCGGCTTTCCACTCGACCGGTCTCCACATCCCAGATACTGATGCCATCCTTGTTGTGAAAGTATCCCGCAACCCTTCTGCAATCGGAGGACACCGTGATGCATCGTGGTCTACAATGCGGATCCTCATGATATGGCTTCTCAAATTGGCTCGATTGGGTTGTCCCGTCGCCACCGAGTAGCTTCCACTGAGCCCAGAGTGAACCGGAGGAGCAATCAGATAGGAGGAGTAACCTATCGGGGCTACAAGCAAGGTGATGCTTACATGAAGTAGTGTGCCACAATGCTCTGGGGAAGATATCATGATTGTGGGTCAATGAGGCAACGGTACCAGGTTGGGGGTTCTCGTTGTGTATCTTTGTGAATGGGGAACAGTGGGCCGATATGTATACGTGGAGGGCACTACCAGAGATAGCCTCTTTGTATTCATTTATGAACATTCGTAGATTGGTCCACAGAGTCGCGAGCATACGATCTTTAACCTATAAAATCATTAGTACTATTACAATATATGCTAGTGGTTAAACACTTACTATGGCAAATGTATAAGCGATATCACATGCTCTCAGAGCGTCGCCTACACCGCCGACTAGACTAACGACCTCCGGCCAGAATAGTAGCATTTCCTCCGAGAACGACCGCAGCGTTGATCCTACATCCTCCTGCCAAGTCTGAATCTCCTTTAAGTGACGCCACCAGCACGTCGAAGCATATCTCAACGCTGGAGATATATGCTTCTCAATGCGTTTTTCGAGATCGGGATAGTCCTTGTTCAATCGACCGGATGTCTCGAAGTTGCATATATTGAAATGAAGCTGCCTAGACATGACTCGAAAACAGCACATTGCCAGATGATGATGAGCATCAAACCCAACTAGTGACCAAGACTGGCCTCCGCTGCGACTTTCGTCTGTGAGATAGTCGCGAAAGGATGCATGGAGTGGACGAATGGGCCATCCCGGATCATAATCGAAGAGGCAGCGGAACCCTTGAAATATCATGCGAGATGAATCACCGCCGGGAAGACCAAGTAATACGTCGATAGCGATGTCGGAAATTGGAATGTGGCAAAATAGAATGATACCGGCAACTTCTCGAAATCGTTTCTTCAGGCCCTCGTCCCAGTCACTCTGAGCAGTCAGCACTGTGGCATACAAGTTATCCAAGCCCCTGGCGTGTGTCTCGTTTTTTGAAGCGAGAATACGCCTCAGCTGACTCGTAGGATAGGTGGTGGTAAGGAGAAACCCCAATAGTGTAGAGGCCCAGATAAAAAGCCCTTCCGACAGTTGTACAGCCTTTTCTACATCGTCTTCCTCCGGCCAGTCAGTAGGCAGCTTCTTCATCGCCCGTATGTGGGCTAGTCCGGATGACAAGTAGAGACGAACCGCGGGGATTGTAACTTCCAAATGTCCCAACGACATGGATTTCATACCCGAACAATCCGAGAAGATGCTGTGGATATCCAATTCTGGACGGCTTGTAATGAAAAACCGAAAATTGGTGGGAATCTTGGGGAATTCTTTTGAAATGAGGGTAAGCAACGACCGTCGTGAGCTTATATCTCCATACTCATCCAATGCATCAAGTATGACGACGATAGGCCCAACGAGGAGCTCAGCAGCAGAAGCGAGTGGGAGACGGATGAGGTGTTCGAACTGTGTTTCAAGGGGGCTGTCAACAATACTTCTGTCGTCGTTGATGGCTGCACATATTTTCGATTTTAAAATGGGATCGGCAGTTGCGAGCTGTTTGGCCAACGTGTGAATGACTGCATCGCGTCCAGTTTTGTCTCTTTCGAAAAATAGGAATGCTCCTCGACGTCGTAAACCATGAAGGTCATTGGAAATAGTGTTCGCAATAGTACTCTTCCCCGTGCCAGCAAGATCATGCAACCACAGAATGTTTTGTTGGTTATTATTGATATCCAGCACCCAGTCAATAATCGTCTGTAGAACACCCTCCCGAGTCCCACGGAGACACAGAGGTCGGGAAGCCGCATTCATTTCGGTCGGGTTGAGTACACTTAAGGCATCGGTCAGGACTGTACGACCGACAAGGTTAGTTGGTTAGGAAGATATTTGAACAGAGTACGTACGTAACTGTTCCACACCCCCTAGAACCTTGGAACTAACCAGCGCCGTACTTATTTGAACCTTCTCCATCAAGCCCTTTCGAAGCTCGGTGAGGACCTTGGTGAACTCATCGATCTTCTTGTCCGAGCTGTCCGCCAGCTGCTTGACCATTCTTTCTAATATTACCGTCAGTTTTATGATACAAGCGATCATGGAGTAAGGTACATACTCGCAAAGCTTGGTTGTACGTATGCGCACATAAATGTAGCACACTCCGCCACTTGCTTGAGCATAGCAGTGATAATAGACTCGAGACGGATCACATCTTCTTTGCTTTTCTCAACATCCTCGATGAAGTCGAGCGTATCATGCATCGTTCCGACAAGACTGATGATCTTCTCATCCCTTGATCGCTGCTTTTCGACGATCTGACGAACATCTATAAGCAAGGTCAATCGACTGAATGAGAGTCAGACATACCTTGTACAGCGACGTGCAGACCTGCCATGCGAACTCAACCCATGGGTGCAACTACGTGGAGGGTCAACACGGCTTGTGTATCCATCAACTGAAGCAGAGTAAGAGATCAAATACCTTGGTGAGTTCAGCTATCGTGTCCACGATGCCACTGAGAAATTTCAATCTTTTGAGTACTTTCTCAACCCTCCCGGATAGGCTATCGGTACTGAGTTCTCTGTCTATAGCAACCTTAGCCTCTGCAACGCCGCGCTGTGCTGCCTCCTTAGGAGTCTCTTGAATCTCTGTAAGGGGCCCATTTATCTTCTCGTGTAATTTGGGTGCCAGGGCAGGCAGTTCTTGTGTGACAGAAGCTATTGCCGGAGAGCCCGCAGAGAGTCCCAGTGCTTCATTGGGTGAAGCTTGTGTTTCTCCAGGAGGAGCTAGTGGTGCCTCGCTAGGCAGACGAGGGACGTCGCCTTCGTGCGGGCCCCGAGCTTCGTTGTCGCTTAAAGGTAGCTCTTGAGGCCCTGACTCTGATTCCTTGTATTTAGCAGTAACCATAATCATACCAGTGGAGCGAATCTTCAATTTATCTCGAGAAAGATAAACCTTGAGAGGATCTATAATAACAGAAAAGAAGTGAGGTGAGAATATATGATTCCGGTTACAAGACCTACTTTGAGGGGAGGTTGTTCCTTGAGACAGCAAGTCCGAAGCTTTGCATTCTATCTCTCCAACAGCGTGTTTGCCAAAGAAAGTAACAGATTTGAGCGAAATTCGCATTGTCTGGCTGTCCTCGATTGAGTGCCTTGGGGGATATCAGCTTCGTACAAACTCTATCGAGCCCAACAATAACTTACAACATGAACTCCTCGTCCCATTGAACATCGGTACCACGTATCTTCTTGGTTTTGAAGGATTGTTTGGAGTGGCCATTCTTGATCCTAATTTCGACATACAACTTGGGTTTGAGTCCGAGAAACTTGAAGCGCTTTTTCAGTCGTACATCGGACACTCGATGGACTATAACAATATAGGTGATTATTTGGCACGAAGAGTACGTATACAGGGCATAGCTTTCAAAGCGACGGTGCGGGCCATTGCCGTAGACAGTGTTTCCTATGCTAGTTCTGTTAGTTCCTTTCAAAGAAGGAGCAATATTTGCCGAGGAGAGACTATGAGTAGTGGGCAGGAGACGAAATCCGGATGGGGAGAACGTGTGCTAGGGATGTTTCGATGTGAGAGCTACGCACTGCATCTTTGCCTCATGTCGCCACTGTATTGGTGAAAAGGGAGGATTCCCTGTCATGAAGGCGCTCCATAGCTGGCGAGAACCTGCTCAAACTGACATCTCCCCGTGGGGAGTGTTCCATGATAATGGGGCAAGCTTAAAACGGCACGATTGCAAACACTGCAGCAGACACATAGATGCGAAACAATCTATTTATCTTGACGAGTACTTCACAAATTAAGTGTATTTCCACTAGCTGAGCGGTAACGATGTGTATACCTTCGGGATACAAGCCGAGGAGCTTTCTGCTTGGAGTAGAACCATGGTCTAATGAGCAGACACGATGTTGCCTGCATGCAAAGGGGAGGTCATGAGTTGAGGTTTGGAGTGACTGGACGTACTTAAATCCATACACAGAGCTCTTCGACCTGCGTCACTATCTTTGACAACACCATGTAATGGCTTAGGTAGTTGTAGTTGGTAGTTCTAGCGAGGCATTGGTTCTGGGAGGATTGATAAGTATAAAGGATATTGGGCATGAGAAGATAGAAAGCGATAACATATGTCGATAGCGATGTGGGAAGCCTGGGGGGATTAGGAAGGGCCTGAGTGACAGCGAAGGATGTCATAATCTCGGAGGAATGCAAATGCTACCATGCCGGGCGCCATTGCTATCATGGCGCACCACTGTACTGTGGATTATCGAGTATTGACAGTGTGTAGTATACAATGAAACGGAAGTAAAAGCATACAGGACTCGAAGTCGGAGAGGAGCTCCGGTCCGACCCGGTCCGATAACAAGTCTACAATGGGGTAAATCGAGAGGCGTTTGCCTTATATGGAAGGACAACGTCCGGGGGAAGACAGGCTGTCAGCTTGATAGATAAAACGTGTATATGACGTTTTGAAGTGAGATTTTCCTGTTGAATCGAAATGGAATCGAGATCACCAAAGACTCTGCGTACGGGGTTAAACTGACCCCTGCTCATGTAAGGTGTCATTTCATAGTGTCACTCCAGCAAGAAATAGAAGCTGGCCAGCCAGCAATGGCGTGGTACTTATTACTTGTTACAATTGACATGCGGATATGTATATGAAGATGATAGCAAGAATACTATGTGAAGGAACATCGTTCGACTCGACTCTTATTGGTCTGCTTGTAACAATATTGTACAGAGGGGCTCTAACCGGACATGCAAAGAAAACAATGTCATATAAACATGGTTGAAGGTCCGAGAATATATCGAACCATTATACATGAAGCCATTCTATCTTTAGGAATAGTACGTACGTGGGGACATGAACATTAAAATCGATCACACACCTCCACGATGCAAAACTGTAGACCTCGAGTCAACCTCTAAGAACGATATTATCTTAGAGAGCATGGGTATCTCGTAGAGCTACGTTTCGTTAGCACATTACAGCATCCGAAGAAGAGATATTACGATTAACTTACAAGATGTGATTGAGGTGCACGCTAACGACAGTGACTTAAGCACTACTTTGAGCTTTTGTATGGCTCCATCTATAACGGACCGTCGACGAGCTCACTTGTAAGAGAGAAGTCTGATCTTTGCTCTCCGCCTACGTTGAACGAGAGTCAGATTTTGATCGTACGACGGGAAGTTTTCAATATGATAACTGCGAGTTAATGAAATTCAGCAGGAGGTAATGAAACTAGACACGAAGCCGTACGTACCAATTGAGTCTACTTGCTCACGATCCTCGTTCTCGTAGATATAATGTCGCTTTGTACGAACACCATATCGACGAAGGCCTTCTCGAATATTAAACGCAGGTGTAGAAAGAGTATACGGTATTGTCGCTTCATGTTGCCATTCACTCTCTTCCATCTTTCGACAACTGGGACTTGGAAACAGGGCGTTTTAGGAATGAAGAAGGCAGGGATGCACAAGGCCATGGAGGACACGAAAGACAGAGTTGAGGGAAAGTATGAGGGTATCGGACGTACTCTGATATATTTATTTGCACCATTTGAGCTCGCGATGCTTCTATCTAGCTCTCGTAATTTCTGTGATGGTGTATATCGCCGACGACGACAGTATGGGTGTGTATCATGTTGTGTGGATTCTGAGTTTTCGTCGGGTGGGAAGACCGGCGTGTTGAGACGGAAATTTGCGAATCAGGGCCAACGATCGATGCGGTGGAATCGCTATTCTCCATGTCACCAGGACCGTACAATTTCAAACATCCTGTAAAAATCGAATGAGTGGATACACACACACGTTCGGTGTCAGAAGAGGCGGGAAGCTGCTTTGGATTCAATCTCGCCAATAGTATCATGACCGTGAACAGTTCTAACGGCAAGGAGAGAAAGCTGTACAACTCGGCGAACCTTTCAAACACACCATTATCCACACAAGTCGCTGGAAACACTGTTCTGACGTACAGGTTGAAACCCTCCATCCACTCAGCTTACTTGCGATGTTTCTTCGTCCCTTGTATATATCTCACTGGTAGACTGAAAATGAATCTTGGAAAATAAGTTCGGTTTTGTTAGAACGAGTTGTTCCTTCGAATCACATCGCACATGGTCCGCTCGATGAACTAGGATATATCGTATGTCGGTATTCGGTATACGAGTCCATATCATCCATACACACCTGTTAGAATAGTATCGAGGACCATGTCGAAAGCTTTGGTCAGGTTCTCAATGCGATTCATATCCAGTGAGAGGAGATAGAAGCGGGGTATGGACACGAGGTCTGGGTAGGATTAAGTCGCTTTGAACTTTAACCGACGTCCAAAGAACAGCATGCCTGGTAAGTGATACGAACAGACTGTTGGTTACTCGGAGACTTAAACGTACCGTCGATTGCGACTCCTCCTCTATGCACAAGTGTGACACCTATGGGTTCCAGAGCAGTAGCGTTGGCCTAAGGCATAAAGCGCGTCTCGGTCCAAAATCGAAGCACCGAGACAGCTAAGAAAAGGACCAGCCATGCCTTTTCAATCATCGGGTACTGTCAGATGAGGGAGGGTGAGGTGGTAGAAACGCACTGATTGAGATCGGTTTGTTGTATAGCGGTAGGTGTATAAAGGAACGGAAACGGTTATTATTAGAAGTATTTGAGAGGTATTTGTATTTCGTCAGAGTTGGGGTTGTAGCGAAGTTAGTGACATTGATGACTCTGGCAAAAATGTTCTGCCGACATGAGAGGCAGCTATTGCAAAGACCAATATGACTTGTATGGTGGGAGAGACAAGATTGCTTAAGAGTGGATGATGAGTGATTTCGCCTGGCAAGAGCTTCTGTCAAATTGAACTTCGATGATTCGAAGTAGGTTGGGAGAAAAAGAGATCAGATTACCGCTTTCCGGTCGAGAAGTCGGCACATACCTCTGCGTCTCGTGTCATACCGTCGATTCGTTGAGGGAAAGCAGTCATAAGAGCTATTGGAATGGTGGATAACCTGGTTACATCACAGAGCTTCTGTAATGTGCTCGACCCTTCAGCGTATACAGCATAAAGAACGATCACTCAACAGTGAACTTGGATGATATGGACGGAAGGGATTACTAGCATATATCCACGTCTCGACTCTATGCAAGTACCTGACGAAAGTCTGGATGTCCGCAAGGCCCGGCGATCGACTAGATCCAACTACGTCTGTGTTCGGATCTTTCTGATAACCGTATTTTCGATAAGCATACACATGTGATGAACAGGGCAGAACATTAATATGTAGTCCCTACAGGTGGGGCGGATATTATAGCTAGAGAAGGCAACTAGCCGTTTATTAGTCTGTTAGGCGAACTGGTGAGCAAGAGCATGTATATGGAAACACTAACGATCATGCCGTACCATGTCACTTAGCTCTGCATCATGAGCACCATCTCTGACTCACATAATCTCCAGTTTAGACTGACGCTCCTTCATGCGCTTCATGACGCTACGTGTGGTCAACGAACGAAAATCCTGGCTTCAGTACAACATGTATATCTCCGGTATACCGAGATCGAAGATACAGGGATGTTGATATGTATGGGGAGAGACTAGCAAATGAATAAGGAAGAGGCGCCAACAGACCTGAAAACAATCGCCTAACAGATGAGGGAGACAAGTGAGTTTGCAAGAATTACAGTGTCGACTACCGGAGAGGCACGAAGTTTTGGGCAGGAAAGAAATGAAGGGAAAGGGAGAGCCCAGAGAGTGCTGGCTTCCAGGCGGTGTTATACGCTTCTAGGGAGAGAGTTGTTCGACCATTCCAGCTTCAAACCCCGACCGGCAACATCCGTGCTCCTCCAAGTGCCTCTATGTACCTGATTCGAGACTGACCGCTCCCTTTGACATTCATTCCAACATGATGTTGCTTCGCCGGCACCGTCCACACTCGCACGTCTAGCAACTCTCTCCAGCAAACCAGTTTCTTTCATATATCGATATTGTCTCGTGTGCGCGATCCTCTAGACACGTCACCGATCACAACTAAACTGGAAATCCAGGATGCCCCTCCTATTGCTTGTACAGCCGCCCTTCTTATCAATCATTCCTTGAGACCGACTTCAGACTACCTCCGATAGGTCAGCAACGATGGGACGTTCTACATGTGGAGGGATACCCCCCTCACACTTCTGCCCTTCTACCCCATGTTCGAAGCATTACAAGTTGCCTATGACGTTCATTGCCTAGACCTCTCATCGTGAATCTGATTTTTGCATACCCATGACGCTTCCGTATGGGCTCCCGAAGTATATAAGGTATGTGTACTAGAAGGTCCATCGATGCTGAAGCTGTCAGGTACCACCGTTGCGGAACAAACTGGTCCCAGGGAATGCAGACGCAAGATTCACGGCGATGGTAGGCTCACCCTGTCTCCTCTCATACCCTGCTCGTGAGCCTGTCTCCAATATTCGTTCCTAACACGCGAGTACATCCACCCAACGCATACTTAGAATCATTTCCTTTCACCATCCGCACCTAGTATCGAATACATCCGTTCCTTTTCGATACTATGCGTTTGTCACCTCACGCCACTAATATCAATACTGATTGTCTACATTCGACGTCGGCAGCGTTTAACAGGCTGTACATTCGGGGAAACGGGAATAGATCCCGCGGACAGAGACTGTCGAACCTCAGACACAAAGGAAAGCAACAGAAGGCTCACTAGACAAGCGTCCTTAACCTTACATCTATTCCTTCAATCTTCTATTCCCGAAACCGACTCTCAAAGCACTATCTTACATTGTGTAATGGCAACACCCTAAATATACTGCCAATAACTGATATCGTATCCCAGGCCATATCGTGGGGCTTTGCATTGCAAAGTTCGTGGCTCGGTCCACGTCTTGGTTATAGAGTGGCCTCCAACGTGAACTCCTGCTCCCTCACAAGCGGTGTCTCACCTTATCGAATACGTCTTTCGTGGATCTTCCCTACTCACATGACACATACGACACATACGGGCTCTCAGTGATGCTTGGAGCCTACATTCACACAGCAACGAAACACATCGAAACCGTTTCAACACGAGAGATTGGGGATCGTTTTAAACTCTCTTTTTCCAGCGAGAGAGAACGTTGGGTTTAGAACTCGAGGCTGTTCGAGGCAGGCTCATCGATTTGTTCGCCTCGAAATCACGATTGCATCAGGGAACACGGGTTCCACAGATAGCCTGCGTCCCATCATTAACGTATCTTTCTATTTCCGTGTCTATCAATCCTCCAAATGCATGTATTCAATACGATGGCGAAGCCAATTATTTCTATCCTGATCACTTCCTCTCGCGATGCTCCTCTATCTATATGTGCTCGAAAATCCAGATAACTGGATGCCCACAAGGACCCTGAGCTCTATGACCTATAATTATTTTCAGTGGACCATCGATCGAGCTAACAGTGGTCTGAGACGGAAACATGGAGAGGTGGAAAATACCCCCCATTCTCAACAGGGTGAGAAGAAAAACACGTGTATGTAAGCTTATATGTAGATATTTGTCATTTCGAAACATAATAAGAATAAAAATAAGAAGTGGTCAATAGCAATCAGTACTGTTTAAATCGAGGTACGCAGTGGAGGACGACACGAACACTTATAGGTTACAAAGAGACCTCCCAGTATCCGACACATCTCTGGGAACGGTTTAAGCAGGTATATACATATTCGCGACATGTTCTTGCATCTCTGACGCAAGACGCAAGACACAAGGTCGAGAAAGAGCGAGTCGCCCTCTTCATTAGCCTTGGCGAAGTGTTTGCCTTATATGGAAGTCGACTCTCCATTTATGGCAAGCGCTTCTAGAGGCACGCCCATCTTCACGGAGTTTGCGAGAAGTGATGTATTTGCGCCGAATATTTAACAGCTTGATATAGTCTATATGTGAATAATAGGAGGGTGACATAGAGTGAGTCGAATAGCGTGGTCAGTTTGAAACGACGCGAATCACACTGCTGTTTCACAGACCAGTCCAGATCCATGTGAAGCCGTGAGGAGTGATATCATTGGCTTCGATAACAATACGGCAGTAACGTGCCGGATGTATAGAGATAACCTGAGCCAGATGACAACCATCGAGAGTTGTGTAGTACGGCTTTCTGAAGGTGATACAGTGTTTGGTCGAGTTCAAGAGTTGCGTTATGGCATGATCTTCTAGAGGTTATAGTAATTTAGCGGAATACTACACCACGAGCGGCCAATAGGACAGAGTTTGGAGACTTTCTATGACTCGATATCAACCTCGATACCCTCATTCATAACGAGTCTGCATTGAATGCGGGGCATATTCATGTCGAGGGTATTACTGTTGAGTAAAATTATCGGAGAAACCCGTGGCTTTCGTATGAATGGATTCCCAGGGAGCGCAAATCGGAACTGGAACATTGAATATCGCGCGAGCACTAGGTCCTATGAGAAGGTGAAATGGTTGGTAGAAGCGGGACGTTACTAGGTAATCATCCAAAGCGAGGAGACAGAGTCAGATCGTACATAGCGGGAATTCCAAACCGTTGCATGAGAGCAGAGCATTACCCAATACACGCATGAAAGAGGTGGATGCGGAGAGTGGGATGGCTATACGGGACGTGTTTGGAGGCATGCTCGACGTAGACAGATTGCTCGCTGAGTTAGTTAAGTTATCTCGTAGAGGTGCTGTGGGTATTGGCCTGTTATACGGCAGAGCAAGGAAGCCAAGGAATAGCACGGCACTTTCTGATCGATTAATCGGTGATCAGGGAGGGGGAGTTGCATTAGATGAAACAGAGAGAGCCTGTGCTACTTGAACCTGCGAGATGTCAGTGGAAGAGCGAAATGAGAGGACTGGAGGTACCTCATAGATTTGTCCACGAAAAATGGGACTCGGATTGTACATATCTCCCCTGTCAGCTTGATAGTTATGTGGTTGTGTCGAGTATTATTCTGTTGGTTGTTCTTGTCGGATAGGAGGAGAATGTAACGAAGTCTTGAAGGAACAGGTAGTTAGCAATACTCAAAGCTCATGAGGACCAAACGCACTTTTAATGGAGATATCGATAGCTACTGTTATAGAACAGTTAGACTTTGAGAAGGGAGCATAGGATTAAGAGCGGTTTAATGGTATATTCGAAGTAGCATGAATAGAGTAAAACCGCCTTCGAACTGCGAGAACCAACAGCTAGTAAAATGTTCCTAGCTTTATCGGGGGATCGTACAAAAATAGCTTGTCCGCGCTCGATATGTGCTGTTCGAGAAATAGAATCTGGGCTTCTTTTACAAATGCCCGCGGAAATCGGTACGACAGCAGATAGGCTGAACTTTATATGGGCGGAATGAGCACTGCCTAAAATTGGGGCGGTCGTTGGATGTAATGGACAACTTGGCATATCGTCAAGGATAGAACGAAAAGCGATACAGGACTGAATGAATGTAGTGATCAGCGGAGCATACATGGTGTCTCGACTGTCTTTAGGACTTACTCCAATTTAGATCCCTAAGACCGGCGAATTTCGCGCTATAGCATTGGAGAGAGACATGAATTGCTGGAAGGAGTCAATGTACATACCTCATATGTGCGTTCATGAAACTCGGTCTTGTGGTCCAATTCCCTAATCCCCTCTTCAGGAGCCATCTCTGTAATATCATGCTATCAAGGAGAGATTTTCAATAGTCGCCGTCTGAGAGGCGAGAGATGACCGTGAGCGTGTATTATAAATAGATGAGCATGCTTGAACAAGATGAGCTCATTGCCGACAACAGGGGGGAAAGCACTGGCATGGGGCGAACGGGTTCTTAAAGTACGTCAAGGCTAAGGATACGAGGTAGGTGTTTCGGAAACCTTCAGAGTGGCACTGAGATCGACCGGGCACTGTAGCTAGACATTCAACTGCGGCTATAGAACCGGAGACCGATCCACGGAGAAAAGAGTCCGCAAAAGTCAAGCTGATCAGAAAGAGTAACAAATGCGATTGAAGTTCAGGCAGCGAGCGTAGCTGGAGAACATGACAAGGGTAAGTCGAATCTAGGGAGAGGGCTTCGTTTATACCTGCTCTGCCCTACGAAGATATGACCTACAACGTGAATTCTTCGTCCCATCGGGAACCGATGCCATGAATATCTTCCGTCTTGGAGGGCTTTTTGGGATTCCTATCTTTGATCTTGATCTTGACATAAAGCTTGGGAGTCCTCTGTACGAGAAAGTGCTTCCTTAACTGTATATCGGACACCCGATGGACTGAGATGGAAATTGTATGAGTATAGCAGAGCGGGAGAGTACACGGAACGTACTTTTCGATAGGTTTAGGGGTCGTGGTATCAGCTATATAAGCGAAGGATTGAATAGGATGGAGAGAAGGTAGACTCAGTATAGGCAGTGATACATGGAAAACGCGCGTAGGATGAGCTTCGATGTGAGAGACATGACAATCACTCCCGTATCGATATTGCTGTCAATGTTTGAGAGCTTCAAATCCGAACGCGCTCCACGGCTAGTTGCCTGTGGGCTGCAGAGTTCCATCGTAGGGGTACGCTTGAGCCAAAATCGAGGATAGATTCGTCAAGTGTGCGAGCAAGATCATTATTGGAACACTGCCTGGAAACATTTCTATATGTGCTTCATGCGTTGAGAGACACAAGTCGACACGATCTAAGGCTGGCAACAAGGAGCTGGCATATGTTCCACGATAGGTCGCAACCAGAGCTGAGCCAAAAGCGTCAATAATGATAATATTCCCCACGCTCGGTCCATTCGTCTCATCTCCATCATCACCTTGTCTTCCGTGCCGACAGGGACAACGACTTCCACGCATCATGCTGCATAGATTCTCAGTTCCTGGTTAACGAACGAGAACGACGTGACAAAACGGAGATCTGCAAAGAAGGGGAAGAGTCCAATGATCATCATAGTGAAATCGCTCTTCTCGATGTCACCAAAACTGTACAAATCCATAATCCAGCCACTTTTCCATGGAATAAGGAATGGAAGGAGTGATCGTACCTAGAATACCCGTCCATGCAACTCCAACTTTTGCCCTATCAAGCTCTCTATGACAGTCTTTCCCTCAAGTACTAGCAACGACAGGAACAGGAATGGTGGCTTAAT
The DNA here is from genome assembly GCA_038087015.1 of Cerrena zonata. Taxonomy (NCBI): domain Eukaryota; kingdom Fungi; phylum Basidiomycota; class Agaricomycetes; order Polyporales; family Cerrenaceae; genus Cerrena; species Cerrena zonata. The sequence continues at coordinate 423,274 of JASBNA010000025.1, forward strand.
CGTTGGTTTTTGTGAGGTGAACGACTCCGTGTGATGGCAGAACTCGCTGTGGTGAATACGTGCCAGGGAGCGAGAGCATGAGACGGATATTTAGACAAGGGGAAAAACGGCGACTTCAAGTTGAAGTGCATACACTGGGTTTTTAAAGAAGTGAAGTTGAAATGAAGTTGCGCCGGGAGGGTCAGACGGTCGAGAATACAGAACCGGGGATACGAGGAAGCCAAAGTGAGAGCCCGACTGATCAGAGAGAGTAACGAGCATCATGGCTGAAGTTGAAGACCATGCCAGGAGTAAGCTTATCCCAGGGAGAGAGCTCAGTATACGCCAACTATCTGGTTACTAGTAGTCGAATTATTCGAGTCGGAGTACTCAGTAGGGAGTCTGAGCGGCCAGCAGCGTTCGAGGTGCCACTGTAGCTTCAAACCCCGCCGGCATGTTCCGTAGTTAATATTGTAGTCTTAGATAGCAACGCTCGACCGCGACGCTAGGCATACCGCTTCCGTATCAACACCAACAACTTGAAACATTCCATCTCGCTCCACCTTCCCTCTCAATATCATCGCACCCCCCTAGCACGTTCGAATATCTGATCCTCCTCGTGTCACTAATCACAACTAAATGACACCACTCACCTGCTGTCGTTGTGAACAACCTTCTGTCAAGTATCTCGGCTTAGGAACGACCTCTGGCTGTATCTAAATCTTGTCTAAAATATGATGTCGTCCATGAGAGGCATACTCTACCTCCGAGTCCTCTCGTATGAACCAATCACCTCCGAATATATACGACATCTCACAACGCGAGTGGATACACTGATATTGTGATGCGATTAATCCATCGTGTGTTCACCTCTCATCCCCTTGTTTCCTCCTATACCCGCCTGTGCTCTGATCCTCGCTGCCAAACCAGTCATATTCTCCTGATAGTCAATTTGAAGCACATGAGAAATATGCGACTTTCAGTGTCGAATCTCTCATTCCCCTGTATCCGACAGGTGTCCCGTTTCATACCATCGTACTAAAATGATGTCGATTCAGCGTGGGTGGGTCATCACTTATTTCTACCTTTCTTCCTCTACTTCGTAACGGGAGATCAATACGATCCATGTGGGCATGCTCTCAACGGACACTGCGAACTGTACACTTTTACTGACAACCCTGAATGTGATGGATTTATGACTAACAAGGTGTATGTATATCTTATTTCTTGAAGGAGCAAGTTCCAGTAGGCACATGCTGTCCGCTCGTCGAATCCCTGAAACCAAATTCAGAAGATAGCGATCATGTTGCAAATATGCAATATTCTAAACGCAATGCCCACGAAACAGCAAAATCGATATCATTACCCGTTCGGCATCATTCCTTTCACGTCGACGACTCCGTGGTTCTACCGACGTACCAGATTTTTGCCTTCAATCAGTGTTCTCCGTGAATTCCATATTGTAAATGTATTACGCTTATAGTCTTCGGAATCGACATCTACGTAATAAAAAGACCACGCAGCTGACACCGTTCATTCAATGAGATATCAATTCACAAAATCCACATGAGATCCTATTGACTCGACTCAAAACACGACCGGCTCAAAGAATGTACCCCCTGTCTCCTCCAAAGCTGTAGCTAGTAGATACAATCTAACAAACAAACAATATTTTTACCGCAGCCTAGAAAGTTATCACTATTCTTCTAGTCATTGAAAGAAAAAGTGAAAAAATCATTCATAATAGTAACCCTATTTAGTATCCTCCCTTCTTTCCAATAAGCCGTACCCCAATCCAAGTCTGAGATGTAACCATCTGAACTCCCCGTGTGCGATCATGGCAAACGACACCTCCAATATCAAATTACTCCATGCTCAACCTCCCCACTCCCTCAAAGTTCTTCAACCAGTCCATGTCAGGGACGAAATCTGGCAACTCTATTTGTCGGTCCTTGCTGATAACATGGGTGCTGCCTGGTGAATCCAGATGACCCCGTAACTCCTTGGGAACCCATAATAATCGTTCCCCGTTAGAGCCTAAAACCCATCCAGTTGGTCGATGATATTTATGTTCTATACTCCATTGTGGTGAGACGGAGGAGGAATGTATGGAGGGCGGGGTACCGGCAGCATTTGGGTGTGGAGTTGTCCCATCAGTGTGGAGGGCGGAGAGATCCCACATGATGATTTGACTACCATATGATGATATCAACTTTGAGCCATAGATATCGAGATAGAAGAAGGGATTCCATGAGTTGAAGGTATGCACAAGTGCGCCCTTCTCAATGTCGTAGATTGTAATGCTTCTGAGGTCTGTGAGAGCCAATAAGTTGGCATTGAGAGCTGCAGGCTTAGCGCTACCAAGAACCTCAGGGAGAGCAAGAGTTTGAAGACATGTTGCAGACTTGATGTCCCAGACATTAATGCCATAACCAGAGCGAGTCCAATGATCCCAGTTATTTCCCCTACTACTACCGTGAGACACCAGCACGTCTCCCTTCTGAGAGAAGAACAAGATAGCTGAGTCTGTGTATTGTGTAATGAGAAGTGGATGAGGTGAATGATCTCCTTCGAGATTTACAAATCTGACTGTGCCCGAATTGGATGAAAAGGAAGCAATGAGGCCATTGCTGGAAACCGCGGAGCGATCCCAGCCCCCTTCAAGAGAGATCTTGTGTAGGTCCTGCTCAGGGCTCCCATTCCCGGGTATCACGAAAGCTTTCCTCGACTTGAAGGGGGAAAATACGATGTGCTCTTCGAAAGTTAGCTGAGACACATACACGTGAAGATTTTCAATCGATTGTCTCTCTTTTGGCCTGTAGAGCACCTTCCCCGATGATGTTTGAACTGTTCCATCGTCTAGGGCCAAATAAATGGTCTTATTATCGGCACTAAACACGGCAGCGGTGACAGCTTGTGGGTACTCCATTGGCCAATATTCTCGCAGGAGCATACAGTCAGCGGAGCTACGGACATGAACAGTACCGTCCTCCGATGAGGATAAAAACTTGGTTCCATCTGGTGAAAAGGAGATCGAAGTGATATCTCCGTAATTGCCTCCCATGTTTTCTCGATCGTATTGTTCCTGATATGAGACCTGGAAGACATGGCATAGCTCCCATGTGTAGACGGTATCACCCACAAGTGCAGCAATATGCTTTCCATCTGAGAGGAAAACGGGTTGGTGAACCCAATCAGGTGCCACAATAGGACCCCGGTATGGTTTTCCTGACTCAGTCTCGAAGATTTGGATCGTATACCTCAATGAAGCAGCAATCAGGGAGCCATCTGGAGAGAATGTACATTGTTGGAACTTGTCAGTCATCAGACTGAGATCATTCACAGTGTATGGGCCAAAGACCTGCTCATTAGACTTGAAATCATACAAGACGAGCTCTCTCGAGCTAGCGAGCAGTATATGAGATGGGGTCTTCGGGCTGAAGCATAGGTCATGACTCCTGAGGTCGGAAAAGTCCCTCTGCAAAGTTATAGTAGCAGTTGTCCTATTTATGCTCCAGACAGCACCGTTCGAAGCCAGGTAAGCTCCGTCTGGGGACCAGGTGATCTGATAAGCATTATGATCAATTTTGATTGAACACATGGTGTGAGCTTTCCCCTCTGCTATGTTCCAAACAGAGATCGCATTTGATGAACTGGTCGCCAATTGATCACTATCCCATGGATGAAACGCTAGTGCGTCCGTAGATCCTTTCAACATAGTACCGTAGATTTGCACTTGACCGGTCTCCACATCCCAGATGCTGATGCCCTTTTTGGAGAAGTATCCCGCAACCCTTCTGCAATCGGAGGACACAGCGATGACATTTGGTCTACAATGCAGATCTTCAGGATATGGTCTCTCTAATTGAGCATCCAATTGACCTGTCCCGTTGTCCCAGAGTGGCTTCCACTGAACCCAAAGTGAACCGGAGGAGCAATCGGATAGGAGGAGTAATCTATCGGGGCTGCAAGCAAGGTAATGCTCACATGAAGTTGTGTGCGACAATGCTCTAGGGAAGATATCATGATTGTGGGTTAATTTGGCAACGGTACCAGGTTGGGGGTTCCAGTTGTGTATCTTCGTGAGTGGGGAACAGTGGGCTGATACATATACATGGAGGGCACTACCAGAGATAGCTTCTTTGTATTCGTCTATGAACATCCGTAGATTGGCCCACAGGGTTGCAAGCTTGCTATCTTTATTCTATGAATCATTAGTATGACTACAAATCCTTGCTGGTCGCTAGACACTTACTATGGCAAATCTATAAGCGATATCACATGCCTCTAGAGCGACATCTACATCGCCAACTAGACTGACTACCTCCAGCCAGAATAGTAGCTTTTCCTCTGAGAATGACCGCAGTGCTGAGCCTACATCCTTCTGCCAAGTCCGAGTCCCCCTCAGGTGACGCCACCAGTACGTCGACGCATATCTCAACGCCGGGGATATATGCTTCTCAATGCGCTCTTCGAGGTCAGGATACTCGCGGTGAGATCGACCTGATGTCTCGAAATTGCATATATTGAAGTGAAGCTGCTCGGACATCACATGCAAGCAACACCATATGAGGTGGCTATCTACGTCGCACTCGGTCAGCGACCAAGGCTGGCCTCCGCTGCGGGTTACATCAGTGAGATAATCACCAAATGATGCATGGAGAGGGCGAATGGGCCATCCGGGACTGTGATCGAAAAGGCAATGGAAGTCTTCGAATATACCGCGGCATGATTTGCTTTCCGGATGACCCAAGAGTTGATCAATGTCAATATCAGAGAGGGGTATCTTGGACAGTAAAACGATCTTTGCCACAACTCGAAATCGTTGGCCTAGTCCAGAATGCCAATCGTTCCTGGCATTCAAAACTGTGGCATACAGCTGATCCAGGCCTTCTGCATGCTCCTTATTACTCGACCAGAGGATGCTTTCCAGTGTCTCAGCCGGATCATTGGTCTCCAGTAGAAACCTTGATAGCGTTGATGCCCAGATAAAGAGACCCTCCGACATTTTCGCCGCCTGGTTTAAGGCATATTCTTTTGGCCAGTCGCCTGGCATGCGTTTCACATTTCGTATGTGAGCTAGCTCAGATGACAAGTAGAGATGAATTTCTGGGGTAGGATCTGCTATATTACTTAGGGAGATTGATTTGATATTTGAATGCTTCAGGTACACGTTTTCGATATCCAACTCAGGTCGACTTGTGATGAGGAATCGGAAATTGGTGGGAAGGTGTTTGAACTCGTCGGCAATAAGGGTAAGCAGCGATCGTCTTGAGTTGATGTCTCCGTACTCGTCCAAAGCATCGATTACGATAATGATAGGACCAAGGAGAGATGGGGCAGCATCATCTAGAGGACGACGAACGAGATGGTCAAACTGTGCTTCAAGGTGACTGTTGATGGTCCGTCGGTCCTGTTCAATGGCAGCAGATATCTTGGATTGTAAAATAGGATCCGCGTCCGCGAGTTGTGCAGCCATCGTGTGTATGACCGCATCACGATCGGTTTTATCTCTTTCGAAGAATAGAAATGCTCCTAGACGGCGTAAGTCATGAAGACGTGCCGAGACGGTATTCGCGATGGTGCTCTTTCCCGATCCAGCAAGGCTATGGAGCCACAGAATGTTCTGCTCGTTATCGTCAATGTTTACGACCCAGTCAATGATCGTCTGCATGACAGACTCTCGAGTGCCGTGGAGGCACAGGGGCCTGTTGGCGGCATTCATCGCAGCTGGTTTGAGCTCTTTGAGAGCATCGGAGCGTCGGACAACATCGCGTAGACCACAGAGATCGTTATGAATCTTGAAGCTGACAAGTTCCGAACGCAACCGCACTCGCGAGTCAAGTTTCTCTCGAAGTTTGGCTAGGGCCTGAGTGAACTCGTCGATCTTCTTGTTCGGGTCAGTCAGAAATGATCCTGCCATCCGTTCTAGTAAATTGTCAATTTCCCTTCTAAAATAATCACAAGCGAATGTCCAGGTACTTACTAAGAAAGCTTTTCTGAAGATATTTGCACACGAAAAGCGCACACTCAGCCATTTGTTTGAGCATATCACTGATTACTGTGCTGAGATTGATGACATGCTCGCGAAGTTTCTCAGCATCGTCAACAAAGTCAAACGTTTGATTGATGGTGTCAACAAATTCAATAATCTTCTGGTCTGTTATACGTTGCTTATCGACTACCTGGAAGAGCTCCATCAGGAAGGGACATCGGTAATAGCAACAGCACCTACTTTGTACAGTGATGATAATATTTGCCACCCAAGATCGAGGAAGGAGTTCAACTATGTGCGAGTGAGCTTCAATCAACAAATTATGACACCAGCAATAACCTACCTTTGCCACTTGGTCGATTTTGCTAATAATTCCACTGAGTACATCTAATCTTCCGAGGAGATGCCAGATCTTTCCTGCAAGGCTATTGGGATCTAGTTGTTGAATGGCGGCTGCCTGAGCATTTCCAACCAGGCGTCGTGTCGCATCCTGATGGGTGATTGTGGTAGTGCTGATTTTGATATAGGAGGTAGTAGGACTGTTTAGACCCTTGATACTCCTGAGGATCAGACGTTCTACGCCAGCAAACATCTATTTAGTGTAGACTCCCGGAGCAAGATTGTTATATACGAACGTGTATTATAGGGAGGACTAAAGGATAAAGGTAGATCCTCTGCTTTACAATCGAGTTCACAAAGAACGGGGTCCCTTCCGAGAGGAAAGGCTGCTTTCAGACGGAAACGCAGTATTTGATACTCATATATCCCATGTCTGACAACTACAATTAGTTCGATCTGAGTAGCAGTAGGTCAGACATGCACCTACATGATGAGCTCTTCGTCCCATTGAGCTTCCAAATCACGGATCGCCTGGGTTTTCACTCGTCGATCCCCATACGTGACTTCGACATACAGTGCTGGAATTTCTTGTCCCGGAAAACGAGATTTCCATTTGACTTCCCGTACGCAATGGACTACGTCGAGCTTGGTATCAGTACTCCAAGTTGGACGTCGGAGTCAAGATTATACGCACTTTTGAGAGCAATATTGGTAGCCATTGTTGTAGAGGTATCCGACTTCAATGAGAGATTCCTAGGTTGGCGAGAGATAGGGTAGTAGGAATGGGGGGTATACAGTGGACTATGAGAGTCTATAACCATGAGACAATAACACTCAGTCAAGCGTTCATCACAAACCTTATACCCATGAGGCATTGGTTCAACTGGGGGATGCCTGTCAATGCTCGACACAGGCTTTCTCACAGGATTGGAGCAGTATGTTATATATGTCCGTCAAAAGTGCGACAAACAATAAGACGATGTTTGAAAATCCACACTGCCCAACATGAGAGCAGTTGTTTGACGTAGGCCGCCAACACCTTCACGTCCAAGTATAGTTTTCATAAGTGTCAATTAAAGGTAGTTGGGGTGTTGCAGGAAGGGCGGGGAGTGATTCCGTGCATGAGAAAAAGCCATATGTCAGCAAGAACATGAATTTTCTCAAGATATGTTTAGTGGTCATATTTGTAGGACGTAGGGTAGCGGAAAGAGATGCTGATTGATGCCAGACAGTTGTGTACGTCATCAGGTGTGGAACAGACAAAGATACGGGACTAGATGAATATAGCGGTCAGCGGTGCATACATTACATCTCGACTGTCTTTAGGATACTCTCAGTGAAGATCGGCGTATTCCACGCATCACTACCGAGAGGAACAGCCACGGTGGCTACCGGAACGTATCGCCTCATAATAGCGAAAACCCGGTCAATTTTCAAATTTGCTCGACTCCGCAGCAAAAACGGTGTTAAAGGGCACCAACTCGACAGAAGAGACTAAAGGATGTGAACGGGATGGATTAGTTGCATATAAACACATTTTGAATTATACACACGTATTTACGATATCACCGTTTATATCGTAAGGTCTGGCGGTCGACCTCTGGTATGATTCAGTTCCTACCGAGAAGCGTGTATTATTGTTCGGTACTCCCTACAGGTGATCTATGCGAAACGAACATAAATATGCCTGAAATAGTTGTTTATCAGTCACTGGACGCATCCACGAAAGGGAGACTAATGCAGAACTTACGACCTCATAATATTAAATCGCTCAGACCCACATCATGGTCATCGTCTATGACTCCCGCCCTCCCAACGGAGCTTTTCGTACCCCGGAACACCGAGAGAGAGGAAGAATGGGGTACTGGACGACGCCGAGAGGGATAGGTCGGGAGTAGGGAAGACGAAAGGTGTGACCAAGAAAAATATGAAGACAGGAGGATGTCATCTGAGAGATGAAGATCCCAGCCATTCAAAGGTCAATTGGATGACAGATGGAAGGAATCCACGTACCTAAACTATCGCGTTCATATAGCTCTGGCTTTCAACCTCTCTCTAACAGCCTACCGCTGTCATGTTACCGACGACAGGCATAGAAATATTGCTGTGATTGTGAGTTTCTGCAGGATGGCAGGTCAATCGTGCTCGGGCGGGTTTTAGATGCCATTGTGCCGAGGATCCATGCCAGGTGATTCAAGAAGTCAAAATTTCAATAGATTTTCGCCGGAAGCCACTAGACATTGATGGTTAGAACTGGTGAGACACGAAGCCGTTCCATGGGGGGAAGGGATCAGATATTAAACAAGTGAGGGCTGATTCGCTTAGAGCAACAGATATATAGAAGATCACGACAGGACTAAATAAACCAGTTCAAAGGAAGGAGAGTAGTAGATGATGGCTAGATGACGACACATCGATATTCTACGACATTGTAGCTTCAAACTCCGATCGGCAATGCCCGAGCTCCTCCGAGTCTCTCATTATTGAAAGTTTACTGACCATACCAGTTTCGCTCTGGCAATTCAAATGATGTTAACGTCGAGCAACTTTCGACTTCTCATCGATTCTAGGTTTTACTCTTTTACTCGCTGTATATGGAGACACACGTCTCCCACCAGCGAACCAGCTTCTTTCGTAAATCGACTTTATTCAAGTACAATCCTCTAGGCTCGTTACTAATCACGAATGCGGGATGCCCCTCTTGCTTACTCATGCGGGAGGTCTACAATCCGTCCTGGGGACCGACTTCGGGCCAACTCCGGTTTCAGTAGGTCAACAGAGATGTGGCATGTTACAGGCGTTCTGTACTTAGGTTATCCTCCTGCATCCATAGTCGAAGTCTCCCAAATCCCTTCGATCCTGGCAAGGATTGCCTTAGCGGTACATTGGATACTCGACGAACTATAATATAAATTCGGTGAGTATAGAAATCAGTTGGCAAATGAAGTGAACGTACTTACCAAAGCCAGTGTAAGCAGCATTGCTGTAGAGAACCAGGTCAGTTTGAAATAGATGAGAAACAAGTACGAGAGCGGTTCGCCGTAACAGTCGGTCACCGCCTTATTGTCGGAGGCAGAGTAAGAAGTTCCCTGAGCGTTTTCGATAACCATCGCCCAAGCCTTCCATCATAAAGAATGCTTCGTGGCACAAGGACGCTCGAGCCACACTAGTAGCGCAGCGCTTAGGTGGAAACAGGTATAACGAAAGCCATTTCAGAGACGACGGTCCCATCCTTCCAGGATGCGATCTGGAAAAACATGTGCCGGATATGTATTTCAAAGGTTTCTCCTGAATGTGTTAGAGATGCAGGATATCATTCGAAAGACAACACTACCGTTGAGGTATTATGGTTATGCGCGAAGTAGAAACTTTCGAGGTGGATATTCAATGAGCTGCTTGCTGTGGACCGCCTGATACTTCTATTTTGGATTGAAGAAATAACGATCCCGTGGGGTACCGGAAGAAGAAAGCGCAGTTCTGATTCTGTGAGGCGTGTCGTAGAAATGTAAGTTTAGCCCCAATGAGATAAGCCAGGCAGAACCTCATATCAATCACTAGGACATATTCCGAGCGTGGTTACATATGCCCAATGAGTCGCGTTGCACGTCCAAGAGAGTCGGTACAAACCTGAAGATTGATGCGCGACGTGAAGGTCAGCATATAGCGAGTAGAAAGATTGAATGTCCGTACCCCAGAGAACCAGACTTGGGCGACATCATGATGAGCGTCCCTGAACCCCGTTGATTATTCTCTACATTCAACGATGCACACAAAAATACCAGATAACGGTCGAGTCCTTCGGTCCCAGTGATGCCAGAGTCCGAAGCGAAGAGTACTCGGGGTGGTGGCTGTGGAAATGGCCCAATAATCAAAGGCGCAGACGGTTGTTTGATGTGCTTTCGTATATTAGTCGCAATGACGTCCATGTCCGATATTGAACATGAAAACGACTGAGACTGGGATATGGCTGGGAAGAGTAAATGTTAATCAGTATAAGTACTAGGCGGTGTCCGTGTGTAGAGTATCGATAAGGGGGTCTTTCGGGTTTGTGTGGTGATAGGACGTACCTCATAGACTCCTCATAACCTAATCGGACGCAGCTCTACCATTTCGCTCTCGGCTTCTACTGTGATTATTGTGTTATATCCTGTTGATCGTGAGTATTTGTCAAATCGGAAGAGACAAGGGAACTCTAGATGACGATAGGGTGAGGGAAAGATACTGTGTCATAATAGGTGAGCAGTCCATTGTTCATCAAGGACATTCAGAGGACATTGTCGAGATTCGTCCCGTGTAAATGTTAAGAGCGCATATAAGATGTGCGCCAGATGATACAAGACGAGAATAGAGGCGGCGATGACAAAGAGATACCGTTTGGTGAACGAACATCGACTCAATAGTTGGCGTTCCACGAAGTTGATACATTCAGGGATGTAATAGGAGGAAGAACGTGCTGATATATCACGGTGAAGTATTCTGGGAGGGAAAGCAAAAGGCAAGAAATTAGGCGTTGGCATGTGTGGATAAGAGCTAGGAAGAACAGAGCTAACGGAATGTTTCGGAAGGCGGCTAGAGGTGTGCGACTGTCTGAGTGAAGCATCGATGGAGTGTAAGCCAGTCGACCACTGTGACCATACTTTTTCGGACGTTGGAGCATACGTATAGAGGCCGAGACATGACGTTTCGTCGAGGAGAAAGAAAACGACAGTGAGTCTGCATTGAATCCCAGACGGAGACCAAGCTTCAAGTTTGAAACCCCGGCCGGCATTTCCCGTGGTAATTGATCGAGTCGAGACTTTCAACCTATTCAAGCCACTGTCAGACCACCGGTCATTCTCTGAATTGATTTCTCTTCGACACTTGTTTCAATAGTATACAACGATCATGCTAAAAATCCTAACGTCTGATAACTTCCTCCCCATCTACTACTCGTCTTCCTTTACGCTTACTATGTGCCTCGACGCCACACAGAGGCATGCATTTCTCTCCAGCAGCAGGTTTCATTCGTAAATTGTGTATGTTTTACTATACGATCTTCTAGATGCGTCGCTGAACATAACTAAACCATAAATCCAGGATATCCCCCTTACTGCTCGTGCAGACGACTTGTCGATCATCCCCTGGGACCGACTCTGGATCATAAACAAATTCAATAGGTAAGCACCAATGGGACGTTCTACACGCAAAGGGATATCCCCATCGCACTGTCGCCTTCCTATACTCATGATCGAAGTGTTACAAGTCGCTAATAACGTCCGTTGCCTAGACTTATCGCCCTGATCCCAGGTTTCGCATGTATATGACGCCTTTGAATGGGAAAGGGGGTACCGAGGTATGTGAAGTACGTCTACCACTGTTCCATCAATGTTGAGACAGCTTCCTGCCTCTAATGCCAAAAGTTCAGTCACAGGAAACACTGATAAAAATTTACCAATGGTGCGCTCGCCTTGTCACCTCTCATGCCTACTCGTGAACCTGCCTTCAACCCTGCGTTACCAACACGATTTATGAGTACGTACGTCTAACGAACACTTAGAGTCATCTACTTTCGCCATCTGCACTCTGGATCCGGGATCGAATGCACCCATCCTTTCTCTCTCTCCAAACCCAATACTGGCTGTCACGACTCTACCATATCCCGTGTGTCGGGACAAACAAACCCCATGGTTCAAGTCGACCTACATATCATGTTACACCGCGCAAAGTCGACCAACCCTTCTGATTCCAACACGATGATACTTCGACACCAACGCTCCACTCTCGACCGACCGCCTTCTCTAGGCATGCCACTTGCGCATCAGCAGTAATAGAAAATCCATTTCGCTCTTCCCTCGGAAGTCAACGTGCACCTTATGCACGTTCTACTATATGATCCTCCTTGACGTGTCACAAGTTGCAACTAACCGACACCACTAATATACTGTCACCTCCTTTCAAATGTCTCCTGGAACCTGGTTCGCAGCCGAATGTGTTCCATGTGGAAAGCTCGTCCATAATGTGAGGTCATACTTGAGAGGGGCATTTCACCATGTCACTGTACCGAACCATGAAGTACACGCATCAAAATCTCTGCCCGCACTGAGACTGTCTGTCTCCTTCGAGCTACATTGCAGGGTACACGATCCATCGATCTTGCGTTTACCTCTCATTCATTCTTCTCCCCTCATGTCCGCTTGGGAAACATTAATGGACCGTTATCTTCTGAAAAGCCAACTCGAAGCACATCGAAATGTACGACTCTACCACCATGGATACTTCGTTCCTCCACTATGTGTGTCCCAGTTTCAGTGGACGAACGCTACCCGCTCGTTAAACCCCCGAAACCGATTTCAGAAGACAGAGATCACGTTGCAAATACACGGCAAATCTGATATCCTTATCCCGTTCCATGTCGTTGCTGTTCACATCGACGGCTCGGGAGCTCTATCCATGTTGCGATTTCTCTTCATTCATAGTGCTCGACGTGAACTCCATACCGTGAACATCTTGCGCTCATGGTCTCTGGAGCTGACATCTACAAATTTAAGGATCGAGAGCTCCCTGGTATTCGTCGAGATATCCATCCTCAGGATCCTATCGACTTGGCTCAAAACATGATCTACTTAAATAATGTATGTTGGAATATATATGACTGTTAATGTTGTATGCAAAACTTTCGATCGCTGTACGCAGTATTCGCCGACTAATAAATATCTTTCTTGTGACTCGTGAGCCAGAAACTCCTTGCTATCGTTATACTCGTCGAAAAAGGTGAATGTATCATTTCTAACGGTAAACCTATTTGATATCTTCCTTTTGACCAAGCCGTCCCACGATCCGAAACGTAACCATCCAATATCGATCGTGGCAAACAACATCTCCAACATTACTACTCCACGCTCAATCTCCCGACTCCCTCGCAGCTCTTTAACCAGTCCATGTCAGGAATGAAATCTGGTAGCTTCACTCGTCTGTGCTGGATAACATGGGTGCTCCCTGGTGGATCTAGATACTTTCGTAACCAATCATGAGCCCACAATAATTTTTCTTCAGCAGAGCCTAAGATCCATCCGGTTGGCTCCTGAGTATCGGCACATCTTATACTCCACCATGGTGGGACGGTGGAAGAATGTACGGAGGTTGGTGTACTGGTAGCATCCGCATGTGGAGTTGTACCAACATTGTGGGGGGCGGAGAGATCCCACATGATGATATGACCCTCTGATGCTGATACCAATTTTGAGTCATGGATGTCGATGTGATCGATGATGGGGTTCCATAAGATGAAGGTATGCAGAAGTGTTCCATCTTCAATGTTGTAAATCAGTATGGTGAATTGAAATGTGAGAGCCAGTAGGTTGGTATTAAGAGCAACGTGTCTAGGTATGGTCATCACTGGTTTGACACTGATTTCGAGAGTTCGAGAAACACTCGCAGTCTTAGTGTCCCAGATAGTAATGCCATATTTTCTTCTCCAGTATCCGAGAGATACTAACACCTCTCCCATCTGAGAGAAAAGAACAGAGACTAAACGACCGTATTTCGTGAGGTATAGTGAATATGAAGAAGGCCCGGGGTCTTCTTCGAGATTTACAACTTTGATCTCATCCGACCCGTATGAGAATGAAGCAAGGAGCCCATTGCTGGAGACTATGAAGTGATCCCCTTCAAAACAAATCTTGCGTGGCTCCTGCTCAGGATTCCCGTTGCTGTGTATTATGAGAGCTTCCTTCGACAAGGTCCAGAGGGAAAAGATGATGTGTTCTTCGGAAGTTAGCGGAGACACATACACATAGAAATTGAAGATCTGCCGTGTCTTGCCAGGACCTTTACGCCTGTAGAGCACCTTGCCTAATGATGTTTGAATTGTTCCATCACCTAGGGCCAAATAAACGGTCTTATTGTCGGCACCAAACACTGCAGACGTGACACTATGTTGATACTCCATTGGCCAATATTCTCGCAGGAGCATGCAATCAGTAGAACTGCGGACTTGAACAGTCCCGTCGTCCGATGAGGATAGAAACTTGGTCCCATCTGGCGAAAAGGAAGTCGAAGTGACGTGTCTGAAATGACCTCGCATGTTTGCTCGATCAAATCGATCGTGATCTGAGACCTGAGAGCCGTGGCATAACTCCCATGTGTAGACTTTGTTACCAATGACTGCGGCAATTTGTTTTCCATCTGGAAGAAAAGTAACTTGTCGTATCCGACCAGGTGCCATTATAGGGTCCTGGTATGGTTTCTCTAACTCGATCTCGAAGATTTGGATTGTATAATCCGACGAAGCAGCAATCAAGGATCCGTCTGGGGAGAACACTGCGTTTCGAAACACAGGTATTGGGCGGAGATCGTTCACAATGGATGGGCCAATAACCTGTTTACCAGACCTGTAATCATACAACGAGACTCCTGTACTGGAGACAAGTAGTATATGAGATTTGGTCATCGGACTGAAGCATGGATTGCAGATTTGGCAACCACCAAATTTCCTCAGCAAAGTTATAGTGGCAGTTGTCATATTTATGCTCCATACGTCAGCCCCTTTGGATCCGCGCGAAGCCAAGTAAGTCCCATTTGGCGACCAGACAAGGCCGCATCTATCACCACGAGTCTCCTCAGTTACAAGTGAATGCCTGATTGGAGGTGTCCTCCCCGTTAGATTATAAACCGAGATCATGTTTGATGAAAGTATCGCCAATTGATTGCTATCCAGTGGATGGAATGCAAGCGCATGAACCATTTCTAACAGGGTACAACGGAGTTCCGCTTGACCGGTCTCCACATCCCAGATATAGATCTCATGTTTGATGGATCTTGCAACTCTTCTGCAATTAGGAGACACAGAGACATAATTTGGCTCCGGTGGGTAATATGCATTCCCCTGATAGTATGGCGCCACTAGTCGAGAGTTGGATTGGGTTGAACCGTCATCACAGAGTAACTTGGATTGAATCGAAAGGTAACCGAAGGAGCAATGAGATAGAAGGATCAATCTATCGGGGCTGCAAGTAAGGTAATGCTCGCATGATATTGTATTTGGTAATGCTCTGAAGAAGACATCATGATTGTGAATCAATTCGGCCACAGCACTGGTTTCAAGTTGAGTATCACAGCAGTCATGTATCTCCGTGAATGGGGAACAATGAACTGATACATATACATGTAGGGCGTTGTCTTCGATAGCCTCATAGTGTTCCGCTAGGAACCTTCGTAGTTGGGTCCATAAGGTTGCGGTCTCGCTATCTTCATCCTATGAACCATCAGTATGACCAAAAATCTATCTGTGCAGCCAGACACTTACCATAAAGAATTCATAAGCGAACTTAGATGCCGCATGAGCACTAAATACGTCATTAACCAGACTGACTGCTTCCAGCCAGAAGAGTATTTTCTCTTTCGAGAATGACCGCAGTGCTGATCCTACATCCTCCCGCCAAGTCCGAATCTCCTTCAAGTGACGCCACCAGGCCATCAAAGCATATCTCAACTCCGGAGATATATGCTTCTCAACGCGTTCTTTGAGGTCAGGATACTCGCGGTGAGATCGACCTGCTGTCTCGAAATTGCATATATTGAAGCGAAGCTGCTTGGACATCACATGCAAGCAACACCATACGAGGTGGCTGTCTACGTCGCACTCAGTCAGCGACCAAGGCTGGCCTCCGCTGCGGGTTACATCAGTGAGATAATCACCAAATGATGCGTGGAGTAGGCGAATGGGCCATCCAGGGCTGTGATCAAAAAGGCAATGGAAGTCTTCGAATATACTGCGGCACGATTTGGCTTGCGAACAGCCCAAAATTCGATCAATATCGATGTCAGAGAGAGGTTTCTCGGAAGTTAGAACGATCATTGCCACAGCTCGAAATTGCTCTCCCAGTCCCATATACCAGCCATTCCTGGCGTTCAGCACTGTGGCATATAGTTGATCTAGACCTCTTGCATGCTCCTTATTGTTCGAATAGAGGACACTATTCAATGTCTCAGCTGGATCATGGGATTCCAGCAGAAACTTCGACAATGTGGATGCCCAGATAAAGAGTCCCTCCGACATTCGCGCAGCCCAGTTTATATAACGATCGTTTGGCCAGTCGCTTGAAATGCGTTTTACATTTCGTATGTGAGTTAGCTCAGATGACAAATAGAGACGAATTTCGGGGATCGAATCTGTCATATCAGTCAGGGAGATCGATTCGATCTTTGGATTCTCCGAGAGAAAGTATTTGATATCCAACTCGGGTCGACTTGTGATGAGGAATCGGAAGTTACTAGGAAGCTTAGTGAACTCGTTTTTGATGAGAGACAGAAGGGATTGCCTCGAAGGTGTATCACCATATTCGTCCAAAGCATCAAATACAATGACGATGGGTCCAAGAAGAGATGGTGCAGCTTCATCGAGTGGATGACGAACGAGATGCGCAAACTGCTTTCCAAGGGGACTGTAAGCAACGCTTCTGTCCTTATCAATGGCGGCGCAGATTCGTGACCGTAGGAATGGATCTGCGTCAGCAAGTTGTGCGGCCATCGTTCGGACGACCGCGTCGCGATCGGTTTTATTTCTTTCGAAAAACAGAAATGCTCCTCGTCGACCTACTTCGTGGATGCGGCTTGCAATAGTGTTCGCAATGGTGCTCTTCCCTGATCCAGCAAGACCATGCAGCCACAGAATATTTCCCCCATTATTATGAACGTCCATTACCCAGTCAATGATCTTCTGTAGAACGACCCTGCGGGTACCATGGAGACATAGAGGTCGAGAAGCGGCATCCATCACGGCTGGTCTGAGTAGATTGAGTGCGTCAGATTGTACTACACCATGAACAATGTTAGTCGAAGGAAGAAAGTCGAAATGAAGGACGTACGTAGCTGTTCCACGCCACCAAGGATTTTAGAGCTGACAAGCGCAGTATGTAATTGGACCTTCTCCATTAAGCACTCTCGAAGCTTGGCAAATGCCTCATTGAACTCATCGATCTTCTTGTTCGAGTCGGACATTTGCTGTGCTACCACTCGTTCTAATCTCGTCATCAGTTTTGGAATATAGAATGATAGAGACCGGGGCACATACTTGCAAAGCCTGGTCGAAGGTATGTACACATGAATGTGGCACATTCCGTGACTTGATTGAGCATGGCAGTAATAATAGACTCAAGGCGTATTGCGTCCTCTTTGACTTTCTTAGCGTCCTCGATGAAGTCGAAAGTGGATTCAATGGTGGCAATGAGATCAAAGACCCTTCTGTCTATCAATTGCTGTTGCTGCACAATCTAGGGAATGTTTATGGACAAGAAGCCTAATTGATAATAATGAGACATACCTTGTACAACGACGAGCAAACCTGCCACGCAAAGTCAACCCAGGGATGCAACTGTGTGACACGATTACACTATTAGCGTACTCAACAAGGGTAACGAAGCAATAAACAGCATACCTTTGCCAGTTCGTCGACTTTGCTCACGATCCCACTCAACAACTCCAATTTCTCGAGAACTTTCCCTACTTTCTTGTATATACTGTCAGGGCCAAGCTGTTCTTCCAGGGACATCTTGGCAGCGTTGAACGCACGGTCCGCCGCCTTGTGTTCAGGTGCCTTTGGGGGTAGCTCCTCCCTCTTCGAAGGCGATTCAGGCCTGCTCGCCTCTTGTATCTCTTCACTAGGGATCCCGTCTTTGTCTGAGATTTGCTCCTCATTTTCGCTCGAACCCTTTTCTTCACCCAATGGGTATATGCACTTGGCACTAACCACGAGTGTACCGATAGGGCGTCTCTTCTCCATATCTTTGATACCGTACAACGTTAAATTTCCTGCAACAGTGACAACACATTGAGCTCAGTCCTTTCAATGGGTATTGGAAGCGACATACTTTCAATAGAGGATATTCCAGACGGTGTCACTAGATCCGATATTGTAGAGTCTGCCTTGCCAATCATGCGATTAGGGCTAAAGGTATGGGACCGTCTGAGACGAAATCCTATAATCTGGTTCTCATCGATTCCGTCCCTTCGCGCTGTTATCAGTTTCATCCAAAAATCACCGAGTGAAATGAGAGCGTACAATGTGAATTCTTCTTCCCACTGGGCATCCAGATGCCGGACCACTTTTGTCTTTCCATGGAGCTCAGATTCGCTTGTCTCGATTTCGACGTACAGTTTTGGAGTTTTTCGTTCAAGGAAGCAGTTCTTTAGCTGCACATCAGATACTCGATGAACTGAAATATAGAGTTGGTGAATACAGAAATTGGGTAAGCAATGAATTGAACGTACTAGTCAAAGTGAGTTTAGGAACCATTGCCACAGACGATGACCCCATATGTCAGCGTCGGTCGGCTCGTAAGTAGGCAATGAAAGGTAACAGTGAAGGGGACAAGTGAATAGGGGATGAGTATGACTGGGTTTCCGGTGTGAAAGTTAGTCGCCGTCTTATCGATATCGGAAATAAAATACAAACGTCTTTGCCTAGGAAGGCGCCCCGTGACCGGCCAGAACATTCAAAGCAAGACTCAGACTGATATCTATCCACGAAGAACATTCCGTTCATTCTGTTGTAGAGGGGAAATTGAGCCAAAGCCAGTAGTACCGAAGTTACAGAGAAATAGCGACCACAAAACCCATTTCGAGACTGAGGTACCATCTGTGAAAGTATATCTGGGAAAACAGTGTTAAATACGTGATTCTTATTCATTACGCGATTGATATATTTTTCCTGGCCTGCAGTAGAGATTCGTAGGATATCATTCAAAATAGACACTACCGATGAGGCGTAAAGCAATGTTGAGCGATGCGCGTAGAAACTTTCGAGATCGAAACGGTGGGTTGCTTGCTGTGGACCGTTCGGTACTTCGAGTCTCGGTTGTACAAATAACGGATCCATGAGATGCTGAAAGCAGAAAGGAGCTCCAATTCGTGTCACAGGAATGTTTCGTAGTAATGAGAATGTGGTTTCATGCTTGAGTGAGGCGATCAAGCTATCTCCCAATCAAACGCTAGCCATCTTTTCGAAATATCCTAGTAACAAGGTCAATAATATGGATAATGTCGGGGGATAGGTGCATACAATTCATTGTAATTCCTTAGGTTCTGATACCTGATCCCGTCTCTATATCGCTCATACAATCCTGTCGTATCATGTCGTCTAGTCCCTCGCTATCGTCTCGTATCACTTACAAGAATGTTTGCACTTCCAATGGGTGGATATCACCCATTGGCTGAAGCAAACGTTCCATAAGGATGGGGTACTTGGGGATGATTGTCAGAGTGACACATATATTCCACGAGTAACAAGAGACATGACGGTCAATGCACGATGATAATGACGGGATACGTCTCTTTAGATTTCCTGTAAAATTTGTGTTTTGTTCGTGAGGGAAAGGAATGATACAATGTTGTTTTATGTGCAGGATGGATAAGGAGTGTGTATGAATATCGTAAACCTAGGTTGGAAGAGAGGAGAGTATATTTTGGGATGCAGCACTCAAAAATAAGACATATATCTGCAAAGAGAGAATCATAATGTAGCGAAGAAAAGGGTCGGACGTACCTTGGGTGTCCATTCACAGAACTCATATCCATAGTATTTGCGAGAATATCGTGTCCTCAACGACACATACGATCGCGCAAGATGTCAATCTATCATTTAGTTTTTGCCAAGGCAAGATTTTGAGTATCAATGGCAAGCAATGTATACAGGCGAGGCATAGAAGGTAAAGAGCGACAGTGACCATAGATGGGTGCTTAGTTCGAGAGCCAGTTCTTGAAAGTTTGAAGCGCCAGGCCAATGACACTTCAAACACCGACCGGCATTTCCCGCTCTCACTCTGACTGTCGAGCTCTCCCCTCTAATAACACGATGATACCCTGAGAGCCTAACATCTAGAACTGCCTACGAGGCTCCCGTTCAACTAACAACCTTGCATCGACGCCATGCAGAGGCATGCACCTTGCTTTGGAAAACAAGTTCCTTTCGTAAATGTTGCGGCCTCATGTATGTTTCGCTGTGCGATCTTCTCGACGTGTCGTCAACAGCTGAACCACAAATCCATGACTTTTTGCTACTGTTGCACAGGCGACTTTCTTTACTTTGGTCTCAGGGCTCCATAACTCAAGAATTCTATGACGTCCTACATGGAGAGGGGTATTCCTGCATCCATGATCGAAGCACTACTAGTCGTTGCTGACGCTTATTGCCTCCACTCTGACGGAAAATCCAAGCTGCTCGCATCAACAAGAAGGACAAGGGAGACTAACCCATTGAAAGTACGTGTATTAAAGGTTATATCGACGATGAGACTAGTAGCTAGTCGCAGGAAACTCGATCCAGCGATTACCCTGTGCCCTCTTGTGCCTGTTCGTAAAACTACCCTCAATCTTCATTGTCAACACGACTCTCTTCTCTTTGTTATTAGACTCGGGTGAGGACGTCAAAATACACCGCTCAAATACTTAGAACCACCTTGCACAGTTCTAGGGCGGGGTTCCCGTCCCTCCTCCGGGCTTTCGGTACCATGTGTTCGCCACCAGGCGCCACCAACCCCAATATTGACCGTCTGCCTTCAATTTCGCTAGAAAAATCAACGCCATAAGCACGGATCGACAAGAACATATTCTGTGGATCGAGGCTACCAAACCTCAAACACGAATCTCCGACCATGTAATGTAGGGGAAGGGTTCGATGGACGTCCGTCCTTGCTCTACATGCCTACTCTCGATTTCCTGCAATGAAAAACTACCCAGAAGGAAAATCTTACGTCGTGTAAAAGACCACGTACTTGGTCCGGTGCCGATAGGAGAGCTAAATCCATGGTCGCTGTCTTATGCTATGTCTTAGTTTTATATGTTGAAGGCTTCGTGGCTTGATCTTCGCTCTAACGCTATAGCCTTCTACTCGAGCTCCTGAATTACGCCATCTTCTACTTACATCTGGATATGCGGTATAGAACCTATAATGGTATAGTAATAAAATCACGTATCGAACCTAATGGCGCGGAGAAAATGGAGATCTTGCTATTGCCCGCGAGCTCTTTTGTTCTACGAGAAGTTATCTGTTGCTTCTCGAACTCGGTTTGTTCGTCTATGACACACGCCATCCCATCGTAACTATATGGGATCTCTGGATAGTATGCATCCTATTACTGAGACCTCTGCGTCCGTCAACCCGTTGTTGGTATTCTGTATATTAATATTAATGGATCGAAAATGATCATTCTTATCCTACACGAGATCTCTCGCGATACTTTTTCGAAACCTAGATGTTCTTGAGCTTAATGAATTTATTTTTCTGTGTATCTATTTCTTCGAAACAAGCCATCGGTCATGCTGAGAACTGAGTTGCTACAAGTTATTTTAACTCACCGACTCGAGGCTTTTTTACAATTTGAGGAGCGAATGCGGTCAGTTCCAGATGATTCAGAGCAGGTGTACGTGAAAGTGTGTATAGATGACAGAAAGATTTCTATCTGAATAGCGATACCTCTACAGCGAAGAACAAGATGAATCAAGACAATCAAGACAGGGGGCCTGAAGTGTAGGGCAGTCGCATTCCCCTCCGGAAGAACTTTGATGCTTTCATGCCTGAGGGACGAACTCATCGATGGATTCGGGTCGATTTCAAATCACTCACATCCAACTATCGTCGCACCCCACACTGGATGGGTTTAGTATTTATCATTGAACTCGAGCAGATCATCGCTAGCTAAAAACAATAATGTCATTCAATCGAGGAATGGTTTCATAACGGTAAGCAACGTTTACCATAACATACTTCTTATTCTTTCGGATCTTCCGTGACATTCGTCCCAGTCCCCTGTTCGGCCTCACTACTGGATGTGCGTGCATCGAGATCAGATATAATTTCAATTATACTAGGAAAGGGCATACCAATACAGACACATACGTGATGGAAGGTATAATTTGTGATTCGGCTTCAGAACCCCCAAGCAAAGTAACAATCCTGAACAGAGCAAGGATATGCGGCTAGTACTCTGATAGCTGAAGTGCTACGGACTTTGTCATTAATCCAAGCAACTGCCCTCATAGATCAGTGAGACACAGACCTGATATCCCGCTTTCATAACTTTTACGGTGGATCCTATTGATCGTGAGGATGTGTTAGATAAAATAGGACGAGGCAAGGGGATTCTGGATGACGACCAGGTAGAGTTTCGAAAAGGGCACTGTATAATGGCGTAGGAGTAGGCAACAATATAATTCCGGGAGCTGGAGCAGTGCCCGATTCCAGAGGATATATGACACACAGTGACACACCAGAGGGGACACGGCGAGGATAGAGGTGACGACGTTAAAGGGATAATGATCGGAGCACGTACATCGATTCCGTAGTTTCCAGCCAGCGGAAGTGATACATTCAAGCATAGAGGAAGCAGGGGCAGGTGCTGATATATCATAGTGGGTCATTCTGGACAGGGAAAGCAGATACTGAACGGAGGGCAAGAGACCGAGCGTTAGCAAGTGTGTACAAGATACAGGGAGAACAGTCGTTGTTAGCATGATTGGAAGAGGCTGGTGGATGACTAAGATCTTTTAAGGTACGTATACGATAGGTGTACAATTGGTGGACGACTAGGAAGAAAACGAAGCGGTTCTGTTACTGCAATCCAAACTCCGTCCGGCATTGCCCGGGTGTTCGATACGCGTTTCCATGCCGACAGGGACAACGACATCGGTGCGTCATGTTGCATAGTTCATCAGTTCTTGGTCGACAAATGAGAACGACATGACAAAACGGAGATCTGCAAAGAAGGGGAAGATTCCAACGACGTCACGGTGAGATAGCTCTTCTTAATGTCACCAAAACTGTACAAATCCAGAATCTTGCGACTTGTGATTGGAATAACGAATGGAAAGAGTGATCGTACCTAAAATGTCCGTTCATACGGCTCCGACTTTTGCCCCATCAGGCCCTCTATGACAGTCTTCCCCTGCAGCGGTAGCAACGACGGGAACAGAGCTGTTGCTCTAATCGTTAGTTTTTGGGAGGTGAAGGGATCTATTTGATAGCAGAACTCGCTGTGGTGAATACGTGCCAAGGAACGAGAGTATGAGATGTATATTTAGACAAGGGGAACAACGGCGACTTCAAGTTGAAGTGCATACGCTGGTGTTCCAAAGAAATCGAGTTGAAATTATGTTGCATCGGGATAGTCAGATGTTCGAGAATACAGAACCGGGGATACAAGGAAGCCAAAGTGAGAGCCCGACTGATCAGAGACAGACTAGAGAGTAGCGAACGTCATAGCTGAAGCTGAAGGCCATGCCAGGAGTAAGCTGATCCCACCTCAGTATACACCAGCTATCTACTTACTAGTAGCAGTCGAATTATTCGAGTCGGAGTACTCAGTAGGGACTCTGAACAACCAGCGTGCCACTGTAGCTTCAAACCCCGCCGGCATGTTCCGTGGTCAATATTGTGGCGTTAGACAGCTAGGCGTACCGCTTCCGTATCTAAATCTCGTCTAAAATATGATGTCGTCCATGAGAGGCGTACTCTACCTCCGAGTCCTCTCGTATGAGTCAATCACCTCATATAAATGACGTCTCACAACGTAAGCGGATACCAAACCAAGAAGTACACACACCAATAACTCTATCGACACAGCAGCTGTCAGTCTCATCCAATCTGCCCATCCAATTTCCGGATACACCGACACCATGACACGATTCATTCATCGTACGTTCACCTCTCATCTACTTGTTTTCTCTTATACCCGCCCAATTTGATACACATGAGAAATATGCGACTTTCAGTGTCGAATCTCTCATCGGGAGTACTTCCGAGTCTTTCCCCTAGTATCCGATGGGTGTACCATTTCATACCCTCGTGCTGAACTGATGTCGATTTAGCGAGGGTGGGTCATCGTCTATCTCTACTTTTCTTCCTCTACTCCGTAGCGGGAGATTAATACGATCCACGTGAGCATACTCTCAACGGACGCTCCGAACTATACACTTTTACTGACAACCCTGAATTTGATGAATTCATGGCTAACAAAGTGTAAATATCATCCCTCGAAGCAGCAAGTTCCAGTGAGTGCATGCTGTTCGCTCGTCAACTCCCCGAAACTAATTTCAGAAGATAGCAATCATGTTACAAATACGCAATATTCTAAACGCAATGCCCACGGAACGGCAAAATCGATATCATTACCCGTTCGGCATCATTCCTTTCACGTTGACGGCTCCGCGGCTCTACCAACGTACCAGTTTTTCTCCTTCAACCAGTGTTCTATGTGAAATCCATATCGGAAAGGTATCACGCTTATGGTCTTCGGAACCGACAGCTGACACCGTTCGTTCAATGAGATATCAATTCACAAAATCCACACAAGATCCTATTGACTCGACTCAAAACACAACCGGCTCAAAGAATGTACGCCTCATCGCCTCCAAAGCTGTAGCTAGCATATCGATACAATTTGACAAACAATAAATATCTTTATCGCAGCCTAGAAAGTTATCGCTATTGTTCCAGTCATCGAAAGAAAAGAGTGAAAAAAACAGTCATAATGGTAACCCTATTTAGTATCCTCCCTTCTTTCCAACGTACCCCAATCCAAGTCTGAGACGTAACCATCCGAACTCCTCATGTGCGATCATGGTAAACGACACCTCCAACATCAAATTACTTCATGCTCAACCTCCCCACCCCCTCGTAGTTCTTCAACCGATCCATGTCAGGGATGAAATCTAGCAGCTTCATTCGTCGATGCCCGATGACATAGGTGCTGCCTGGTGGATCCAGATAACACCAGATCTCTTTAGGAACCCACAATAATCGTCCCCCACTGTTAGAGCCTAGAACCCATCCAGTCGGTTGATAATCTTCATATTCTATGCCCCGTCGCGGCGAGATTTCTATACTCCATTGTGGTGAGGCGGAGGAGGAATGTATGGAGGGCAGGGTACCGGCAGCATCTGGACGTGGAGTTGTCCCGTCAGTGTGGCGGGCAGAGAGATCCCACATGGTGATTTGACCATAATATGATGATATCAACTTGGAGCCATGGATATACAGACGGTAGAAGGAATTCCATGAGGTGAAGGTATGCACAAGCGTGCCCTTCTCAATGTCGTAGATTATAATCCTCTTCAAGTTGTCGTTCGTGAGAGCTAGTAAGTTGGCGTTGAGAGCCTCAGGATTCGCGCTATAAGGACCCCCAGGGAGAGAAAAAGTCCGAAGACATGTTGCAGATTTGGGATCCCAGACATTGATGCCATAGTTGGGGCGAGTCATATCCTGGCTGACTACCCAATCTTTACCGAGAGACACCAGCACGTCTCCCTTCTGAGAGAAGAACAAGGTATCCAAATGTGTGTATTTTGTAATGAGCAGTGGATGAGATGAATGATCTCCTTCGAGATTTACGATTTCAATTGTGCCCAAATTGGATGAAAAGGAAGCAATGAGGCCATTGCTTGAAACTACAAAGCGATACCAGCTCCCTTCAAGAGAGATCTCATGTAGGTCCTGCTCGGGGTCCCCATTGCTGGGTATCATGAGAATCTTCCTCGACTCCAAGGGGGAAAATACAATGTGTTCTTTGAAAGTTAGCCGAGACACATACACATAGAGATTGCAGATTGATTGTCTCTCTCTAGGCTTGTAGAGTACATTCCCCGATGATGTTTGAACTGTCCCATCGTCTAGGGCCAAATAAATGGTCTTATTGTCGGCACTAAACACGGCAGCAGTGACAGCTTGTGGGTACTCCATTGGCCAATATTCTTGCAGGAGCATACAGTCAGTAGAGCTGCGAACATGAACAGTACCGTCCCCCGAAAACGATAGAAACTTGGTCCCATCTGGCGAAAAGGAAATCGAAGTGATCCATTTGGTATGGCCTTGTATGTTCGCTTGATCAAATCGCTCCTGATCTGAGACCTGGGAGCCATGGCACAGCTCCCATGTGTAGACAGTACCACCCACAAGTGCGGCAATTTGCTTTCCATCTGGGAGGAAAGTCACTTGATCAATGCCATCTGGTGCCACTATAGCCACTATAGGATCTTGGTATGGTTTTCCTGACTCAGTCTCGAAGATTTGGATTGTATGCGTCAACAAAGCAGCAATCAGGGAGCCATCTGGAGAGAATGTACATTTTCGGAAACCGGTTATCGGACTGCGATTGTTGGCGGTGTATGGGCCAAAGACCTGTTCATTAGACTTGAAATCATACAAGACGAGCTCACTTGATTTAGCTCGCAGTATATGAGATTGGGTCTTTGGGCTGAAGCATAGGTCATAACTTTCGAGGTCGGAAAAGGCCCTCTGCAAAGTAATAGTAGCAGTTGTCCTATTTATGCTCCAGACAGCACCGTTCGAAGCCAGGTAAGCTCCGTCTGGGGACCAGGTGATCTGATAAGCATTATGATCAATTTTGATTGAACACATGATACCCTCTGCTATGCTCCAAACAGAGATCAGGCGTGATGAAAGGATCGCCAATTGGCCACTATCTAGCGGATGGAATGCTAGTGCGTCCATAGATCCTTTCAACATAGTACCGTAGATTTCCACTCGACCGGTCTCCACATCCCAGATACTGATGCCACCCTTGTCGCGAAAGTATCCCGCAACCCTTCTGCAATCGGAGGACACAGTGATGCATTCCGGTCTACAATGCAGATCCTCAGGATATGGCTTCTCAAATTGAGCGCTCAATTGGGCTGTCCCGTCGTCACCAAGTAGCTTCCACTGAGCCCAGAGTGAGCCGAAGGAGCAATCGGATAGGAGGAGTAACCTATCAGGGCTGCAAGCAAGGTAATGCCTACATCCAGCTGTGCACGACAATGCGCTGGGAAAGATATCATGATTGTGGGTTAACTGGGTAACAGTACCAGGTTGGGGGTTCCAGTTGTGTATCTTCGTGAATGGGGGACAGTGGGCTGATACGTATACATGGAGGGCACTACCAGAGATAGCTCTGTCATATTCGCGTATGAACATCCGTAGATTGGTCCACAGGGTCGCAAGCTCGCTATCTGTATCCTATGAATCATTAGTATTACTACAAATCCATACTGGTGACTAGACACTTACTACAACAAAGGTGTAAGCGATATCACATGCCCTCAGAGTGTCATGTACATTGCCAACTAGACTGACTACCTCCAGCCAGAAGAGTAGCTTTTCCTTCGAGAACGTCCGCAGCGCCGATCCTACATCCTCCTGCCAAGTCTGAATCCCCTTCAGGTGATGCCACCAGTATATTGAAGCATATCTCAAGGCCGGAGATATATGCTTCTCGATGCGTTCTTTGAGATCGGCATAGTCCTTGTTCAGTCGACCTGATGTCTCGAAATTGCATATATTGAAGCGAAGCTGCTCGGACATGACACGGAAGCAGCACAATACGAGCTGGTGATTTGTATCAAAGCCAGCCAACGACCAGGGCTTGCCACCGCTGCGGGTTACATCAGTGAGATAATCGCCAAACGATGCGTGGAGTGGGCGAATGGGCCATCCGGGACTGTGATCGAAAAGGCAGTGGAAGTCTTCAAATATACCGCGGCATGATTTGCTCTCCAGATAACCCATGAGCTGATCAATGTCGATGTCAGAGAACCTTGCCTTGGACCGTAGGACGATCGTTGCCACAGCTTTAAATCGTTCGCCTAGTCCCAAGTGCCAGTCGTTCCTGGCATTCAGCACTGTGGCATATAGCTGATCCAAGCCTTTTGCATGGACATGGTCACTCCGAAAGAGGACACTTTCCAATGTCTCAACCGGATCATTGGTCCCCAGTAGAAACCTTGATAATGTGGATGCCCAGATAAAGAGCCCCTCCGACATTCGCGCAGCCCGGTCTAAGTTGTATTCTTTTGGCCAGTCACTAGGCATGCGTTTCACATTCCGTAGGTGAGCTAGCTCAGACGACAAGTAGAGACGAATTTCTGGGATTACATCTCGCATATCAGTCAGGGAGATTGGTTTGATATTCGAATGCTGCCAGTACACATTTTCGATATCCGACTCGGGTCGACTCGTGATGAGGAATCGGAAGTTGTTGGGAAGTTTTGTGAATTCCTTGGCAATGAGGGGTAGTAGCGATCGTCTTGATTTAATGTCACCATACTCGTCCAAAGCATCAATTACAATGACGACAGGCCCAAGAAGAGATGGGGCAGCATCATGGAGCGGGCCACGAATGAGATGAGTAAACTGCTTTTCAATGTCCCTGTTGACGAGCCTTCGGTCTCGTTCAATGGCAGCTGATATTTTTGATCGTAAAGCAGGATCGGCGTCTGCGAGTTGGGAAGCCATTGTGTGTATAACTGCATCGCGATCGGTTTTATCTCTTTCGAAAAATAGAAATGCTCCTAGACGACCCAGTTCATAGAAGCGTGCCGAGACAGTATTCGCAATGGTACTCTTTCCCGACCCAGCGAGCCCATGCAGCCACAATATGTTCTGTTCGTCGTCATTGACATTCTCGACCCAGTCCGTAATTGTCTGCATAATACCTTCACGAGTACCATGGAGACACAGTGGCCGATGTGCGGCATTCATGTCAGACGGTTTAAGGACGTTGATGGCGCTAAATTCACCTGCATCACAGAAATTGTCAGTTGTACTGAGTATGAGGGGGGGGGGGGGGGGGAAACGTACGTAGTTCTTCTACAACCCCAAGGACCTTGGAACTGACCAATCCCGTATGCAGCTGGACCTTTTCCATCAGACTCTCCCGAAGTTTGATGAACTGAGCAGTAAACTCGGCGATCTTTGTGCTCGATTCCGCCAGCAGCCCCTTCGTCGCCCTCTCTGTTGGTCCATCAGTCTCATTCAATCACTAGTCGACAGAAAACGTACTCGCAAAGCTAGGCTTAAGGTATGTGCATATAAAGGTTGCACATTCTGCCACTTGTTTCAGTAAGTCCTCGATGATCGGGCGGAGAGGAACCGCATCCTCCTTGATTTTCTCTGCGTCCTCAATGAAGCCAAAAGTAGCCTCAATCGTGGCGACGAGGTCAATAATCTTCTCGTCCGTGGTGTACTGCTTCTCAACCACCTGATGAATCCGCTATAAGCAATGATAGTGATACTTAAATATGAGATAGGACGTACCTTGTATAGTGACGAGCAGACCTGCCATGCAAGATCAACCCATGGATGCAACTACACCAAGTGAAGTCAGCGGACTCATAGGTATGGCGAAGTGGTGAAATACCTGTGCCAATTTGTCAATTGTACTGACAATCCCGCTCAGCTTGCTCAACCTATCGCGAAGCTGCCGTACTCTTTCAAACAGGCTGTCGGGGCCGAGTCGTTCATTTACGGCGGTATTTGCTTCCGCGAGAAAGTGTTGTGCGGCATCTTTGGAGAACTCTTGCATCTGTACGCTCGGTTCTTGCATCTCCTCAAGTAGATCCGCCGTATCATCCGTTACATCTTGTGTAGTTTCGGGTAGATCTTGTATTCCATCGTCTAGCGACTCCTGCGTGCCTTCTTCATATGGGATTTCGCCTGCATCTTCGCTCGAGGGTTGTCCCTCATCCTGAGAGCCTCGGTAGCTGGCACTAGTCACGATCGTACCGATGAGACGTCTCTCCCCTGTGCCTTTAGTGTCATAAAGTTTCAAATCTTCTGGCACAGTGTAAAAATGACCGAGTGAGCAAAACAGTCCTGATTTAAATAGAACGAGATATACTTTGGAAATAGGACGTTCCAGACGATGGGAGTAAATCCGATACTGTGCACTCCGCCTCGCCAATAGTGCGATCGCGCCCGATGGTAGGGGCGTGTTTGAGATAGAACCGTGCAATCTGATTATTCCCAATTCCATTCCTTCGAAATGTCATCAGCTCTAACCGTATAGCACTTATCGAATAAGGCATACAATACGAATGCCTCTTCCCACTGGGCATTAACATCACGGATTTCCTTTGTCTTCGGACGGTGTATAAAGTCGCTTGTCTTGATTTCGATTTCGACATATAGCTTTGGAGGTTTACGGATAAACCGCTTTTCTAGCTGTACATCGGACACTCGATGGACTACAATGAGTATTCGTGATTTGTGAGTATGCGAATTATCTAGCTTGTGTATCGGACGTACTGTGTAAAACGAGATTAGGGGGAAGTGCCATAGACAACGTTCCTACGTTAGCGTCAGTCAGATAGAAAACGCGGGTGGGGTATGGTGAGAAGTGAGTAGGATGGAGGGCAGAGGATGCTCCGGTGGAAACCGTGTATAAGAGCGCTTCGGTGTGAGAAGGAGCCACTGCCTCAACAACATCGAGGCAGGGTAAGAATGGCTTTGAGAAGCACGTCGACATATCCCCATACAGTATGTTCCTTGGTAGTAGGACACGCAAATTAGAAACAGGAATAGACAACGGGCTGCTCATCATAACAAAATCTCGCATGTAATCTCAGTAAATAAAAAAGAAGGCATATACAGTTCCTTAGAAAGTATTGAATACATGTAAATTCACTCAATCTCACATTCCAAATGTCGTACTAACGTCTTCTCACACATACCATTACCTTCGCAGAAGCGGATGTAGTATTTGATCAAAACATAACATCAAATCCGCCCGGTTCTTATTTTAATGGCCAAGACAGCCTAGCGCCGAAACACCAAAGAACGACCTGAAAGTGCGACGGGTCATAAATAACTTATCAGCATAGGTACGTATCTCGGAGACTGTTGAGCGTACTTACTAGAAAGCTGGCTGGACGTCAATATCCATGAGGTTTGGCGATTAAAACCAGGTCTAAGTGTTCGAGGAATGACAACTGCAACAGACGATCTAATGTCTATGATGGGAGATAGTGAACGCAATGTCGAGGGATGTACAAGGTCAATGTCAGAAAAGAGTGGGAAGAAGAACAATCTCGTGTGGTCATATCGCCTCGTATCCAGTAGAAGAGAGCTCGTATTCTCAAACGAACGAGGTGAGGATATAAGTTGTGATCTCATCTGTCATTAATGACGTAGACTGTAAATATCGTCAATTTGTTGTAGCGTTTAGACAATGAGGAGCCGTGATAACAGAACGTGGATGGAGGACGGGACGTATCTAGAATCGCCATACGTCAGACTCTCATCTCTCTCTGAGATTTCAGTAGTGTCAAGAGCGACACAAAGATTCCGATTCCGATGAAGCAAGAGCTCAAATCATCGACGGGGTGGCGGGTAATGATGGTGTTGGAGAGTGATTATTCGATTTTCGTAGATGGATAGACATCCGTCTAGTGATGGAGGACGCCCATTAGAGACCAGACGGGCAAGCTGAACAAGTATGTATCAAAGAGCGTACATTGAACAAGACCTAGATGATCGGGAAGACTGCCTCCCAGAAAGCTATAGGTCCCGGTGTTATATTGCGAGGCAAGTACTCTCCTGCAAGTTAGCAGAAGTGCACACGCCACGGGGAGCTTTATGCAGCAGTCGGGTAGTACACAGACGAGGTTGAGACATTCAACTCGAGCAATCGACCAGATCTAGCTACGTCGACATCCTGACCTTTTCTGATAAATGAGTTTTCAATAAACATACACATGTGACGAACAGGGCGGATTATTGATCAGTGGATTCTAAGAGCGAGATGAGTATTATATCTAGAGAAGGTGACTAGTCGTTTAGTAGAAAATAGTGAGCGCGAGCATGGAAACACTCACAGTCTTGCTATACCATGTCACCTAGCTCCATCTCTGACTCTCATCGAGTTATCTCCAGTTTAGACTTACACTCCTCGTCGATGTACTCCATGATTCTACGAGTGGTCTTCTAACGAAGATCCCATCTTCCCAGCTAATAATCTGTATGCCGAGATCGAGGTATACGAGACACAGCGATGTTTGCGATATACATGGGCAAGACCAAAGGTTGACCAAGAAAAAGGCGAAGACCTGATACAACCGTCTGCCAGTGGTAGATAAGGCGAGAAAAAGTCAGGATTATATCGCCCATTACCAGAGAGACATAAAGCTATTTCATGCAGGAAAGAGACTAGATACGAAGGGAGAATGAGAGGCCAGGATATCGGCAAGAGTAAGAACTTCCAAGCGGGGCCGCAGCAGGAGACCTGTGACGGAGTAAGACAGTTCTGAGGGGAGAGCTTTGTTTCTACTCGGACCATGATGTTTGGAGTGCCCTTGACCTGCACTGGGTTCGAGAGCAGGAAACTGCAGAACGTTTGGCATCAGTAGAGACAATAACGTTTCGTCGAGGAGAAAGAAAACGACAGTGGCTCTGCATTGAATGCCAGACGGAGACCAAGCTTCGAGTTTAAAACCCCGACCGGCATTTCCCGTGGTAACTGATCAAGTCGAGACTTTCAACCTATTCAAGCCACTGTCAGACCACTGGCCATTCTCTGAATTGATTTCTCTTCGACACTTGTTTCAAATAGTCTACAACGATCATGCTAAAAAGCCCAACGTCTGATAACTTTCTCCTCACCTACTTCCCGTCTTGCTCTACGCTTACTATGTGCCTCGACACTACGCAGAGGCATGCATTTCTCTCCAGCAGCAAGTTTCTTTCGTAAATCAAGATTACCTCGTGTGTATGTTTTACTGTACAATCCTCCCAGCGTACGCCATTGCCTACCATATATGTATTTCCTTCGCACATGGTCGATACCTCGATTTATGTATACGTACTCGATAGATTAGTCGACATCATGATTCTACTATCGACATGAGTATCCTTCCCAGAAGCTTGATACAACAGTGATGCAACATCCTGATTTAGACGCAAAGGAAGGCCCCAGCATCGTTGGGGTTTCCCCCTTTAAACATGGACATTTGTGGGTACTGAGTGCACGTATAAATTAGATGAATCAGGGTTCAGAATACAGCCTATAGGTTACCCACCTTGCACAGAGGTCGAGTAAACCCTACACCCTCGGTGAAATTGTTGTGATTCCAATATGTTGCCGTGAGCGTCTCAGGAGCATGTCCCTCCTCGACCCATCTTACCATGGCAGCAACGATGTTATGTTCAGCGTCGAGGGAAGCCGGTGGCATCCCCATAGATGCCTGGCGAAGGCGTTTGCTCCAAAGCCACCCTGACGATGAATGCATTATAACTCGCCGCGTTACAACCACAAATGAGGATGAAACCCACCAGACTATCAATGACGACCCGATCAACACATGATTGAAAATCACGGAATAATTGTGCTTCACAACTCACCAATGCTGCATTCCAGGAGCGGTAAATAGGCGGTATGAATCGTCGATGTCAAGCTGCGTGTTTGCCTGGGTGAACGCATGGACAGTTTCATAGAAGTGAATCGAATTTCCAGAACTAATCAGCTGGTCTGCCCAACCAACATATTGAAGAATCTTTCCGTTGTGGGCGGGTCCGAGGAATGCTGTCAAGTCGGGGTCGACGACCTAGGTAACGGAATCAAGAACGTTCTTCGAGTGATTGATTCATATTCACTTACATCCATCGTCCCAGGGTTTATGGTCTCTCCAAGTTGTATGACAGTGTCGTTAAGTTGATCTATGGTGAAGGAAGTATCGCTAGTCAGAAATATCAGCATCCGTAATAATCACGTATAACATCAGACGAACTTGAGCACAAAGAATCGGTAATAGTCAGGGAGAATTTGGAAGGCGAATGTCCCAACTAGACCGAAGGGATAACCAACTTCTCCACCTGGATAATATCCGTTGAAAATGAATTTCTGATTGGTTTCGAAGTATGTCGAAAAGATCTTATGGACAGCAGTGATTTGTTCCACATTGAGGCAAGTGGATGTATTTTGCCCGGGACGACATGTAAGTGTCTCGGGTCGGAAGCTACGGGTATTAAGGTCAATAGAAGCAATACTTAATGAAGAGATATTCTTAGCATACCTGCATTTTCGGGGATCATTAAGAATTCCGTCCTCGAGCTTGATTTTAGTATAAGTATGCATGAAACCGTTCTATTGGGTCAGATTTCACTCACACCGTCAATAGCGTCGCACTGCTTTAAAACCTCGGCATGAATAACGTTGGTCCAAGTATCCGCAGGTATGAAGCGAGGCGAATCAAAAGGCATGACCTGAAGATTCACGTGGATACCCCATGGTGACAAGTGGGCCATCCAATTGGCAGGCGAACCCACTATCTGTGAAAACAAAGCGTTACCGTGGAAGTGATATTCGTTACCAATAGACCAGAATGGGAGCCGGAACTCACGATACCATCGAAATCCTCTGGGAATCTTTGCGCTTCTTTCAGGCTGTAAATCATCTGATAAGATTACGTCTGTGGTCTCTGGGGTATCATATGATTCTTACCCTTGTCGTCCACCTCAATTGTTCAGGCGATGATGAGTCAAGGAGATAATGGTAGTACAATGAAATCGTACCAGTAGAGCACCCCAAATAATATGCTTTGTGATGGGGTTTGCCATAGTATTGTTGTACAACTTCTTTTCCGGCCACAGTGCTGAGATGTAGAGCACGCCAACTCCAATCATTTATTGCGTTCTGGGTCTCTATAGTTAGGAAACATAAGATTATTGGGAAACTAAGGCCTACGTCGTTATGTGGTCCCGCCCATGATCCGTCAAGAGGGGAAGATAAATGACCAGTGTCGGTGGACATGCCAGCAACTAGGGCAAGCTATGGTTAGCTTCTCCGAGATAATATCATAGAACTGACATCCTTGTACTATAGCCACAAATCCTAGATCGGCAACGTTAACTGCAGGATGTTTAGTTTTGAGTAAGAAGGACAACACTAAACTGACTTACCTCCACCTCCGAAGCCACCATTGCCGAGACCCAAGAAACGACCGTTCCATGCTTGTGGCTCTGGAAGCCAAATCTCTGCATGAGCAGTGGATTTAGCAGTGGCGTTCGTCGTTATGGCAAGCACGACTCTGCAGAACGCAGGCAGGTCGCTAACATCAATGCTTGAAAATGGGTTAGTAATCGCAACTGTGTCATTAGCTTTGAAGAACGTGGTGTTGGCCACAACGGCATTCACGGATGGGTTGCGTAACGTGAATGTCGAACAGCGGGTCTGTGTCGAAAAAACCAGCTGCGATGCTTGTAATAGCAGGACACCTACGCTGAGTAGGGGGGAAAGAGAAAGCATGTTGGACCTGTGAGATATTCGAATAGAGCATCCCGGTCACACTATATATACAAAACGTGAATGCTCTTGGAATATCTTGTACTCAGAGCGGTGGCAAGCGACGTAGGTTCTTCAATAACATCAGACCATCGAGCACTGCGAATTTTCTTTTCGGGACGAGTACGCCTGTATTCGTGTATCCTCGCCCTTAATTTAGTTGCCAGGGATGTCGTTCCGCCTCTGTACGATTGGTGGGTTAGACAACCTTGTGGTAGTAGTCTGATTCTAGACAAATATAACAAGACTGTTAATTCAGTTCTGTGAAGCGAGGTTACATATAACCTTTCGCCAAACCTCATGCACACGAGAGCAGCTTAGAAGTGCGAAGTCAGCTGGTATACTGCGGGGCGAGACGAATGATTGGAAAGGGAGCACAGTTGATCTCGCAGCCAACTCGCAGCAACGAAGACCAAGTGTACGTGTGATTCTCGTGTTTGGGAAGGGGGGACACTCACACTATAGAACGGATTGGGCCTGTACCTGTCACGCCACCTCGGTAGTTTCCGGAGTAAGGGCGACATTAGTTCGATACAACCAGTATTCTCCTTCCTCGCCAAGCTTCCTAATGTCATTTATCGAACATTTCATGGGCCATCCCAAGTGTTCTTGATAACACGACTGTGGAAGCTCCGATTGACCTGTATATTGCCCAGTACTTGGCTGAAGAGGACACGCAGCAGAGAATTCGGCTGGACTGTTCACGTAGCTGTACAACTTGATCCCGCCCAACTGCGGACCCTCTCAAACATACCATCAGCCACAGGTACGCTCGTCAAGATCGATCTAGTCGTTACGCGTTGTGGATAGGACCCAGCGATATTTACAAAATGCAAGGGTTGAAGAGGAGGGAAGAATCAGAGGTATGGCTAAGACAGATGCGAAGACGCGAAACAATCGCCGACAGACAGAGTGAGATAACGCGAGAAGATACTGTATGTCGCATGTTAGGAAGAGTGATCTATTGAAAGGTTAATAGAATGACGAATATGGGGAGTAAACATGCCTGTACCGTATAGTAATATAGCTCAGACATGTACCCCATAAACCCCCTCTACTTATCCTTCGCTAGCATTACCCAAATAGATTGTAGGGATTTGAGTCGTCATTTGAAGTGTCATTATGCTAAGGATCGAAAGGGGATGTTTACGAAGTCGATCCTCAATGAGGATATACCAAGAGACACTAGACCTGGGGGCAGTTTCGTCAAGGCGAAATCGGGTATGAATCGAAAGCAGGAGGAGAGAGTAACGAATTCCAGATGGTGACCCCCGCACCTTGAAGACCCACGGGATCTTCAAACCCCGCCGGAATGTTCCGTGTTCCTCGGATTCCACTGATTGTCGGAAGGCAGCCTCAAGAAACCCTTCAGTGAGACTGGAACGTCTACACAGTAAGTACCGGCTTTATGTGACGTTCCAACTTATACTCACACGGTAATAATATACTCATCTTTAGGCTTTTGCTCCATGAGAGGTAGTCTTCTGATTGTCTGACTCATCTGTGATTAGCTACTGTTGTGGAACCCAGGATTCTTACTATATAGCATACATCCTATATATCCTGACACCAGTATACTGATGAATCGAGCAGACGGCATGCCTTTCATAATCCAAGGGGCAGTCCTGGGTGGGCAGGTGGGGGGGAGAGGGTAGATCTCAGTGAGTAACAAAGTACCCAGTGAAAGGTAACGATAACGAGGGCCCAAGAGCTGCATGTACCGATCTCCGTGGCTACCTTCCAGAAGCGTTTGCCTTATATGGAAGCCAGGCATCCATTTAGGGTAACCGACTTGACTCGGCTTCAGGCTTGCCCTCCTGCATCTTCGAAATACACCTCCAAATTTAATTGTCCTATGGATGTGATCAACGTTCAACAATGACTCGATGAATGTATATTTATGAATAATTCACCTGGGTGAACTCGCACTCCATTTTCTTAGTCAAAGCACGAGTGGCATTCATTCGCAGTCGCAAGGCACTTTGCCACTCTTTACGCTTACGTGGCGATGCACTTCCGGATACTATCAAATCTCGCCGTCGGCGGAACCACTCCTCGCATTGAAAGGTCCACTGACCACAGTTGAAACCGCTCACGTTCCATGCGATCGCTTTGGGCCACCAAGATATATCCGCGGTTTGTTCGCCCTTTCCTGCAGCAAACAGTGAGTTGGGCTTATGTTATATAATGTTTTACTCACCTGTATATACCTTGTACATGCCCACAATGACATCCAATACTTCGTCACTCAAGGTATGGTATTCCAATACGGTATTTCCAGCCTTGACTGTTTGCCATGTGAACGCCCTGTCTTTTGCGGCGGCAACAACGACAGCGTTGATATCCACGTTTGATTCCATCGCCAACCGCCAGATAATGCCTCCATGACGAAGAGCTGCAGTGGCAATGGACTTGTCTTTGAACAGCTCAATCCTGCGTTCAATGTATGCCCTATAGTCGGCTACAGAGAAAGTGTAGCCCTCTCTTCGGTAAGGAGTCTCGTACAGAGATGGTAAACACCAAGGTCGTGGTACCGGCGTGCTTGATGACAACATATATACTGACATGCCTCTTTCCAAGAGAGGACGGGCAATTTGCGCATTTGCTGGACCCCAACCTCGTCGCAGAATCTCACGAATGGCGATCCGGCTGTCAACGGCGATCATCCAGCCTACCATACGTGTATTCACCGTTTGGATTCCATACAGTCTGGTTTTTGAGTCGTTCTTGGTAAACGTTGTAATCGAGAATCCCCACACATTGTGCAACCGTAAGAAGTCGTCGTCTTCGAGGTGGCAATCAGACAGGTGAACAGGTACACGTGTATCTGCCTTTGTCGCGGTATAGAATTGTAGGATGGATTCCACCACTGGCTCGGACTTCCAATCTGGTATTTTTAATACCTCTTCTTGGACCATGGCACGTAACGCCATCAGTAAGAGAAGAGGTGTAGGCTCCAACGCGACTTGGGGTGCGTCAACGACATTGGGGATCTTGATACCATAACGGTACTTGAGGACATCGAGAAAGCTCTCCATCTGGGCGGAAGTGAATGAAAGCTCAAGCCATTCCCCTTCATTTGTGGCGAGACTTTTGTGATTGGGATTTGGACGGCCGAGCTCGGGAAGTTCGCCCTCCTCGACCTCATCATCATCGTGCCTGTCTTCATGGTCATGAGTGGTGTCACGACAGCCAACAATGGTGCAGGACACAGATTCGATAGGTGCAAAATCGCAAAAGCAGTCCCATTCGTTGTCGAACTCGTCATAAACCCTCTGGTTAGCTGTGTATGACTCCCATACACGCCTCTGATCCCACTCAGCAACCTTCTTGCGTACGAACCAGGGAAAGACATCGATGGTTTCCCACTCGTAGACCTGTGACGTTGACTGCAGAACCTTGCCTTGCGCCCGCATCATGTCTAGCTCTTTATCACTGTACATAGACAGATCACGGCGATCGTTCTGTACCTTCCGACGCCTAAAGAACTCAGACAGAGCGTCATGATGAGTATGGACCTGTTTATGACCAACAGGAAGGGTGTTATCTTCCTCTCGGTCAGACCGCGAAGGTTCACGGGGTACCTTGTTGGAGTCAAGCCGGTTACGGTCTCGATTGGTGTTATCGACCTGAGGCAGTGGATGCCCTATGCTTCGATAATCTCGCACGTCGTCTGTGTTATCGACTTCCACCTTGCCCTGTGTAAATTTCTTCTTCGCGGTACATAGTGTTGCACTTGTAGGATAGAGATCTTTGGCCAACTTGTACTTTATCGTTTCTCCGTGGGGAAAACACAACCACATTGGTATGCAGGCCTCATGGAAAACGTCAAGGAGAGACCAGAATCCCCATTCTTCATACATGTTGACCACCATACCCCGACGTGGAGTATCCGGTGTAAAGTTCATCAAAATCGGACTCTTCCCAATCCTATCGAGCCAAAAGGGAGGAAATGGGACCTCAGAATCCGACAGTGCTCTGAACCATGCCGGTGGCTCCACTTTCTCACCACGATTCGATGCGGCAATAGCACATGCGATGAGACACTGCCATGCTAGGAATATTCGACGAGTACGATGTGCTGCTCGACGGGCAGCGAGCTCTGTAGCGTGTGTTCCATGGAAATTTGTCGACTGTGGGTATGGAGGTAACCTGGTCCTGAGGGGCGCCAGTGACAGAAACTTGGCTCGCAGCACATCGTACGTGGCCACCATACAATATTGCAGTTGAAGCCAAGTGTCGGAGACCGCGGGCTTTAGAGTAAATTGCCCATCATCCGTCTCCTCGATAGGTATCTTGTCAAACGACATACCGAGATGCCTAAAGAGAGGATCACGAGCCAGCGACGGGTAGCGAGGTAGAAATGACAGGTACCAGAAGTTGTCTTGTGCCCATACCCGCCTAGTCAGCAGCGAGATATGAAATGGTTCGTCCTCTCGCAACTCAAGACCGTTCCCGGCGGGGAGCTCGGCGCAACGCTCGACGTTTGACACCATGACACAATGCTCAGTCCAGAACGTTTCAGGGAAGCTCAAAGCCACAGCGGGCAAAGCGTTTCCAGACATATAGTATCAAATTGATGGTGTGCCAAGGTAGATACTTCAGAAAAAACGATGATTGAAGAGGAGGAAAAAGTGTATATTTAGTTTATCTACATGATCTAAACTAGTAGTGATGTAATGACTTTTGATTAGATAAGGCACGACAAGTCTATCTAGGTGAGGAAACCGTGTCACGGTGGTGGTATGTCCCCGACCGAGTTAGTGGGTAGCTTAAGAGAGGAAAAACCGCTATCGTGCACTCGCCTCCCTGTGTTCTACTCTAGCAGACCATGAACTAATTCGCCTGTTGCACCCGGAAGCGTTTTCAGTACCAAGAGGCGAAGGATTCAGCATCAGTCGTAATAGCAGGCGAAGGCAGTTTATCAGCTGGTAGAGGCAGGCCCTAGCTTCCTTATCCGCCACCTTATTGTAAGAATAAATCGGACTATTGCAGTGTATCAAGATAAGGATCTATATGCTTCAAAAAGAATCAAACACTTCATATTCCTATCGAGTGGCAGGAACACTTGAGAGTGAGGTAGGTAGATGATCACATGTTGGTGACGCGACAGTCTGTAGGACCAATGGAGGTTTGCGATGACAGCAGCATCCAGGGAAAAGCTTTGAGTGGCTAACGAGATGAAGTTGCACGACGGATCGAACAACTTCAGACGAGAGACGGATCCATGAAGGAGCGTCGCAGCAAGATTGTCATCCCGATGATTCTACGTTGTGGACGTTCATATCTAGAGAGGAAACATAAGTACAAGAGGTAAGAAAAGTCTCGAATCCATTTGTCTCTGAGTTGACCAAAGATTGCAGTACCAACTGTTGAAAGTTACCAGAGGAAGGCAGTTGATCAAAGAGTCGAGTAATGATGTTGGGCAGTTTGTGTTAACTTGCAACTTTTGACTTGAAGGATCGAAGGAGGACGGGAAATGCCGGTCGGAGTCTGAATTGAATTATATCAGAACGACTGCCTTCAAACTGAGTATTACAATCGTATGTGCTATATAATCCTGCTACAGCATATCTAGTGCCTCGAATCATGTCTATTGCCTGTCCAATGTTATATAACATCCAAACCTCCGTATCTGCTCCCTGCACGGTCTTCAACAGACTTCAAGAAGCCTTCGGAATAACCCTGGACTCTATTCAGCATCCCTTGCAACACCGCCCCCTTAGCATCGAGCTTCGATTGCCTCATTTCCATAGGTACGAGCTGGTGTTTGTGGATACGGAAAAGGTCCCATTCAATTGAGTGTGTTACTCTCATATTGCTTAGAACAAAGCCTCAAGATGATTACTCGTGGGCTAACATCGCAATCACCATAATGTTTTCAATCTAATTCTTGAATCATGTATCCCGGTCAAGGGTTAGTATCAGAAGAGTAAATGAGTGCTCCCTGAATGTCCAGTTCCCACTCCACTCCTCCTTCCTTGTCTTCACGCTCACCTCCTCCTCTTTCCCCCAGTCATTCCGAGCGTTCACATCCTGATGCCACAACTCATGCACTTCCACCTCTATTCCGCTCAACGTGTCCTCAAACGCGACACGTACGGGCACGTGGAAACTCTGATTCTCACTTCGGTTCACTACTGCTACACGAAGACTTCGCTTCCCGTCCGAACTCGTGTGAATGATAGCGGAGACATCTAGCTCGGAAGGTGGTTCTTTTATGCTTGAAATCCATGTGGGAAGTGTCTCTCCAGAAAATGCGGGTGAGTCGATTGACACTCTGACTGAAATCCCATCTCGCATGTAACAAGAGAACAGGTAGAGTGGCCAATAGATTGTTTGTCGAAACAGGCCCGTTGCACTACAGACGGGGGAAAAGCTTCGGTCAAAGAGCGAATGCGTAGCGGTGAGTAGCATTACCTCGTGATAAGCGGAGAGATGACATTGACGCTTTGAGCAATACAAGCAATATCGACGACGTCGGCCTGTCTAATGAAGACGTTGAGCCACGAAGCCATAGCCAGTGCATCAGCGAGGGTGTAGAACTGTTGCAATCCATTCTCCGGCGTGCCTATATACGCAACATCAATCATGGTGTGTGAAGCTTACATCTATATTTACATACCAACGGTTTCATCCCACACCCCATACTCGTCGAATGCAAGTTTGATCGGTTTTCCAACTTTCTTCGAGAACCTCTGATAGTACGTTGGTAAGTCCGCTACTTTCAGTGATCAACCTAAGACATACCGCTTTATTGATCAACCCTTTAGCAATCTCTATTGAGTACTCTGCTGCGTCTGGACCGTATACGCTCCGACCGTACTCCTTCTCCACTTCCGTTCGGTCTCTTGGGCCAAATCCGGTATAAAGATGGATGCTGGAAGAGCATATGAGGGAAATTACATCTTTGATTGCTTTTATGCGCAACCTACCTATGCAAATCAATCTTATCGACTAGTCCCTCTAGTACAACATTATCCCAATGGGTCAAACCGGTCTCACCACATCCAACTAATTTGATGGAGGGATCGATCAACCGGATAGCGTGCGCCCACTGTCTAGCCTTGGTTGTGTACGCTTCTGCTGTCTGTTGACCAACCTGCCACTCACCCCATACTTCGTTCCCGAGGGCCCAGTATTTGACAGCATGAGGTTCGTCGCGCCCAGTGTTCTTTCGTCGAAGGTTGGCATAATAACTAGATCAAATTAGGCCCGGTCTTGGATACGAGGAAATTCACAAGACTCACGTATCTCCTGAACCGTTGCAATACTCAATCCAGTGAAGTGCTTCTTCGAGGGTACCAGTCCCCATATTGAGGACAATATACGGCTCGATCTTTGCAACTCGGCACCAGGCGATGAATCTGGTGAACGTCAGCAAAAAGGCGGGTCTAAAATGATTGTATCTTACTCGTCTGTACCGAACTGGTTACTTTCTTCACCACCCCAAGCCAACTCCGGACGTCTCTTCCGCTGTTCCCTAGGGCCGATACCGTCTTCCCACTTGTACGAACTGACATAGTTACCTCCTGGCCATCGTACCATGGGTGTACTCAATTCATCTCTAAGTACTTCTAGCACGTCCTTTCGAAACCCTCATCGGTGAGCAGATCTCGGGGTGTTGCTACGAACTGATCTTTTGGACAAGGTTTTCGAGGGGTGTATGGAAAGTCTGTTGGTCCGGCGGGGAGTATACCCCCATAGATACACCGACCAAGATGTTCCAAGAAGCCCGAGAAGATATACGGCGAGACTGGCGCAATCGGCGCAGAGGGAAATATATCTATGGATGCCTTGTACTTCGTACTCGACATGAAGTGCGGCTGGTGTATGTTTCCAAGATGATCGTTGACTTCAAACAGAGAGGCCCGTGTACAGTGTCTCGTGTTTATATTTCGCCACCACGCTAGAGAGGGGGCGGCATCAACGATAGTCGCTCTTTCCAATCATCCTGGTAGATAAAGAGTACCGTAAGATGAACAGGTGAGGCCAGCATGACCGTAACGATTTGGACCGCAGGGTACCGCCGGCCCGTGCACTAAAACATGACCGATCGTGATCGAGGAGGAGCATAATGGTAGAGTTCGACATGTTCTGGTTTCTCGAAGGGTACACTTTCCAAGGCTATGATATGCTTCTAAGTTCTCGATGGTAACCATGATCTCGCTCACAACTTACTTCCTTTGTAGGAATTGTTGTAAACACGGTACCATTCGAGGTATTCGCTGATGTTCGCGAATGAATTTGATGTTACGTCATTTTAATTTAGGTTGGTCAAGGGTGCACTTGGATATTATCAAAAGGTACGCATATCTGTCACATGTCCCTGCTCTCTCAACGAGTTTACATGAGACCTTGCTCTAGTATTCCACGCCTTTAGATGGGAATATTAGATGGCGGCTCCGGTGACGCACAGCTGCTCGACTGCATAAATAGTCGCTTTATGAGGCTAACGCACCCAAGGGCGAGTTAACCCCTGTCACCTCTCAACCTTAATTGAGCACTATCACCGAGCTCAGACATTCGAAGCACCATGCCACTTTCCCCCAAGGTTCGTTTCAGAAAGTATACTCGAAAGTTTAATGTTCATACGTCCTCGATAAGGTTTATACCTGGCTATGTGGTCTCTTTGCTGCTCTCGGCTCGGTCA
This sequence comes from Cerrena zonata, assembly GCA_038087015.1. NCBI lineage: Eukaryota > Fungi > Basidiomycota > Agaricomycetes > Polyporales > Cerrenaceae > Cerrena > Cerrena zonata. The sequence goes on from JASBNA010000025.1 coordinate 467,318, forward strand.
CATTCGGTTATGATTTAGGCATTATAGCATCAGTCCTGGTACGTACTTCTCAGAATCTGCCGAAAGCAATGCTTAAACCCATCTTTTCGTAGCCTTCCGAGCACTTCAATCAAATTACGGGACATCCGGACGCAACACAACAAGGTCTTATCGTCGGATGTCTCCTCCTCGGTGCATTTGCCTCGTAAGTACCTTGTTTATACCTTCAGAATAAAGCAACTAAATGATTCCGACTCATAGAAACATCTACGTTGGCTCACTTGCAGACTGGGTAGGTCGTCGCAAAGCCATCATAGTCGGCTGCCTTGTTTTCCTTCTTGGCGGAGGTATACAAACTGGTGCTCAAAATATTCATTACATGTACGGTGGACGATTTCTGGCTGGGATGGGTATTGGCATGCTCGCTATGTTGGCACCGTTGTATCAAGCTGAGATTGCTCATCCGAGTATAAGAGGCCGGTTGACTACGTTACAGCAATTTATGCTAGGTATTGGCGCATTGATTGCGAGTTTCATTGGTTATGGATGTTTCCATGGCTTGTCGGGTCAAGCTCAATGGAGGTTGCCTCTTGGTGAGTTTCAAGCTTGAATTAGAACCTAATAACATCCCTGACAATCCTGATAGGAATTCAAATGCTTCGTGAGTCGGTAGTATAAGAATCTTGGAATTTTCATTTACTCATTCCTCATTAGCTGCGCTACCACTGGCTGTGTTTATCTTGTAAGCACCTTCCGAAATTCATGCATATTCGTACTAATGGCTATTGCCAGATTCCTTCCTGAGTCACCGAGATACCTCGCCATGCGTGGACGTAATGAAGAGGCTCTTCTGGTACTTGCAAGACTCCATGCACACGGAGACGTCAATGATACTTTCGTTGTCGCCGAGCACCGCGAAATACTAAAACAAGTAGCTTTGGAACAAGAAGAAACTAGGGACGCCTGGACTCTACTATTCACGACGAAGAGTAATTTTAGGAGACTACTTCTTGGAGTTGCTCTTCAATTCAGGTAACGTCATTTACCTTATGTCCAAAGGTTCAAACTCAAAAACATTTCGGGAAGCGTTCAAATGACAGGTGTCAGTGTTATTCAGGTACGTCTCTCTCTTCATTACATCACTACCACCTCTTTTGACGATATACTATATACAGTACTACTCCCCTCAAATCTTTGCTTCCATCGGAATCGACACTTCCACTACTCTCGGACTACAATCCGGTAATTCAGTAATCGCTCTCATCGGCGAGGTTCTCTGCGTCTGGTACATAGACAAACTCGGCAGACGATGGCCTTTAATTTGGGCCAACGCCATCAGCGGATTGACCTTCGTCATTGGCACCATCATCATCGCAGTATTTCCAGCTGGGTCAGACAACCACAATGCTAGTAGGTCCTTTGTCGCTATGACTTGGCTGGTAAGCGGATTGCTGTTACGATACCCTGGGTCACACGATCTTAGTTTATGTTTCTCAGTTCAACCTAGTATTCTCATCCGGAATCGGTCCTCTCAGTTGGGCTGTAAGTCATCTGCTCGTATCACGTATTATGCACGCACCCTCAGCCCCATTCACGGACCTTGTCTAGATCCCCGTCGAGATGTTCAACTCCGCAACACGAGCTAAAGCTACAGCAATCACCTCTTCAGCTGCATGGATATCCAATTGCATGTCACACCCTTATTCGGCTACGCGATTTCTACAAACTGACCCAGCATAAACTTTCATTACAATCATGATTGCCCAGGTCAGCCCTCCAGCGTTCCAAAACGTTGGCTGGAAGTACTACCTCGTTTTTGCCATCTGCGGCTTCACAAACGCGCTCTTCTTCTGGGCGTTCTTGCCTGAAACTAGGGGGGTTCCTCTTGAAGGTGAGTCGTTCTGCACATACTACAAATTGGGATAATACTCATACGTTCACGACGTCATTGTAGAACTCGACTCATATTTCGAAAAGGTCCCCCTCTTTGTCCCCGGCTCACATGTCGAGCTTCGCGATCCCGCTGCTCGCGAGGAAGAGCTCAGAGCGGGAAAATTGGTCGTTGGGGGAGTAGAAGAAGATGTGAAGGAGGTGCGGGAGAAGGATTCGGAGGTCTAGCTCGCACTAGGACGAAGAGGGGTTCATACTATCAACAATTGTGGTGCATGAAACACCATGTCGTGTTGGACGGAGATGATGATCTTGCTGGTGTATGAAAGGCTCATACGTACATCTCGCGGCGACAATACGAAGGTGTGGTTATTACCGTCATGGTGTGTATTACGATTATTAGTGTATCATTATTGCTCCTTTCAATTTACTCGACTTGGTTAGCCCATACTTTACTTTGCCTTTGTTATCTTCGAAGTTTGATGGCAACGTGTTCTATGGCCATCTTACTGATCATGGGTCGACCCACCTTCCATGCATTTACCATGATGCCGACCCGAAACCCATAGTCATGAAAGTTAAACTTTATTCTGGCAGAACTCTAATACCTCACGTCATGACGCCGATTCTCTTGTCATGGTGTATTTGCGTTGTATGCAGGATCTAACAAATGCATCGTCCTTTGAGCAACATTTGGAGGACAGATAAGTGGGTGCTGAGTTTGCGAAGAGAGGACAAAGAATGTGATCACATATCATGCTGCTAAGTACAAAACAAAAACTAGCAATCTGAGCACATACTCTCAAGAATAAATACGATGATAATCCATTATAAGAATCAATTACAACTATGGTAAGCGTCCGTGTGTTTGGTCTGTGTGTGTGAGATGCGGAAACGTAAAGAGCGTAAGTGTTATGGACAATGGGAAAGGAGCGAGGCGATTAAGTATACAATGTAAATGGGAAGACGGGTATGGGTTCCGAACGAATGTGTGAGACGATTAATGGTACAGAGAAGGCGAGGTGGGTTCCATTTGCGAATTCAATTTGCTATGTTGGGGCCGGCGGCGAGCTGGAAATAATTTGAGTGATGATAACAACAACACTCCAGGATCTGCAATTCTGAGACAGGTGTGTATTGATTATCTGGTGATGTGGATGGGAGGTGGGATGAGGGCGGGGAGAGTGAGGATGTAAGCACAGTGGGGGCAGACCTGGGATGGGATTTACTCGTCACGGCTGAGGACGGTCATAAGCCCTGGGACACCCCTGGCGTTTTCGAGAACCGGAGGTTTGCCGGGGTCTGCGACGGTGGAGCGGACAGCGTGAGCTCCGTAGTTTACCTAAATGGAAGGAGGAAATTGACGATTGTAAGTGAGAATGGATACCAGGGACGTGGGTGCGACACGTACATAGACTCTGAAGCTACCGTCTCGTCGATGGCGGGGCCCACAAACGGTCGTTGTCCATCTGAGGTGCGATTCAATAAATGGTCATATACGGACAAGGAGGTGGTTGACAACAGTGATTCACGTACTCCTCGTTAACGAGTGCATTCGCACCAATTGCTTCTGCTTTCTCCAACAATGAAGCACGGGTGGTCCTCAACAACTTTGCAACATCCACACCGTCCTTACAATTATAGCGCTCTTCCGTATATAAAGGAACTTTCCTCGCAGACGTCACACCCTCTCCAGCCAAGGAAGGATGCGTGTAAGGTTGATCTCCTGAGCTGCTTTCGATATGGTGTGACTTGGCTTTCGTTTTCGTCCGTCGCATTTTGACCAGGAGGTTGACGACATGGGGAAAACGTAGCAAGCTTCCTGGAGATTTGGGTGGCGAGGACGCTTTAGCCGAAGAGAACTGAGATTGGAGGGGCGAAGGCGGTGGAGAAGAGGTAGATAGTAAAGCCATGGTGGTAAAGGAGCAACTGGTCGTCTGCAATGAAGACTCGGAAGTCAGAGTCAGAGTTTAGTAGTTGGGCGCTTTCAGAATGGTAACCCCCTATAAATAGTTGGGAATTTCGATAATAGGCCTAGTTTCATTTTCAAGTCCGAACGACAGCATTTGAACAATGTTGGGGTGGCCATCTTGCCTTGCTGCAGCTGCATTTCTAAGTGCCCTGACGGTAGAGGGTGAGAGACAAGATATGGACGGAGAGTACAGAATGCCATGCGTTTCATACACACGCTGTAGGCCTTGGCGCGCTCACTACATACAATTCGCGGGACATTCTTGTACTACCTCTGCAAAGCTTCTAGCCCACATATCATTGTTGAGAGAGAAAGCCGAGCTTTGGTGGCAGAATTGAAAACCAATGACAGATAATAGTACTGTACTGTCTGACCTGATGTAGGTCCGTGTCACATTGTAGAGGGATACAGGGAGTTTTAAACGGCCAGGAGTGGCTTGAAAGTGTTTACACATCTCTATCGAAGCCTCCAGTATTTGAATGACAGTTGTTGCAATTTCAAGTTGCGGTTTGAAGTTTGAATCCGTTTCCTCTAGTTTCAAACAGGCCGGAAAAGCGGCCCGTTATTTGCAGAGAGGAACTGATAACAGCTACTGCTGAAGCTCTATACTCTTACGCCACTGGCAACTTAGACGAGCTCTCATTCGAGGATGGTGACGATCGTTGGTAAAGTCGATGCAGACTGGTGGGAAAACAGAGAACGGCGATGTGTTTGTGGTCTCTGCTGCTTATTTGGAAATGGTTCAGGGTTAGTTTTCATCTTCTTCCTTACGTTCCCTCGTTTACATTTCTATTCGGCGACAGTAGGCTGAATAAGTACTTCCTTGAGGGTGTACAATTATCGGACAACAATAGCCGGTGTCATTAACTCTAGTAATAATCCATAGCGGTTCTCTTCACCCAGTCGATAGAAATACTGGTTGTTCAGTATTGTACATCCTATATATAATAGGACAAGAATGAAGGCGTACGGCTATGGGCCAATCATATGTGATACGATAACAAGGCCCGCCGATAACAACGAATATTACAAGCAGCAACGCAGATAGACTATGAATGGGAATAAACTGAATCAATACTCCACGTTCAATGTTCAACCATCACGGACAGTTGCACGAACGAACAGAGAGGCCCGTGTAACAGTAAGATAGTCGTTAGCTTGATTCGGCCAATCATCCGAATCGAAACCATCCGCCAAGGAGAATGTGAACCTCTGGAGCAATGTACTCGTAACCATGAGCAGCTCCTGTTTTGCCAACTGACGACCAACACAGTTTGCGGGTCCATACGAGAATGGTATGAAAGCCGCAGTGTCGAGCTCCTTCACTCCAAGCCACCTTTCAGGAATGAATTTGTCAGGGGACAGAGGGAAGTATCGCGAATCACGGTGTAATGTATACGGAGGAACGTAAATTTGTGTACCCGCAGGGATTACCCTAGTTATTGTACCGTTAGTCGGATATGACTATATGAGAAATAGTCGACCTCTTACTGTCCCGCTACCACTTTATCGTTCACCGTATATGGAACCTGACGGGGGCCGCTGGTGGGTACAGGAGGATGAAGTCGCAGTGCTTCGTTGCTGCAATGAACGATTATTGTTATTGGTGGTTTGCGAATGTAATGAAAACGATACGAACATGCAGGCATTGAGATAGGCTAGCTTCGAGGGTGGAACTGGGGTCAGCAGTGGATCAGCATGATCTGGATATGTTGAGTCGATTTCCTGCTGTAAACGCTTGTAGCATTCGGGGTTCTTCAATAGGTACCAAAAAAGAGCTGTGAGGGCCGTCGCGATGGTATCATATCCTGCAATGATCACCAGTACAGCGTCTGGGATGACATTCTGGAGTTCAGGCTTTTCTTTCTCAAGCCCTGCTTCGTCCGCCTGATAAAATGGTAATATATGAAACGGAATGTAGTTATAGAGATAATTATCATACATACCAGATAATGCCAAATATCCCGAGAAGAACCTCCTGACTGAATGCGTTTGGTAGCATTGCTGATTGCAAAACCACGCATTCCCTGCAGGATTGGGCGAATTGCGGGGAGCCTGTGGAACACCGGTGCCAGCCATGGCACATGAGAAGCGAGAGCTAACGATCTGTTGCATTAAGGATCAACACTTCCTTATGTCTCGAGCTAACGGGTCATTAATTACCGGTTGAAACCTTCGATAGATTTCAATATTCCTAAGGTATCGCCATGTTCCAGCATTCCTAGATCCTGTCCAAAACTGAATGAAGTTCAGAGGCGTCGATGGAAAAAAGGGACAATGCCTTACGCAACATCGCCCATAACATCAAAACTGTGATAAAGTTAGTTTGTTAAGTTTCCTAGAGTAATGAATCATGGAGACGTACGTAAAGGAAACAATAAGAGGGGTCAGGTCGAAACTGCCTTTCAATGATTCCATTCGAGAAGTCAATTCTACCAATCGTTTTCCCAAGGAGGCGTCGTAGCCTCGTATTGCTTCTGTGCTAAGCCCACGGTTCCAAAGACGTCTCCTTTGGGCATGCGGCTCCCCTCGCATTATCAATAGGCCTCGTGGCGCACCAGGTAATTGACGAGCGTCGTAATCTGGGACAAGCGGTCAGCTCATCCATACTGACCAGTTCATGCAAATCGGACACGAACATCGTCCCTTTTCCAATCCATTTAGACCAAATACAGAATTAACTGCATCAACATCTACTATAGATAGTGCGTTCGGACCTAGTGGGGGAATGATCAACACGGAACATCATAGTCATCATTGAGTAGTTTCCTTACCGACTCTCACAATGTGTCCATATTTCTTGTGCATTTCATGACGATCAAGATGTTGGCGACTAGTCGCGTTGGTCCACATAGCTTGGAATTGTGTGATCTTGTTGAGGGTCGGGCCGGGGAAGCGGGCCAGAGGGTGGAACGGGGAGAGTCGATATGCTACGGTCGAAAGACCCATAACGAGTAGGAATACGCACACATTCCAGAGTGCATTCCCGAGCGATAACGGATGGGACAGTAAGATTACAGCTAAGAGTTCTGGTATGAGTACAACAGAAGCAATTGTTATACGCTCAGGCTCCCAGTAATGAAATATCAGGTGGCCAATCTAGGGTCGGGTTAGCGATTCGACTAGAAGGAATCAACACAGTAACAGACGTACCAGGGCCAACGACAAAGTATGAAAGAGCATTTTTGGGAAGAATGGGTGATAAGGGTACAGGCAAGGCGTTCCCCTCAAGGGGATCGTACTAGTATTTGTGGGATCTGAATCTCCGTTACAACAGAATTCCTAACAGTAAGGGCACCAGAGCCTGTTGAGATGCTGTAGGGATATCACACCTCAACGGAGTAGGGTGTATAGATGGTATATCAGGTTGACTGCTGCGATGATTCCACGAAGGCGTTCTTATGCGTGACATGCATGACAGGGAAGGTTTGAATGCGATTCCGGTGACCGAAAATACGTCCGACCCTGTCCCTGCACTGGCATCAGCTTTGTGTGTTGGTTCGGCATGATTGGATCAACTCGGCAATGCTGAGAATTGGAGATGTGGTGAGAGCAAGAGCCACGGTGAATCTCGGATAGGACTGTTGAGACAAGAAAGAGAGGAGTCTGAGGTCCCCGACTAAGTGAGAGCCGAGAAATGGAGAGTCAAATCAGCATGATTTGTATGATTTCCACATACCGTTGTAACATACCTTATGTCAAGTTGATATCATTTCTGGTTCCTTTTTGCAAATTTATGGAGGCTCTATAGCCGAATTCCCCACGAAGGAGAAGACAGGCACTTACTGACTTCGACCAACCAGTCCGGCAGTCCCACACCGTCTGTATGAATATCTAGACAATTTTTATAGCCCTCAAATTCTCTCAGAGATAGTTTGTTATACTCCTATTTCCCGCACTCATTTTACGTGCTGTTGAGAAAATTTGTTCTTCGCGATGTGAGATTGGAACGTCTTCTACAGCCAAAATGAGTGACAAAATCAGAGTACTTCTTATGGTTCGAATCCTGTACATATTGTTGGTTTGGCCATGTTTTATGGTGCCAGAAAGATGACTCGGAGGTTCTAACAAAACCATCACTCAGTGGGATTGAGCTAAGCCTTTCGCCTAAAAACCATCCATTCTTATGAACAGCAATAACTATCCCTTGTCGTAAGATACAAATACAGACCAGTGGGTCAAAGAGGTGAGTTAGATGAGTTACGCGATACTTTCGTATGTGTTTCAGAGACCGCTGTGTCCATCACAGACATGTCTCTGGGCGACAGATCGTAGCGAGATGTCTTCACATCGGAATGCTTTCAATTAAACTTCTTCAATATACCGGTGTCAAAGCGAGAAAAGAAGTTCTACTTACCACGCTGTCGCTCACTTTCAGAGTTTCCTGGGTAATCTCAACGCCGACCTGCACCGGTGATGAGCAATTTGCAGAGAATGGAGTAGGGTAAAACGTACTGGGGTCATTTCCATTCCTTGCTCCCTGCGACGCGTGGAGAACTCGTTGGTACCAATGATGATGGGAGTATCCATTTTCTTGCGAAGCACCCGTCGCATGTTGGCCCTGGACAACATTGATAGGGAGGTTAACAAGTAGCGGATATGATATGTTGCGTTACTTACAGTCCCAAGAAAGAATTTGCGTAGACTATGGAGTCGACATTAGGTGAGAACATTTGCATTCGAAGTATCTAGGGTAGGTGGCTTACGCTTCGAGTTGATGGTTAGAAATGCAGCGAAGTAAAGAGTATCGCCTTTGGTGAGATACTGTAAAGTGCTCAGGGATCAACATAGAGGTACAGAGTATACGCTCAAAAGCTCACCGTGATTAGTGCAAGGGAGTTAGTAACACTAGATGTATCGAAGGGACCAAGAAAAGTTAGAGGACGAGGTTAGACCAATAGAAGGACTAAGTGACATACGCAAATATGACACCAGTGTTGATAGCGTAGATCATGAGCATGTACAGAACACTCTGGGTCCTGAAACAACCTGAGCAGCTGAAATGACAAATTTTTCTTCCTTATCTACGCACCTTTTGAACCTCGACCAGCTGTGGCCAAGATGGTATACCATTCCGGAAGCAAGGAAGATATCGACCAGTACATCCGAGGACAGGAAACATATGAACGCTCTCTAAATATCTCGATTAATCTACTGTACTCTTTAAGCATTCATATATCTCGAAATGACACACCTTCATACTGGTAGTATGCACAGCTTCCCATGTGGGATGCATTATACTAGAGTGAAAGATCAGTGTAATTTCGTACTCATGACGGTTTGAAGTGGTACTGACATCTCGATGACAGTGTCTACGCCAACAGTCAGCAATAATTTACCTCCATGAACGAATGGGAAATACTTACAGAAGAACCAGCCGTTCCGGAATATATAGATGATGATCTGTAAAGAATAAATGAATGTCACAACCCAGGCAAGCGGCCATCTGTACTAACCGGGATTATGGCCATCACGTAGGACCTTCCGACTGTGGACAGGGTGGATTTTCAATGAGAATAGACAGTAGAAAACTTCATTGCGATATACGTACATGTCCATATGCGATAAATGTAGAACCTGGAAGTATTGTCAATCTTCTGGAAAATTATAGTTAGGAAACTATACGTACAGATGAACAATCGTCTCGAGGGGTATCTACAAGCAGGAGGTCATGGATGGTCGATTCGAAAGGCGAAAACGAGACATACACTGATGGCCAACGCCGTCTGTGTGAACCGACAGAGTCGAAGTAAGTATTAGCTGAAAAAAGAATAAACGAGATGTACTAACGGGGACGCTCCTTCAGTATTGGCACTTGCGTCAGCTATGCTGAGAAGTGTGTAGCATGAATGTACTTACCAATCCATATCCGCGAGAAGGGCAGGATTGTCAATGGACATGACAGAATATACATACAATGTTCGGAAAAGAACTGCTGTGTGTGCCGTTTCAAAGATACTATGAATGAAACACCATTAGTATCATCCTCGATACGAGACTCAATACATCCATACATGAGGACAGTCGTAATCCGCCTCATCCACTTAGAATCATGTTCACTGCGCACAAAATAAATGCATGCTTGTGCGATCCCAATACCATAAAGCCTGGAGAATGAGTTCCGTCGTTAGACTCGATATTCTGTCCAAATCTAGGAAATAATTAAGACGCACAAATACGAGATTCCTAAGCTCTCAATGAAAGGTCCGAAGAGATGAGTTACGGAGGGTTGAGTAGCCATTATCGAGTTGCGCTTGCTTAGCCGTTTCTTGAGCGGGAGATGTACTTATATTGATCTGTTTGCAGGGAAAGCAATAGGGTAGCAACAGAGCAAGGAGTCCAATAAAAACCTACCTACACACCTTGATAGACTCAGAGAACGAATAGGAATAAGAATCAGGCGGTCCCCCAGTGACCCAGAAGGTGATTGGATCCTGTGTTTATGGATGGATGGACCTCATCACATCGGTCTGATGTAGGGTGCGATATACGACCATGCGGAGGTTACATGCAGCCAGAACACATCAAACTTGCGCCAACCACCGCCGAAGAAGCTGATCTTTGCCTGGGTTTGCGATGTCAGCTTGGGATATGAGACGCTACATTTATCCAGGAACGGTGTCTGCCGTGTCAAGAGCTTTGTGTCGTTCAATTGGTATTAACTTCAAGCAGTTCATCAATCCAACAAACTTCACGACACCAGTATTACCGCTGGAGACAGACAGTCACAAATGGGGATAGACGTTTCAAACTTCAGCCAGGCGCACAGGACCGGCTGAGAAGCACCCGAAGTACCAGGGCGGAGGCGGAAGGTTTGGCACACCGAGGGTTTAAACGTTCATTGACACCGCCAAATTTAGGTATAATCAGTCGTTTGGTCTGTCACCTACAGATTAAGGACTGAACCTATCAGTCGAGGCACTGCAAATTCTGCAAAAATATGGCACACAAATAATTCGACGCAGACTTCCATTGTGGCAATGACCATTTGGGGAACTCTCATTGGAGCCCGGAACTCCTCAAGAAGCAGTTGATGTTCGGAGTAATGCAGGTGAACCTTTCTGTATGCTAAATGGGGTTATCAATGGGTATAGAAGCTGAGGGAGGACCAATGCAAGGATCCATACATTATCAGGTGTTCCAAGCTCTCGGATGTGAACTGGGTTCCCCAGATACAATATACTGATAGCGCGGGACGTGGGGTCGATTCTAAAGTTACACCGACTGACTCGGAGACGATTCTACAATATGAGAATACGGCAAGAGACGACGGCGGTCATATTGATTAACCATCTGCATATCAGGCTTCAGTATCAGACGCGTTGGGATCCAATGTTTCTAGCATGCAGAAAGCGTGCCCATAAGATGAAGACTCCGCCCGCGAGCAACATCACACCGCTGAATGTCACGGGTCTCCACCACTTAAAATGTGACCCTAACAAGGCACCGCAAATAGGGTTCCCAGTGAGTAACGCGAAAGAGGTAATAAAATACCCGGTGCCAAGGTAGATTCTAAAGAAGAGGTCAGAGTCAAACCTCGTCTCAAGGTATCGCTCAACCTCACCCAAGTTGTCTGATATCGGGGACCAACGTCGCAATGAGCGGGGCACCTAAACTGACAACTGCAAACAATTGGTCAGTCGAAGCACCTTTGAAAGTCTGTGCTGGCGATCAACTCACAGCCTCCGGAGAAAAAACCATAGATAATACTGAAAGCGATGACTCCGCCAGTGTCTTGCAATCCGAGTATTGCAAAGATCACGGCACCACAGATCACCGTGACCGGAACCATGGCGTTAAATCTACCCCACGAATCGGCAAGATAGTTCGGAATGGTACGTCCAAAGACGGAAGCGGCATTGAGAATCGCAAGCTAGGATTCGGATCCGAATTGGTTGAGGTCATAATGGTGAATTTGCAGGAACTTACAGTATAGAATGCCAGGTTGGTCGGTAGTCCTTTGAGATTAACGTAGAGTTGTAAGTAGAAATCTACAGAGGGTGAGTTCTAGTAAGTTACACAATCGTGCTATGAATTTCAAGACCACATACAAGGGAAAAATAGCCCCAGAAGCCCGAGAAAGTTTCCAAACACGGCGATCACAAACGGAGTGTGTTGGAATACTCCTCGTATGTCAGCTTGGGCATTTCCTTTCTTTGGTGGGAGCCTTGTTGTCATAAGGAGTTTGGCAATGATCAGGAGCCCGAGTATCATAAAGGCAGTGGCACGGACACCCCAAGCGAAGCCGGCCGATGCGTTGAATAACTCGTTATGCATAATAGGCAACACGATGCCACCAAAAGATGAGCCGGTGATAACCACACCCATGGCTAGTGCTCGACGTTTTTGCCAATGTTGAGCCTGCACAGATATTGCGGGTAAAAATAGGCATCCCAGTCCAACGCCAACGCCAACACCTTGAGAGAGAAATATTTGGTAAAATTTGGAGGGATCTGCCAACGATAGCATGAAAAGACTGTCGGTTGTTAGAGACGATAGTATATGACTAGTGCTAGCACCACACTCACGAAAAAACAGTGAAGAATATGCCGACAAATTGAAGATGGTGAAAGTAACCCGCATCGTACAGTTTCCCCGCGGGAAGACTCATGGCAAACATCATGAAGAGCTGAAATGAGCCTATCCAGCTGATGTTCGAAGGTGTGGACGTGCCCCGTCGTGTGTACAAGTCTTGGTACACACCAAATGCTTGAGCGTATCCCAAAGTCGCAAAGAGGACAAGCCATCTAACATGGCAAATGAGTTTGTGTTCAATTATGTGGAGGTAACTTAACAACATACCCGCCCAGAACTGACAACCATGCACGAGTTCCGCCGTCGGGGGCTTCGTCTACGACTTCTACATTCTCTTGTACAGATGTCTTGTGCCGCGAAGGGTCCCCTAGTTCGGCATTATCAACGGTTGCCGTGTCAGTCATCTCTAGAGTACGAGATAGGAAGATGGAAGAAAAACAATAGTTTAATGAGTGGGGACAGGAGCTACACCGATGTTCAGCATATCGGCTCTACTGGAGGTTCCCGGTACATACAGATGCGCGTTTCAAGCATGTTCTTCGCTTTCTGATCTTCTAGAAACGTCATCATCTTCTAGGATCATCTCTGGCGGATAGATGCGGTGAAATGAATGAAATGCAGCTGGAATCAATGGTCATATGCAATGAACCGGGAGTCAGTCTGACAGAGATGTGAATATGATGTTGTAGGCGTCTAGACTAGAAATAACACCCCGCGATGATTTTCACTCAGTAGCCGGATCCCGCGACAGGCCGCCCGAAACGTTGAGGTACCGACGTGGGACATTGCTATTTTTAGTATTTTTACATTGGTCGGAAATAGGTGGACAGTAGCTTACTAGGTGGATTGCCGCAGATTGTGTGGAATATGACTATCGGAGGTTCCCATCTACAGATCTGCTGGTCTATAGGACAAAACATCACATCTAATCACATAGCATCAATCGTCATCGCAATCCTGCTCAAGTACAGTACACAAAGATCTATTCCAAGTTCCTTGCTTGTTGAAGCTTGAAGCTTCAACGTTCAACGTTCAACAGTAGCAACGCCAAAGCTTTGGAGTAAGTCAATCATTACGTACTTCCCGAGCATTGATCGTCACTTCTTTCTTGTGTTCTACGACTGCATGAACCCCTCTACCCATACCTGTGGGGCTGCACAAAAACCTCATTCGTCCATCACAGGGTCCTGACAGCTCCATTCTCCATTAGAACTCTGACCGAACCTGGATCAAACCATGAACACCGTGACGGCCTTGCACCTCACTGATAGGACCATTTGACAGACCTGATCCACTTCGGCGGAGAGGAAGCAAGACGGATGCGCACGTTGAAACGTACCAAAGTAGATGTGGCAGTTTGTCAGACAACGGCTTGGGCACTTCGGTCATAACATTCCTGTACGTCACCACACTTTTGCTCAGAGTACACCTGGACCAGAGGACAAAATATTAGCATAGGTTCTTTCACCGACTCTTGGTTGCCAATCGGAGCCTTGGGAGAATATCAGACCCAGGTCCATTTTGGCACAACTTCAAGCCGGTATACCTGCGTTTCACTATCCTCATGTCCAATCAAATGTAAAACTTGTCTGATTCATCAGCAAGACTGATGATTTCCGCAACAAACGGGTTTCCATCGGACATAAATATCACCCCTCTTATATCCGTCAGTGTTTAGTATCTCCACATACAGTACTGATACTGATCACTGGAGTAGCTAGGCTCTATGTCTGCATCTGAATACGCCGTCCCCTCTTTCCCTGGCCTTCCCCGTCGTGATACACTGTCCGGTTCGTCTTGGATAGCCAACTATTTGTGGGATCGACTGGTCATTCGCGGTAGCTGCTCATCCTCCCCCGTTTCTTCAATACGCTGACCGGATCGTTCTAGCTCGTACCGTCGTTTGTTATGCTTTAAATCGCGGGCATACGAACTGGACAAATACTCATTCACGATGCGTCTGGTTCGTACATGTTCGGTCAAAATGACGGGAGTGTTAAGACGAAATGCGCATCTCTGCGTGTGCAATCCGAAGCCTTTTGGGTCCGTGTCTACTTGCGATATGACCTGGGTTGTAAGTTTGCTACGTAGCGCTTGTTCCCGAGCCTCGTAATAACAACCTATGTCTACAGTTTCCGAGGCCTTCATGGCGGGTGATTTTACCACGCCGGATCTCAAGGCTATTCTCAATGTATGTACTTTGGCTCTTCTCGTTCTTCTTCTCATCTCATCTATACCACAGATTTATGTCGATAATCTCGGTACATTGGACACCAACCTGGCGTCCGTATTTTACATAGCACAAGCTCTCGCAGAAAAAGTACTCATGTACTTCAATCATGGCTTGTCTATGGCTATCTGCAATGTTTGTTTATTCTCGTATGTCACCGTCATCAGCTAATACTTTACTTTGACAGATTGCAGACTACGATGTCTCAAATGAGTTTTACCAGGTTTGTACTCTAGTTACGGTCGATAGCTACCTGCTGACCTCGCAGTAGGCATTTCTGAGTAAGGAGATGAAGTATTCATGTCCATTATGGAGCAAAGAAGAAGGCGGCGTGCGAGGGGACTTGGAAGGCCATCGACGCCCTGGTGACTTGGAGGCAGCTCAGACTCGCATGATCAAGTACGTTCTCGCGAAAGCACAACTAAGACCTGGAGACCGATTACTTGAAATCGGAAGTGGCTGGGGCGGCATGGCGATAGAGGTAAATCACATTTGTTCACAATCAAGACACATGCTCAGTGAGCCTTTATTGGTTTTATTCAGGCGGCGCGAATGGGGTGCACCGTTGATACCATCACCTTATCCATCGAGCAACTGACCCTGGCCAAACAACTTGCCAAGGAAGCGGGTTTTGAAAAGCAAGTGAGGGTGCACCTCATGGACTATCGAAACCTTCCCCCGGAGTTCAAGGGAGCCTTCGACGCCTGTGTTAGCCTTGAAATGTTAGAGGTGTGCAGATCTATTCATTTTAATTCGTCTCATATTGACGTTCCTGAAGGCGGTTGGTGTCGAGTGGCTGCCTACATATTTCAAACAGATAGACTGGGCGTTGAAGAGCGATCGAGCCGCCGTAGTTATGACAGCCTCGGTTTATCCAGAAGCCACATATACGCCCCATCAGTGAGAATTTCTGGTTACAGCTGAATTTCTGTTGGTCTCATCTATCAATATTACAGAGGTAACGACTTTGTACGAAAGTACCATTGGCCAGGCAGCGTCTGCCCTAGTGCGACGTCTCTACCTGTCGATATCCACAAGAGTGTTCCTAAACGATTCACGACATACAGCATCGACGATTTAGGGATGCGTAAGTTGATCGATTTCGTTCTCCCCAAACTCCGCTATTGACACTAGTGCTGATAGATTACCCTCGGTGTCTACGTGAATGGGGAAGGTATATTTATAGTACCCTATTCATTACGTGTTGAATAGTTTCTCATACTGCTCTTACAGACGTTTGGACGAAAGCTGGACTCCGGAACTGATCCAATCATTGCAAGAACGCCACCCTGCCCTAAAAGATGAGCTCAAGCTCGGTATGTTCAAGAGGAGATGGGAGTACATGTTTCAGTACATGGAAGTCGCATACTCCCGAGTCTGGCTAAGCTTGAAGTGTTGGACAATGACACGACCAGTACGTAGTTGCAATTTGGTCATTTGTGGTTTGTAATTCGACGATGTACTGACGTGATATACCAGGGACAGGCCGAGGAAGTCAGTGCCTGACTGACTAGGCCAGTGTTTATATTGTCGTGTTTTTTTTTCGATTCGACTTTTTGTGACTGATACATAATACATATGCATACGTAGACTCGTAGGCTTCATGACACGTGTTATTACTATATATATGTAACTTTAGCGTGCGTCTGAGCAGACTGGAGTTCTCATAATCCGGTTTTATGGATCAGAACGACCGCGGCGATCATGCAAATTCCCGAGCCTTCGATCCCTGTATATAAACCTGTCATAGTGGGGGATGGAGTGGAATATATCCCTTAGCCATCCCCTCATACTTGCAATGGAGCCCCGCCGCTATGTCTTTCGGATTCCCGACACAGGTCTTTTCTTTTGTGCGAACTGTTACTCCCCAGACATTCCTTTCGATGACGGTCTGACTTACATTTTTATGCATAACGCCGCTTCGCGTACGTATAGCCTAGGAGATATTGATTTGCTTCCTACCCCTCACTACCGACCTTTCCAAATCCAGATAAAGAAGTGTGGGAGCCTATCATACAGCATTTGTTCCAACTTTCGAGTGACCCAAAGCTGCCGAGCACCTGTCGCGTACGGGAAGCTTGGTCGCTAGAATGGCAGAATCATGGAGAGTCTGCACTCCTTAACACAGAAAGTCTCTCGGAAAGAGATTGTTTTGGTACGTCTATACTTCGTCGTAGTCTGACAACGCTTATAGCACAGTACAGGGGTGCATGAGATCGGAGACGTCGTTTGTTGTTTTCTCCGCCTGGATCTTATGCTTGGTCACAATATTGTTGCAGTAGGCCATTCTGCCAGTGTATCAGCATGGTACGCTTTACTCCATGTTGCTTCTTTTCTGAGTCCGTGATTTACGATGTTTTCGCTCCACTTTCAGGATCTTGGGCGGAAATCGTATGGAGCATCTGTCATTGAAGGCGGCCATTCTGATTGAACCCGGAATGGACACTTTACGAGGACTCCCATCAGAAAAGGACACCAGGAAATGGCTTCACCGACTAAACTCGGTAGTCAACCGAAGGGACATGTGGGAAGATCAGGCATCCCTCGAGCGTTGGCTGAGGAGGCAGTTCCCCTGGAAGACTTGGGACCAACGTGTGTTCGACCTCTATGTTGTTTGTTCATCTCTCGCTCTTGCTTTGGTGTCCCTTGTTGAATACGTTGTAGAAACACGCATACATGGACGTCGAACGAGACGGGCGTTCAGTCATTGTCCCGAAGTGTGCTAACAGACAGGAAGTCGGATGTTATGCGATCCAGGACCACAGTGAAGCCCTCGCTCATTTCACACCCTTCTGTGCTCAAGTTCCCGTGCATTTGATATTCAGCGAAAGGTCTGAGGTTGTGTAAGTACCCCCAAGTCCATGCTATGCCCTCTTCACCATCTAAATACATGTATCAGCTTCTGGGACAATCGCAAGTTGATATGCGACACTTCCCAGGGTCGCGTTCTTCAACCTGTCCGGA
Organism: Cerrena zonata; assembly: GCA_038087015.1. Lineage (NCBI taxonomy): Eukaryota > Fungi > Basidiomycota > Agaricomycetes > Polyporales > Cerrenaceae > Cerrena > Cerrena zonata. The sequence continues at coordinate 484,888 of JASBNA010000025.1, forward strand.
TTCTTCCGGGAGTAGGGCATTGGGTCGTCCAAGAAAAGCCGGAGCTTGTGGCAGAGACCATTTTTGACATTGTAAAACCTCCAGCGCATACGGCGAAATTGTGAACAGCTACAAATACACTTATAGACCAGCCTTGATAAGGGTGTTGACCCGTCGCTCGCTTGTATATTATATAAGCATCAATATCCATTTGTTAGAATTTAGCGGACGTCCGAACAATGCGGAGGGATAATAAATCATGTAACTGCATTTCTTGTGCTAACACATGCAACTGTTTTCAGAAAATTATATCGTCCCGTCGACGAACTCTGTAACTGCCACATTCAGTGGTAAGTTGTCAGTGATGATCGAGATCAACTTTGATCGAGGTTGCATGCAGTCCGTCCTTCATGCCAGACGCATGCTAGAGAGAACCGCGACTTTAGAAAGGTAAGTTTCTTCTGGATGGTATAGCTATACTTATATTAAATGTGACATTGCGTCGAGTTCGATCTCTTTCGCCACATCAAGCACTAGCCATGGAACCGACCACTGAAAATCGAAATTTTATGTTTGACGGGCCACAAAATGTAGTCAAGCCCTTTATGTCTAGGGTATTTGAAAGGCTCCGGCGTCCAGATGTTGACACAGAATTCGCAAATGAATATATAGTGCGTGTTATGAATCCTCACAGGCCCTTATCACTCATGACACAGTCACCGTTTGCACCCGTAGTATGCGCTCCGTAACCAGTGGCTGAGAGAGAGCTACATGTTTGCGGGCCAGGGATTCACCGATTTGCAGCGTATTAGCTTCGAGTCGGGGATTGTAGAAACCCTTCTGCAGTTTAGTCAAAATCCACGATCGACAACTGATCTTGCTATTTCCACATATCTCGCGATGGACACTTTCCAATACTTCGCCCGCATTGCCAATCTCTCACAGCACCGAAAGCTGTATGACGAGATGATGCGACACAATGCATTAGAAATTGCAATCGATGTGGGTCGTGGGTTTTCCTTGTTTTCTGCAGATACTAATGTTTAAACAGCAAGTCGAAAACCATGAATTATGTCTTCACCGATACATAGGCAGGGCTCTCATACGCGTTCTTGCTCAATTCATGTTCCTCGGTGACTCATTTTCCCCAAAGCGAACAGCAGATCTTTGTGAAAGGTTTTGTAGGTGGACGCTTGAGGGGCCCGAAAGAGACTCAGAGGAGTTGCTTCAACCTGACAAAACATGGCAATCTCAAATGATGATTGGCCGTTTTGGCGTGAGTATGATCAGTTAGAGTTTGGTTGTAATATCACTCATGGAGCCAACAGACACCTCCTAGGGTCGCTGCCACATACGTAAAAAGGTGGTATGCTATGTCACAAGAGTTCTGCATGTTCTCCGTATATGGCATGCTCTCTCGCTCCCCATCTCCCGATGCGAAATTCATTCTTAGCATCCTCGAATTTAAACCGGAGCTGGTTGACATGCTTTTGAAAGTAGGTATGCTTCCCAGAGCGCCATGGTATCCTGAGTCCCAGATCGATTCTCTCGCATTCGAATCACTCAATCGACTGGTACTGTTTCCTCTGAGCGGTGTCCCTAGCCTCCCTCTAGAAGGAGATCTAAAGGACAACTACGAGCAAGAATGCAACCATACGCTCAAATCGATTGAAATTGTAACCTCTCGCCCAAATTGGTCGACTTATCTCATCAATGCCTGGATGAAGCTGGAGAAGGAGGTGCCATTTGCTGTTAAAAGGTATGTAACGCCACGCTTTTGACGGTGAACTTAACTTGAGCGCAAATCAAACAGAACGTTGAGCAGGGTAGGTAGTGACTATTTCGCTGTCAAACCTCCTGGGGAAGAAATGTTGCATACTATTTTTTCATGGCGAGGTAAGTTGTTCTCTGAGTGATTTACAGTTAAGGCTTACGTTGGGATTGGAGGAAAAATCAGAGTATCGATATTACGCCTTATAGCAGCGTCCACGTACGCCAGCCAACCCAAAGATATCGATCTACTTTCATTTCTATACATAGCATACCTTGGATCACAACGATTCAAGTCTCAGCTCGAGATCGCTCGAAGCGGCAACCTGGAGGATCAATATTTATATGCAGAGCGAAATGAAGAAATCGCTACTGTACCGTTCTGGGCGATGGAAACACAAACCGACGTCGAACATACCGCATGGACCCCAAGAGAATTTATCACCGGACCTATCGCACTCGTCCGTCTGTTAACTACGCTAGCTTCTAGAGGACTGATAGACAGGGCACGGACTATGGAGGAACTCCCTGAAGGGGTGTCACCATCGACGACAATCAAACAGGTCAAACAGATACTCAGCTCAGAAATTATGTTGAAGATAATATCGCTCTCAAAGAAACGAGTCAAAAGCGTTCGTGAAGAAGGTCGGGATTGTGTAACGACGCAGAAAGATTACAAAAAGGCCCACCTACTCTATCTCTCAGCGTCGGAACTTGCATGGAACCTTCTAGAGCTTAACCAGAGCTTGGGCGGAAGGTTTGATACAGAGGTGGAGGGCGTCACAAAAGAGCTGGTGCTTTTTCTCTTGGTAATGCTGCCGAAATGTGTATCCGGCGCATGGACTACACGAGAGCCATCGTTCCGGCTCTTGGAGTCGACTGGGTGTTGAAGCATATACCACCAGGTGAAGAAATCACAAATGATATAGTATAAAAGAACAAAAGGAGACTAGCACAGGCGCAGCGCAACGCACCGGCTTAGATGGTATGAGGATCCAACAAGTAACGTTATCAATATTGTTGTTGAATATACCACCTTTGTAGTTATCTTTGCCTGGCCGGTCATGGTTTGCCCGTCGTGAAATTTCTTGCAGACTTATGTCATTATAAATGCACTTGTATTGTACCACTGTCGTCTGCGATTACGACTTTGCTCGGCCTGGTCTGCAGGTCCAGCGGCGACACCTTTTCTCATTTTTTCTTCGCCTAACCCGGCCTCTTTCAATATCGGCTTGTATTCGACTACTAGAGGTGGGTGAATGAGTATCCTCTGGCTCTGCGGCTACACATATAATATCAGATAATCATTCTGGCTTCTGTATCTTGCTCATACTTGACGACCCACAATACTTACCTAAGTCTGTTACCCGTGGCAACCTCAGTCCACTTTCCGAGTCGCCATACGCTCCAGTGCTCTGTCTTCGAACCTTGCATTATTCAGTATAGAACGCCAACGGACTCTTATTCTCATATATTAAGAATACGGGCTGAGTCTTGGATAAGACCGAAGATGAAGTGTGTTCTCAGTACCTGTGATCGAAACGTCACAATGCAGTTGCCATAAACAGACAATCAACTTCCAAATAAGGCAAATGCTTCCATGATGGCCTCCTCGAAGTCGTCTCTCTCGACTCGGGCTTTCAAGTTGTCGTTCATCATGAATATAGGTATACAATGTTATCTATCTTTGACTTCCGGTGTTATTTAAAGCTTCAATCTAAAGTCACTTCACTCATACTCCGAAACGCTGAGGACCCGGGTCGGAGATACCGTCTCGACAGTAAGGTAGACCACTCCTCCCTCTGGTATTGAACTTACTTGCTTTGTTCAGCTATTCCTTATCCAAGGGAGCTATTCAAAGGATGCGAGGCTATATAGAGCACGATAAATTACTACTGCTATGTTCTATCAAGTCGATCGATGGTACGTGACGTGTCATGTCATCTCTGTGGATATTCATGATTTTGTAAACTGCGACGCTCTTTCCCTCTGCTCTAAACCCCCTCACCTCATCGTATGCAATTTCACCTCCTCGTATCACAGTCCGGAACCGCCATAAACTCGTCCATTTGTCCGAAAAAACCTCAGGATCAATATCATACATTGCACGACACCCATCGTAGAAGCTATTATTGGATAGGCTCGACCAAATTAGGTAGAATAGATATGAGGTGTGTCTATTATCTTCAGTCCGCTGGTCCCGCAAAGTATCACTCAATCCTTGAGCTATATCAGATACACTACAGATCGACAATCGTTGTCTTGATCTATCACTCGCCTGCTCTCACCTCGTTTCGGTCCTGCTATACCCATTTCTATGGAAGCAACAGGGATGATATAATATCCGTCGCCCTTTGCCTTGCTAGCTTGACGTTGATTCCTTCTAGTACTCGGTACGCGTTCTCCAAACAAAATCTTTTCTCCCTTTATACTCTGAGGCTCCTGTCCGATGCGAACTGGCAATCACCATTGAAAACCCCATCAAACAGAGGTTTGCACTATACGAATCCGACATCTGTGAGCGGACATCTCAAGGACGAAATCTCTGCACTCGATGTCTCGCATTGAGTAAGCAGCTCACTCAATCTCGAGCACATCATGCTTTTTCTGATCTCTACGTGTCGATGTGAAGACTTCTACCTGTATACCTATCAGACGAGGCCGTAGCGTACTCACGCCTTTCTCTCTGCCAAAGTCCCCTTCTGTGCTCTTTCCCATACGTTCGTTGTTGTTTGTAAACAGTTATGGTGATCACTGCTATGTATATAGCTTTCCCACTCACGACATGTCGGGACAGCTCTAATACTCTATGTTAAAGCTTGCATGGAACATGAATGCATTGTCGAAAAACGAACCAGACATTTGACAGTCAACTAATAAAAAAGCGATGGGATGACACCCTACTTTCTACGCAGCTTGGGATATATATTTCAACCAATTTGTACCGGTTAGATCTATAGTTCTACTGAGATCCAGGTTTTGTTGTCTGGGCCTGTGCCTGATAACATGGGTGCCCCGTAGATCCAAGTCTGCCCATCTTTCTCGGGGAACCCAAAGTAAATGCTCTTCGTTAGGACCTAGAACCCAAGTACCTAAGATCTCTTGATCTTCGTCCCATGATGGCTGGTCCCAATGCAACGGCATGGTTGAAGAGCCTACGTCGCCTAGTGTGGTGAAACGTTCAAAATGAGGATGTTCCTTGTCGTGTCGTAAGGTTGAGAGATCCCACACCGTGATACCCATGTTGAATCCAAACACCAATGTATCACAGCCTATATTTAGGCGAATGGGGTGAGGGGTAAGTATCAGTGGGTCCCAGCTGTGCAGAATGTCGCCGTTTTTCAGGCTCCATATCGTGATTTTGGAGGTTAGAGAAAATGTAGCAACGAGTAGTTTGTCATCACGAGAGATCATCAGACTGCTTACACAGGTTAGATCATTCGTTGGAGGGGCAAAGGTTATTAGCCTTTTTGAGCTCTTGAGATCCCAAGCATCTATGCCACAAACTAAATCTTTAGTTTGCTTATACCGATGGCCGATGCAAACAAGAATGTCTCCTTTCAAAGAGATAACAATAAGTTGCACACGCTGGTAATCCGTCTCCAACGTGCTTGCCACATGTCCCCCTTCGGTATGTATAAACTCTATGACTTTGGGTGGGTTGGAAACGAAACCAAGAAGCGGACCGGCGAAACATACATGCCGGTTGCCAAATCGTCCAACGTTGCGCGGTTGTTGTTGGGGATCTCCAACGTTCGGTAACAGAATGACATCATGATCACTGAATCGCAGTACAACGCGTTCTTGGGAGGATGACTCGGACATAAATGTATGAATGTCCAGAATGTAACGTTTCTCATCATGGTTTGTAGGTGTGTATATTTTCATCCCTGACGATACGTAGACGGTACAATCTTCCAAGGCCACATAAACGGTCTTGTTGTCGGTACCAAATACTGCGCGGGAGACAGCACATGGATAGTTCATGGGCCAGTACTCCCGTAACAGCATGCAGTCGGCGACACTACGAACATGGACAGTACCGTCCCTTGACGTTGATAAGAATTTCCTCCCATCTGGCGAAAAGGAAACAGAGGTGACTGGCCCTAGGTGTCCTCCACTGTTGGCTCGATCCCATTGCTCTTGATCCGAGATCTTCAGATGATGACATAATTCCCAGGTGTAGATACCATCCTGACAAAGGGCTGCAATGCGCTTCCCATCCGGTAAGAAGATGACCTGAATAACAGCACTAGGTGCAACAATAGGGTCTTGGTATGGACTTCCCCCATCAGCCTCGAGAATCTCGATTGCGAAAAGAAATCGGCAGAAAATGGCGATCAATGATCCATCTGGCGAGAATATGGCTTGTTGATAATTTACCCTTGGTGGGATAGTGTGTCTGTATGGGCCACAAATATCTCTTCCCGACTCAAGATCGTATAGTGAGATCCCAGTTTTGGACGATAGTAGTACGTGTGAGTGGGTAGCTGGGCTGAAGGATATATTGTCAACCCGGAGATCAAGGCGTCTCTGCAAGGTCACAGCACCAGTCGCGCTGTCGATCCTCCATATAAAAGTATGTGATCGGACGCCCAAAGCCAAGTAGGTCCCATCCGGGGACCAAGTGAGCCATAAATCAGTGTAAGCTGTACCTCGACGTGTCTTGACCCCAATGGTATTGCGAGGTGTCCCAAGTTGCAGATCCCAGAAATGGATGACACCTGAACGACGCCGACCCTCTAGCACGGTGAATGTTACTAGCTGGTTCCTATCAGTTGGATGAAATACAAGTCTTCGCACCCATCGTAGTGGTGGGTATATGATTTTTAGAATACCGATTTCTTCCACATCCCAAATACAGATATCCGTCTCGTTAGCTATCCCCATAGCTCTTCCCTGCTCGGGAGAAACGGTGATATGAGATAGTTTCATATCAATGTATGGTGGTGTAAGCATTCGGCCATAATAATGGACTGATCCATCAGCCAATATCTTCCACCGATGCCAGAGGGAGTGGCGGGCGCATCCCGAAAAGAGGGATAAGCCGTCAGGGCTGCATGCAAGATACTGACACTGACACCTTGGTCTCGAGAGATCGATGCAGGTTCCGGGATAGATCCCCTGATTTAGTTGTGTAGGTAAATTTTGAAGGAGGGATGCGTGAATTTTCATGAATGGTGATTCACGAGGAGTAAATAGTAATGCTGAGACGTAAATGTGTGGGATACTGTTAAAGATGACTTCAGAGTAAGTCTCTGCGAACTCCTTGACACTATTCCATAGGATCATCTGTTTGACATCGACAGACTGTGGATATTTAGTGCTATAGAAATATATGAATCACTTCACACTTACACAGAAACCCCTGCGAGCCACAGCACATGCGTACTTGAGTTCATATTCTTCTCCAATCAGACTTATTACTTCCAACCAGAAGAGTATCTTCGTCGAGAACAACCGCAGTGCTGATATTACATCCTCACAGCCAGTCTGAACACGCTGCAAGTGATGCCACCATTGCAGAGAAGCATATTGTAATGGCAGTGTGAGGTACTTTTGTATCCGGTCTTGGAGGTCCGGGTAATCATTATTCAAGCGATGTGACGTCTCGAAATTGCATATGTTGAATCGAAGTTGCTTGTGCATAACACGCAAACAGCACAGAGTGAGAAGGTGATCTGGGTCAAACCCAGCCAATGACCAAGGCTTGCCTCCGCTCCGGGTTTCGTCCGTGAGATAGTCGCAGAATGATGCATGTAATGGGATAATGGGCCATCCTGGAGTGTAATCGAAAAGACAGTGGAAGTCTTGAAATACAAGGCGACATGATCTATCCTGCGGAAGATCAAGAAATTGATCGACCCACACATCGACAAGTGGGATATTACAAAACAGAACGATCCCCATAATATCTCGAAATCGCTCATCCAATCCCTCGCCCCAATCATTTCGAGTTGTCAGCACCGTGGCGTACAAATTATCCAAGCCTTTCGCGTGTTTATTGCTCTGGGAATAGAGAATACGTGACAACTGAGCTGCAGGATCAGTGGTATCCAGAAGAAACTTTGACAGTGTGGATGCCCAAATGAACAGCCCCTCCGACATTTCCGCGATTCCATCTAAATCGGTTTCCTGTGGCCAGTTGGCTGGCATGCGTTTCACCTTTCGTATGCGAGCCAGCTCGGACAACATATAGAGACGAATCGCTGGAATGTTGTCTCTCATGTCAGTTAAAGACATCGATTTTATTGTTGGATTATCCGACAACATGCTGTCAATATCCGGCTCACGTCGACTGGTGATGAAAAAGCGAAAGTTGTTAGGAAGCTTGGTGAATTCGTCTGAGATGAGGTTAAGTAGCAGTTGGCGTGAGCTTGTGTCTCCAAACTCATCCAAAGCGTCGATAACAATAACCATGGGACCAACGAGAGAGTCAACAGCGTCATGGATAGGACGACGGAGAAGATCGGCGAACTGCTTTTCCAGATGGCTATTGACAATCCTTCGATCACGTTCGATGGCAGTACCGATTCTTGATCGTAAAACGGTATCAGCATCCGCGAGTTGTGCGGCAATCGTGTGTATGACTGCATCGCGGTCGGTCTTATCTCTTTCGAAAAACAGAAAAGCTCCGAGACGGCCTAGTTCATAAAGACGTGCAGAGATAGTGTTAGCAATGGTGCTCTTCCCCGATCCAGCAAGGCCATGTAGCCACAAGATATTCTGCTTGTTCTGATCAACATCCACGATCCAGTCCACGATTATCTGCAGTATGTCTTCACGAGTGCCGTGTAAGCACAGAGGTCGGTTGGCCGCATTCATGCCAGCTGGTTTGAGTAAATTAAGTGCATCTGTCTGGACTACATCACGAACAACATCAATTAGATAGAAAGGGCCAGGGAAAATAAAATACGTAGTTGTTCTACACCTCCAAGAACCTTGGAGCTGACAAGCGCAGTATGCAATTGGACCTTTTCTGTCAAATTTTTCCGTAGTTTGGCAAATGCTGCTATGAACTCATTGATTTTGTGGGTCAAATCGGTCACTAGATTCACTACCACTCTTCCTGCTCTGGTCGTAAGTCGTGTAATATAAGCGATCTTAGAGAGTGCACCACATACCCGCAAAATTAGGCTGAAGGAACGTGCACATGAAAGTAGCACATTCCGTCACCTGGTTGAGCATAGCAGTTATGATCGGCTCGAGACGTATCGCATCCTCGTTGATCTTCTCGACATCTTCAACGAAGTCGAAAGCATCCTCGATTGCAGCGACGAGATCAAAGATCCTTTTGTCTGTCGATTGCTGCTTCTCAACAACCTGATCAATCTTTTATGAGGAGTATGGGTTGATTATGATACTAAGTCATACCTTGTACAGCGATGTGCAGACTTGCCACGCGAAATCGACCCATGGATGTAACTGTGTAAAATAACGACGATATCAGTGTACTCGATAAGTCTAGCAGATCAAGAGATAACATACCTTCGCCAATGCGTCAATCTTACTTACAACCCCACTCAATAGTTTCAACCTTTCGAGAAGTTTCCCAACCTTCTCGGACATGCTACCAGGGCCGAGCTGTTTGTCTATAGCGACCCGAGCTTCCGCGAGTGTGTGCTGCGCTTCATCCTTGGGAGGAACTTGCGCTTCTTCGGGTGGTTCTTCCCTCTCCTCGGGTATCTCATGCGTCGCCGTTGGTAGTTCGATAGGGTCCGTAGGCAGTTCAGATACTAATTCTTGCGTTTCTTGTACTTCTTCGTTCGACGATTGATATGTATCCTCTTCGTGTGGATTCTGCACGTCATTCTCGCTAACATGCTGTTGTTCATCACCAGATTGTAGATATTCGCCACTGGCCACGACGATGCCTGCAGGGATCTTCTCTTTGTTTTTGGAACTAAAAAGCCTCAAATCCCCTGGGAAAATGTAAGATAATTGATTAAAAATGAGATCAATTCACTGCTACGTACTTTGGATTGTCATCCCAGCAGATGAAAGGAAATCCGATGGTCTGCATTCCACTTCGCCGATAAGACGATCATGGATGAAAGACGACAATTTCAAGCATAGTCGTATCGTTTGATCCTCCTCGATCGCATCTCTTCAAGACTATCGGTCATATATAATTCGCACGACCAAGGAGCAACTTACAACGTGAATTCTTCATCCCATTGGGTGCTGGTCCCACTGATCTGTTTCGTCTTCAAAGTGCGCTTGGATTTGCCATCCTCGATCTTGATTTCGACATAAAGTGGAGTCTTTTTTTCGAAGAAGCGTTTCCTCAGCTGTACATCAGACACTCGATGAACTATGATAGGCACTAGGTGAGTATGTAACATAGCAAATACTCCTTACAAAGAACTTACTTCTCAACACAAAACTAGGAGCCATTACCGTGGTCAATGGTTCTTGTGGGCGACAGCAATGTCAGTTAGGTGATGAGGGGTGACGATAAAGGATGAACAGATATAAGTCGAGCTCACCGTAAGCGGTTATATGTGGACAACGTGTGTTGGATGGGCTTCAATGTGAGAGACGATCACTGCCTTATCGATATCGAAGGCAATGCAATGTCAGAACACCTTCGAGAACCTCAGGGTCGCGGCCGGCCAGCTATAGTTCATACACAGGCTGAGGGAAAGGGTTACATCATACGGGGACACTGATGCCCAAACCGGATGACTATTGGTCATGTGTCGCTACGACAAAAGCTATTGCGTTATTCTGAAAATAAATTACATTATGTGTTTCATTAATATTTCCTTTCCTTTGCTTGCTAGTATTCTCGTGTCTGAGATTCGATATCCAGGTTGAACACCGATGCATCAAAGGTATATCGACGAGAAGGCACAGTAGTAGACGGGTGAGCGTACGCTCAACGAATTATGTGTCAATGTTTACTGCGACTAAACTCTGCATCGTCAGATGTTAATTAAAGATTCAGCGTCGGGAGAACCGTCAAGACACATACCTCAGCCCTTTTCCTGTCTAAAACTGTCATGTCTGTGCGAAAGTTTTTGAGGTGTCCATTGGACTAGACAACCGACATTACTAGCGACTTGTAATGATTCGACCAGGGATGCAGGGGGGTAAGGGTGGGGAGGGTTAGCCCTCTTCACTGTATAGGACATTTCTGCTGACTCATTGAACGAGTAGATTGACTGAAGTCAGTACCAAGAGACAAATGAGTCGTTTGTGTAGGTGATGATAGAGATACTGGGTGACGTATCAGAGTGGTCTGGTGGGCTCTGATCATGTATCTACATGGTGTCGATGCATAAAGCTACACCAGCAGTCAGCCAAGTGTCTAAAATGAATAGACGTTAGTGTTTTAAGGCATCAACGTATTGGATGATGGTCGGTGGTCTCGGTCCCTGATCAAACGTCGATATTTGACAGGACACGGCTAATGCCGGTCGGAGCTTTAAGTTACCAGTCTTTTCTACGACCATTTCTCGTGGCTAATTCGTGACTCTCCTTTATGTCTCGTGTTTGGTTTCCCGTCGACTTCATGTCTCTGATTCTATAACAGCATCTCAGAAGAAGATTGATAAAGAGAGGTTTATCCAGTACAACTCTGAGGGATATTCAAGTATGTCTGAGGTAAAACATAGAGATCTGGTGTACATGATTGACCCACCTCCTGTTGACCGGTTTGTGATTAATCGCGGTCTCTACACCACCAACCTCACCCATTCTCAATGAACAGTATTGAATGCCGTTTGCCTTTCCTTCAGGTGGACATTGAAAATTAGAGTTCATCTTGGGTCATTGGCCCCATCGCCCCGTCGAGAACCCAGTTAAGGTTTTGTACAAGTGACCCGTTCTCGCCCATCGTGCAGGCCATGTGAGTAGCGTACGTACTTTGCCCTCTTTCCTCTGCATCTGTTCCCAGCTCACAGTCGACCCTCCTTGCTTTCCCACCAACAGGTGTCTCTCAAACCTCGTCATCGAGTCTCAGCAACGCATCTCAATAGTTGAGTATGTTATATACAGGTTTAGATTAATGCTGATCTCTTAGTAGACGATCTAAATCGTGTAATCGATAGTGGTCGACTCGGAAACTATCTTCATATAACCACTTATACAAGTATGTCTCGTATCCAACGCAGGCTACGATATGAAGAATTGATCAAAATCCAGTGAAATCCATTGGCAACGATTCGGTTGCAAAGATTGACATAGGCACATTCAATACAACCCCGCTTCACGAATTTTCCAGTCCTAGGCACCACAATGCCCACTCTATTGCACTCTCCATTCGATATGCGTCTCCTCCAACAATACTACTTGGTATGAATATGCTCGACATGAATATTCCTCGCATTAGATGCAAGATCCTTAGCGTGGCGAATGACGGTGCCCAGGTCGACATCGAGTCATGGGAAGACACCAAACTCTACTCCGTCGGCTGTTCGTGGCTGAGCATCCCACCAAATGACCCCGACATCCAATGCGGCAGGTTTGATACCCTGGAAGATCACCCGATGTCAAAACCGAATATATCGACAAAACACAAAGTCACCTTCACACACCCATATCACACGACTCCTAAGGTGGTCGTCTGGCTCGAGGCCTTTTCTACGCATCCAGGGCGTAATTGTCGCATCATCGTCGAGGCCACCGATATTACCCCTTCTGGTTTCACCCTCGAGATCAATACATGGCTCTGGACGGACATACTCTGTGCGACAGCAGTATGGCTGGCGCATTCTGCTGACAGAAAGGATATTCGAAGTGGAGCGTTCAGCACTGACGACGTCCGTCCACGCAACGAGCCGCGTCTGAAGAACAGCTCATACATTCCCATCGCTGGAGGTGCTTACTCGAAGAAGCCGCATGTTTTCAGTGCTCTGAACATGCTTGATTTCCGGAGCGGTCGAAATATTCGGGTCAAGGCCCATACGGGTGATATGACGCTGCATGGAATGACTTGGCACCTCGATAGTGGGGCAGATAGCGTCTGCTATGGGGCTGGAGCGTCCTTTATCATCCTTGATCAGTAGGTTTATGCATGTTCCACGTCTTGGTATGTCGGGTGTTTATATTTGATTCGATCTTTCACCATGATTCTGATGCATAACTATAGGTCATATTCTGCAGAGATTATATTATACCAACTAACTAGTGTTGACTTAGGCAGATATATCAACCGTGTGTATCGAATCTCCCGCTTCTTGTATGCTTGATTACGACTATAGTCAATTTCAACGAGGCTTCATGGGCAATTACTTTGTCACACGGGTCCTTTATGTTTCTGCACCGTGACAAGGCAGCGCTTTTCCGAGGATGCATCATGATCTTTAGCCAGTTGAATCGTTTTATAGAAAATCACGTAAAACCAAAATCTGACTCGAGTCGCAAGCGAGATGGCATAAAAGGAGGCTGATGCATAGGGCACATTACGAAGATTTATTCTCTTCTCATGGATTTTGAACTTCGACCGCAGCTACCCGTCGGCCGAACAGCCGCCGACAGCCTGAGCATCCAACCAACACAATTTATTGCTGCTAGTGATGACTTCTCGTCGACACCTGATGCGGACGGGTCAGGTCGTCCTTCAAGTGGTCAACAGTCACCTGTAGACGAAGGTTGGAAAGCGTGGACATATTGTGCATCCGGATTTGTCCTGGAAACGTTGTCGTTCGTCTCGAGGTGAATAGCATCAATTTTACCATAAAGTTAACTCTGTCCGTTTAAAATTACAGTATATTCCAAGGTATTGAGAATGATTGTTCTTCACTCATAGGATATGACTAAATAACTGGCAGCATACTACAAAATACATCCACCGTTCAACAAGTATTCGGATGGAGCCATCACAGCTGTTGGTCCGGCTGCGCTCGCTCAGGCTGCAGAAGATAGGAGGCATCGTAAAAGGCTCAATCTACTCTCTCCGAAGTCATCAGCAAACCTACACCCCTCGCTTATCACTCTTATTGCACTTGTACAAGGATGGAGCTACAAGTATAAGCTCCTTTTATCCGGGGGTTCATTTTCTTGTACAAGTATCACAAGCGACAGCAGCATCAATAAGGAGCATCGCAAGTAGAATCTCAAGGACACTTAAGCATGGCTGTGTTACTAAGGATTTCACCCAAAACAACCATCCAAAACAAGAAGTATATTTCATGATAAGTATATAAATACATGAGTAAATACTTCACTATGTACAACAACTACTTATGTTTCTGCCATCTGAGTCATAGAAATCTCTATACTGGGGATGATTCAGGCACGTTTAGCGATAAATTTCCCCTACTGCGTTTAGGTCGATTACGATACGTTCTCCTTCTCCAAATTGTATCCTCATGCGTATTTTTGATCGGTTCATTTGCGTTCTGGTAGGGTTGTTTATAAACCGGATCCTCATCATGGTATTAGTATTAACAAAACATGCATTACTTTCACATCGATTGACCAAAATTTCATACTGTACAGAAGAGCAAATTCGGGTAGGTTATGGTTACAATTTGATAGTAAGCAGCCGAAACAATTCAACCTCTGATGAGAGCACCCCTCGTCTTGCGCAGGGACTCGGCGAGTCCAAGTAGCGTTTCGGCCAACCGTACCTAATAATAAAGTGATTAGAGGTATGTTTACCATCGAATATACATATACGAGAAAACCATACAGTATCTGCAGCCTCGATATAGGATGATGGCACGGTCGGACGCGTAGGATCCGAACTGGCTGCATTCTGAACCTCACTTGCAACGCTAGCCATTCTACGTAGCGTGGTGTTGGAAGGACCGAAAGAGACTGCATGAAATGACAACGGACAGCTATGAATGACTATGAGTAATGTGTGGTAGAAGAAAATCCATTGACTCACCCGAGAGAGACTGCACGATTGCAAAGGTCTCGCATTGTATCATTTGATATCGAACCTTCGCCGTCTGAGAGGAATATAACAACTGGTGTCCTAGAAGATAATCTGAGCGTCACAAATAACAGTAACCGGGACCTTTATACCTCTCATTGCTCCAGCTGCTAGTCATAGCTTCTTGTGTCCTTTCAATTCCAGCAGTAAAATTCGTTCCACGACCAGGCCCATGTTTCAACACTTCATGAAGGAGTTCGGTCGGTGCTCGAGTGGAATCGTTCGTTACTGGTTCGATTGTTTGCTGATCAAAGAAGATAATGGTATAAACATCCCTTTCGAATCTTGCGCGACCCGTTGTTTCATTCAAAACATGTTGTCGTGCGGTCCAAAACCCATAAAGGGAAGAATATACCGAACCGACACGATTGTTGTGGCGTGCGGAGATTCGATGCGTCACTGGAGTGTTCGGCAGTGGGTGGCGGTCTATTTTACCCATTGAACTAGATCTATATGAAAATATCAGCCTATTAGGGACTTAATAGTTACTTATCGTACCTATCAATGACGAAGAATCTTGTGTGATGTCAGATCAATTTCTTGGATATAATATATCATACGCACATATTATAAGCTTCTGAAACCGGCTTACGACAGATGAAATGATGGCCGTCTGATGAGATATAACCGGTTTGTCCTGGAACGATGTGACCATCGGCGAGTGGATGATGGAAGATACTAAGGGTACAATATGATGGTGCTCCTGTACCAGAATTATGCTCAGGCCCTAAACCAATGTGAGCATTGTGTAGTGATATTAGTATAGTTCGATGTCACTCACCTGGGCATATTGAATCGCTGTCAATAGTAGGCGTTAGAAACTATATAATTTGTTAGAGTAAAGCAACAAACCATTTTGAATAGTATATCCGTTCTTCCTGAGAATATGGATCTGCGAAGGTAGGTAAGTCATTTTATAACACTCATCGTTGGCGACCGATTATTTCACCTTTGAATCCTGGGTAAAACGATGTCAATATCAACAATCCAGATGAGACCAATAAATCCGGCCTAACATACCTGTCCTTCGCCAATACAATCTGTGGCTGACGAAATCTTTTGCGCGTTCAGGATTAGGACTTATCGGGTGAGTAATATGCTGCAGCTCCCCGTCAGAGCAAGCCGATGAATCTTCAGATCGACAATAATCAACGTGAACGTGACGACCCCGATCACGACAAACCATTGAGCACTTGTATATGCAGGATATTATTATGGTGAACAGACGATCTTTGTAAGATACACTTACGAGCATAGGGGAGCCGTCGTCGTTCGCGCCAAACCTTCGTCCGTCGATTTCAAGTCCAGAACCATCCTGATCATCGATAGCCCACTGTGTTCGTGACATCGAACCGTGACTCGTCTCGTGTTCCTGCTGCCGATGGCCTATTTTACAGTAAGTTAATATAAGAGCAGCAATATTTAGTAATACATGCCTATTGGCAGGGTGCAGAAGTATCCGCAATCTCCACACCTATCAATATAGTGAGTATGAGAGTTGAGCTATACAAACATCTCCATGAGAGAACGTACTTTGATTCGCAGAAGTGGAATTGCTTGCGTTCCACGTTATGGATATGAACTCCCTCGTGATTCAACTGCCCTGGAAGTATAACAATCGCACAAGGTAGGCGACGAGAAACTGATGTCTGTTCGTAAGATAACGATGTCTGCAGTGAAAGAGGTCGCACGTACTTTGGATATACTGTGCAATTTTTAGAAGCATGTACACGTGTAACCGACGCTTTCATTTGTATTTGCGAAAAAAACATACCTTGGTATATTGAAACGTCTCGTATCTACCGGTGAAAATCGCTTCAATGGATTCCGGTGTTGTCTCGATTAGACATAATCCAGGGGATTGGCATGACTCAAGGCACGGATGTTCTTGTCTAGGGACGTTGAGCGGTGCGATACATTTCAGAGTCTATTTTGCTGCACGTACCCGCAAAGATGTATGGCATTCTTGTCCAATGCATGAAGATGAGATGAGCTAGCACACAGCCGTTTACAGAGCTGACAAGAAATCGGACAATTGTGATCGTCACAGACATGCTCCTCATGAGATACATGACTTCATGGCCGTTAGCATAATTTGATATGGTTAATAAACAGGATTTGCATACCTCAGTTTACGACATGTATAACGACATGTGAATAGAGACCCATCCGCTAATCGTACATTGGCAAGTATGCAAGGCTACACAGATATAAGAAAGATAAACAAAATTGCACAAAATATCAATACCTTTCCGCATTCGTGTGGTTCGAGACAGTCGTGATCTCCGTCTGCATGATCTACCGACTGGGGGGTGACAATGAGCCATCAATCCTTCAAATCGGAGTCTTAGATTAGTACCTTTGCACAGAAATGGAGGCATCCGTCTTTCCCCGATAGGTAACAGTCTTTGCCACAGCGATGAGTTGAAAAGTCGCAACTATCAGGTATAATGTATCAGATCATACACTGTTTAGATATTGGGAGATCGACCAACATGTGTGTACCACGATGTCCAGCGCTGCAAAGGTAATGAGTCACAGAACAGCAATACCAATGATAAACCTACGGGAGACCGCACTGCACGGATTCGCCGTCGTGATCCACAGCATATTCACAAAATCGAGGACATTTGTGATCAGTATTACAGCTGTGAGATCCTTCATGATGCATTGGACGGAGACAAAACAGCTGGCAGCTGGAGCATTGGGATGCACAGATTTTGATAGTTGCATGTAAACTGATGGATAGATCTGCAAAGAGTCTTCGAACCTCTTCAAACAGCGATGATTCTACTTCTGGTTGGAAACGGGACATATTAGTATTCATCCATTCTTGAACATGAGCAATACGAGCTTCGACAAGATCGTCTAGATATTTCTGGAGCCCTGTAACCCAGTGATGTTCATCTTGGTCATAGCGTTGATCAAAATGACCAGACGAAGAAAGAAGATAAATGAGGACATGTTCTTGATCTTCTGAGTTAACCCTTGTTCCTGTCACGTAGAATTTCGCAGAGGTATCGAATGTTTCAATCACGTTGCCTGAGTCGAGATCCTGAATACGACATGAGTATAGCCAAAGAGACATGACATGAATTAATTCACTCTGAGAG
Source organism: Cerrena zonata (assembly GCA_038087015.1). Taxonomy (NCBI): domain Eukaryota; kingdom Fungi; phylum Basidiomycota; class Agaricomycetes; order Polyporales; family Cerrenaceae; genus Cerrena; species Cerrena zonata. Next base: position 502,639 of record JASBNA010000025.1, read on the forward strand.
GTTCGATCTCCGGTTCCAGTTCTACCACTCCATATGCAAATGCGGTTGGCAAGGATAACACGAGCTGCTGAGCGCGATGCAATGCAATGTTTTCTGTCATGTTGCGGTAAGCCAACAGGAAAAAGAAGCTTAGGTATACCCTTACGATTCAAAGCACCCCAGTCATTCGCCTGAAGAGGATATTTGATGTAAGAGAAATTGCTGGGGAATTGGGGATCGCTACTTGCGTACCTTCAATTTCGCCATTAATGTCTTCATAGTTTCCAGAAACATGGCCCCTTTGGGATGTGTAACATCTTGTTCTTCAAGCATCTTTCCGAGTGGTCGAAACATGCCATAGAACTCTCTAGATTCAATGACAGGCCAAGGTATAATCAGAACATTACCATTGTGTAATTTGGTAATAAAGTTTGATTCCTTTTCGGTGTCGACGATACTTTGAAATCTGAGGCTGAACCTATATGGTATGGTGATTCGTTGAAGTCTCAGTTAACCATTTTGAGTACTTACTCTTTCTTGATCTCCTCCTTATCAGACTGAATGACGTCCTGCGTACAATTTATAAGTAAAAGAAGAACAAATCTCCATTATATAGTCTTACCTTTATAATGATAGCCAACGTGGATCTGAATAGAGTAGGGTTTGCGGCAGTATCTAAAACTGTGGAGGATGATTGGAAGGAATGAAAGAGATCTGTGATGCTGCGTGATAGTGCAAAATTGTTCCGAAACAAAACCTGTAATTCTTATCATAAATATAAACTAATTCATCTAACAGATATCATATTACCAGATTTGAAAGCGCCGTGTTGAAAAGAACAAGCAAACTGTCCTCTTGAATGGAGCGTTCGAGGCTATGCACACCTATTTGAAAGGTGTTGAACCAATTCTGATTTCTTCACCCAGTTGTGAATGACTTACCTTCGAAATCTAGAGCGACGATGAGAGCATCATCAGTAGGCGTCAGAGACATCCAGACACCTTCTGTTGTACGCATTGCTGATCCAGCGAATGATGTGTCCACAAGATGATTCAAAGTGAAGCTTTTCCCTACAGACTGTTCGCCTAATCAAGAGGTAAGCGCAAAATTCAGTTTCAAGCATTTGCGTGACGTACCCATTGAGGAAACAACGCGTACAGGCTGCTTATCATATTAGTAGGAGAAGAAACAGAATAGATGCGACGCTACCTTCGAGGACATGTATGATTTCAATATTGATTCGTACCATCCAAACGAGAGATTGTCAACAATTTGTTCGACCGTAGCACCTAGAAGGGACTCTTCAAACCCCCGAGACCAAACACCATCTTTCAACGGAACGAATCGGTTCTCCCAAGCTACAGCGATATGAATCGGAATAAGGCAAAGAAGATTCACCAGCCACTGCCCCAGTTTATAAATAGATAGATCATTGTTTTTAGAGACTCTAAACGCTTCGTATGGCATTCCACAGATGACCATCTCAGACAGCTCTCTCCCGGTTGGTTTTTTCGTGATCCGCTGGAAGTTCAATATCGAATCCTTGATATAGTTTTGTATTTGTGTCGGATCGAGAGTGGAGACAAATGACATAGTGTTACTAGTGGAACGCCGAATGGCAGACAGGACTGGAAACCGAGTCCAAACGTCGGCGTGACAATCAAGGAGACTGTTCCGGAGGGTCTTTCGATATGTGCTGGAAAGTGGATATGACTTTTGGCGTTCGCGGAAGCTGAACTCTGCGGGCCGGGATGTGATATCTAATGCGAACGATATGCATCGCGCTTCGTCATCAAGACCAACATAGTAAGTTTTCGAACGGTTCCCAATGGAGGTCATGATGGGCGAGGATATCGGTAGCCCAGGTATTTCGAGATGTATTCCCTCCGTATGTCCAAACGTTGACGAGTGGTAAGCTCGAAGAGAGATTTTGTTGCTGTTGGCGCAAGCAACAAAAAGACAAGATCCATCGGGGGAAGAATATAAACCGATTGCCGGCTGAGGTAATGTAACCGATGAAGGTCTGAGTCAAGATGTTAACGTGAACGGAGCTAGACTTCATACAAACGCTACATACCGAAACTGCTGAGTGATGAGCGAAAAGACTCGCACGGAGCCACCATCGTCTACAAGGGCAAGTGCTTCTTCATTTGGTCCGCACAAAAACGCAGCGTGGGTCAACAACGAATGAGTATCGGACTCAAGGTACCACAACGTCAAGGTGACCCGAGGGCCGAGCCCTGAACACGACATGAACCGTTCATCGAACACGAAAAAATGCAGAAGGGACTAGAGATGTCATATTAGATTCCGCATGTAATGAAACACGAGAATATACGACCTTATTTGTAGTGCAAAGCGCCAGTATACGCTTGCTCTCATTAAATGCCAAAAGATAATCGCAATTTATCCTTTCCATACGTAAGGTTCTCTTTGGCATGCGGTTTTCGAGGGCCTTTCCGATGGCATCCATTCGTTCAAGGTAAATGTTGAGAGATTCATTCGATTCTATGACAAGAAGGCAACGATCGTCCTGTAGCAGTTGTATAAATCTATATATATGGTGTGTTAGATGTGTCTTAATCAATTCGAGAATTACCCACACAACTTTATCAGTCACAGGAGTACAGAATGAGAAGGAGGAGCGAGGATGAAGCCGGGGACTTGGAATAAAGTCTGCGGACATTTGCATTTCTTGCATATCCTGCTCGGATACTTTGAACGGGAACACCCTGTAGACTAGGGATTCGTCAATACAACGTTTGAGATAGCCCGATATCTCGTAGCACACTAATGCATGCACGTAGATTCGCGTCAGCAAGACATCTCAAAGTAACGCAACTTGGATACCTTGGCGTCTTCCGTTTTCGATTATCCGGACATTTTCGATTATACGAATTCTGTATGGTTCATTGAATGAGAGTGAGTGTTACATGAGGACGGACATGGGACATACGTCTTAGAGTCCGTAAGATAAGAGTGGCGGACATCGGCTAGGAATCTACGACGCGACTCGATATTCTGGTTGCAATGATCGGCCTCGATATTCTCCAGTACCTTGCGAAAGGCTTTCGACCGAAGCTGATCAAGGTAGTGCATTACTTCAGTTATCTGGCGCTCCAATGCGTCCTTCAAATATCCCGCGGCCAGCAAGAATATTTCTTCTACGTCAGCGTCGAAAATACGAAAGTTTGAAAAAAATGTTTCCAGTCGAGACAAGCATTCTGCGTCAGTGAGCATTCCTTCGTCATACTCACTATGACTAGAGGATGCATATGCAGAACGCTGTTCAGGAGTAGAAGACAACGTTGCCCACCAACCGTTAACAACCGACCGTAAGCTCATGTAATGTTTCTGAGGCTCCCATACATTCCGGGCTAGTTCCTGTAGTTCCTGTTGTGTCCAATGGTCCGTTCTCGTCCCGGTGATGGTATGCATGATCTTTAGAAGACCCTGCTTTTTGATTTCATAGGGATTGCTTGTAATTTTCGAAAAGGACAAGTCATTGGATGCTTGCAGTATCCGTGCCGGTACGTCTGGGCAAGAAACAAAAAGCCCATGGACTACAGCTATATAAATGTTACAAATAGGGACCCGCAGCGAAATTGCAACACTTACCCTGTAATTCTGAGACCTGTTCCTGAGAAAGTCTGTCGTACACTGCGTTTTGGACTCTTGAGCTACATAATTATTCATCACTCTCACCCTCCGCATCAAGATCAACTAGTAAAACTCACCTATAATTTGATAAAACCGTTCTCGCAAGTTCGTGCCTTATAGCTTGTGGGAGGAGTGAATGCCATGTGTTGTTTGTCTCTTCCCATGCTTTCTGCTTTCGTCTTTCGTACTCGTCTTGGAGTAGTTGACGGGACTCATGAAATGCTTGGATGACACGAGGCGAACGCTTTGCACCTAATCCATGCCGGAGCAGTATCTGCAAAGCATCCTCCTGGAGGTCGGAGCTCAGAATAAAAGCATCTTTTTCACTAAAGTTACATTCAGTATTATGTAATAAATCGTCCTACTGAATCGCCACTTACAGGAAGGATCGTAATCGAATTGCATTATACTTCTCTGGGAATGTCTGACACTTCTGAAGCGAGGAGGCATACTTCACATCCAGATAGCCAGCCTCCGTCTCTCCCGCTACAAGGCGGGGTCTCATGTGATCAAATTCCACATCGACATATTCGTTATATCGTAAATTGTTCGATTGAGGTAATGACACCTAGAATATACATGAATGGTTTGTATCGGTTACTAACATTGACATCATTCTTACCGTAAATCCAGGTCTGACGACGACATTCTCTTCTTGCTCGTTAGTCTGTATAACTTTGAATGAGAAGAAACGATCGACATCATCGATGTCCAGATCAATGTTTTCGGCTTCGTCCTCTGAGTTGTGCTGTTGAATCACTTCCCGCCACACGATCATAGAAGCATCTTCATCAGAAATTAGAGCAAAAACTTGGGTGCAGATCTTGGTGAGATATCTAATGATTGTTAAGGCACCTGCCCCCATCAAAATTTGAGAAATTACCTCATGAAAGTCACCCTGTTTCTTTGCACTGATGGGGCCGCCTCATCATTCCAAGTAGTATCTTCAGGCCAGAAGATAACAGATGATATGGAGCAATGGCTGGGACGGAGTATATAGATACCCGTGCGCAAACTGTTGCGATCACCATCCTCACTACTTCGTAAGATAGCAACACTAATAAACAATGCTTGTTACTTGTGAATATAACAGTGTGGGTGTCTGCACGTACGTTCCATCATCTACAACTCCCACATCGTAGAGATACCTCACTATTTCACTTCGGCTCCCATAGATACCCATGGGCTTCACTGTGAGACGGTCTAATGCGGTAAAATCGACTTTTGTCATCGATCTGTACGCTCCTGGGCAGATGTCATTGATGAAATGACCAAGTGACTCTTGGGAAATAATGATCTTTTCAACTGATCGACATAATCAGTGGACGTGTCCTTAAAAACGATAGTTCAAAAACCTACCAAGCCCACCGCTTCCTTGTTCACTAACAAGATCGAGGATACGATACATTCCTTTGATCGAATCCACTACGTCGTACCCTTCTGGCACAAGGTCACTCGTTCGAGCTTCATTGTCACCAACCTATCTGAGACATGAGTACCGTACCAGACACTGGAAGATGTAAACACATACCTGATTGGACTCAATCTGAGCTGGCGGCGATGAATCTCTTGCGACTAAGCGTATATCACTCAGTTCCAAGTGTGCAAAAAAATTACAAAGTTTAACATACTTGGAAAACTATCCGTATCATAGCTAGGAGGAGTTAAATCCGAATTTATTGCAGGTTCAGGACCGATACTGTCCTGTGGTTCCAGTACTTGCGCCATAACCTGGTGTGAAGAACGCTAGAGAAAGTGGGAAGAAAGGAGGAACGCTCCTAGGCCTGGGTCATTCTTTTTGAACGGTGTCTTTGTATGTGGACTTCGAAACGAGGACACTGGCGCGTGACCCTGCTGCGTATGTATTGATTACAATAATAGCTCTGCTGTGCCATATAGAAGTAGCAGAATAGAAATGGCTTCGCCATGCCCTGATCGCCTTCAGAGGACCCGAGGAACTGTAGTATGCTACCAGAGAAGTCGTAACCTCTGAACAAAATCACTAGAAATTGTATAAGGCTAAACGTCTTTTCTGGTACGAACATAACCGTACCACCGATAACGAGTCATCGTGAGCCTGTAATTCCTCAAGGTAGTTCATATTCAAGTTGCATATTTCAGGAAGCGCCCAAATGTCCAAATTAGTACGGTGTTGAATGTCTTAGTTCCGTTTTTAATACAAGCTACTAGTACTACCCCTCCCAACAACACAAAGCGATGTATACTGAGGGTATATTCTACAATAATTATTCGCGTCATAGAACGAAACGTCATTAGCGGGAATCCTAAGACGTTGACCAAACCTTACCATCCACCACCGAGGTCACATATATTGATCAAGTTTCGAGACTCCGTCCAACAAAACGCTGTCTAACATGGGATACGAGAAGAGCCTTGGAGTCTCAAGGGTCCTGAATCGATCACTACTGGACGAATCACCTTGAATGCTTCTCTCACAATCTGATGTCCATCCGTATCTACCTCAAGGCTGCTATATGAAACCTTATACTGGCCTCATGATCATCATTGCCTGCACGATTTTTATGCAGTTTCTTTCGAGAGCTGCCGAGAGGAAGGTGTCTGGGACTATCTTTGTGTAAATGTTACGAACGTGAGAAAGGTAAGTGCTACCTACTATACAGTAGCCACATCCGGAGAAGACGATCTTGACTACATAACGGCTGAGTGTGGGATACAGGGCAAGAAAGCTTCATCTTATTTACGTGTTCAGGGCCCGTCCCTATACCGTGATGCGACTGATCTGACTGAGTGGTTAGCCCCACCCCAATAGCGATGCGGATTTACTTGAAGTAATGTTTGTATACGATCAAACGATTATATTGTACAGAAATGTTACACAACCTCGAACATCTTTCACCCATCCACAAACGCGTAACTGTATCTGGGCTCAATAGCTTTTCTATTCAAGGGGTCTTTCCATAGTCCTGAGGTTTCTCCTTATATCCACTGGCGTAACTCCCGGCCTACAACCGAGGTTACCTATCAAAAGGAAGATATATGTAGATTAAATGTCATACCTTAGTGTAAGTAGTACCCTCGGCGTTTTTCCTTTGCGAATTGTAGGACGCCTGAGCGCCGTGCTCAACGTCTTTACCCTGCGAGAGAATTCTATATTTAGCACTCATGCTATTGAGACGAGATGAAAGTTATGAACTTACAGCGGAAACAGCAGAGAAGACGGTACGGAAAACATTACTACCGCGATCAACATCGTTGTTGGGTAGCGGGATCTGTGCAGAACCTCCTGAGCGTGGTTCGGTGGCTGAAGACACGTTCGCATTTCGAGTACCCTGGGTACTCTGTTCCCCAATGATATTGACACGCTGCTGCCCTATGTAGAGAAATATCAGCATGGCGCCATGAACCTGAACGAGCTTGTTTGATACTCACAATTTGGACGTTGGCTCTCGACATCGGTTTGGAGATATCGTTCTGTGCACCAGAATGCGAACAGCGTTGCAGCGACTGCCCCTGTCCCTATTATCAAGGTCTACATTGATCAAATATATCAGCCCCTATATTAGCTGGAAAGGTAGGAAACATACTCTAGGACTCCCACCAGGCTTCGGTGAGTTTATCATGTGAGGGGGATTCGCTCCTGTTGGCATCGTAAACAGTTTGTTGACTGGGGTTTGGGCTCAAGTAGGGGTAGTGATTGAGAAGTTACTCAGTATGGAGGCTACTTATATGAAAATGCGACATATCCCGCCAGCGGTCGCGGAAGTGCACTGTGATGTCATACCGCGGGCGCGATCGACCCTACGTTGTACACCGAGTCTAGGCCACGATAATGCAGGCCACTATGAAGAGCAGACGTAGAAACGGTAGGGGTCTTCAGAGGAGTAAAGTTATCGCCATTTTCTTATGGTTCACGGTATGTAGTAGTTACAGAGAAACCTTGGGGCGAAATCGGCCAGGCTTGAGTAACTTCCATAACAGGACATGCATATCCGGATATGGCAAGCACTTGTGCTGTCACGACGACACCCGAATGCGGTCACCGCCGGACCACCACAATTCGGAGGGTTGATTAGTACTTAGATGTCTATCGTATTAAGAGACACCAGATGGTAAATAACTATAGGTTTCAGATACGCTAAACACAAGGCGATGATTTGCACGGCGGGTGCGCATATTTCATACAATATCATCGCCGATTCACCTCACCGATTTAGCCACACACTATACTCAATCTCGTTATATGTAACGTTACCTTCACACAGATACAACACCCACCCATATCCATTAACGGAGGAAAGTAATTGAAGCAGAGAGATTAGTGAACAGTGTCACACGTAGGCTTTTGGCATCTACCTGAATTAGGTTGGCGTTGGGGGACCGACGTCATAGTACGCCCGCCAGAGTCGTCATGATGGTCATAGACATTTCCAGATGTGAAAACGGCACCACTTATGTCTAGGAAGCCTTGGGTATAAATATCAGAGATGCATGGTGTCGAACTGAGACCCACTTCGACCCAACCCCCATCTTTGACTAGCTCTAGTATCGCCACCATCATAGTTTCTCCTCTCGGTATGACTGACACACTCAACCCTGCAACTCTTCTCAGCCGTCGATTCCGCTTCGACCAAATTCCCGATCTAACTGGCAAACTCGCCATTGTCACAGGTGGCTCCGCCGGGATAGGGTATTACAATGCACTTCCACTCGCTCGTGCTGGTGCGGAAGTTGTTATCATTTCCGCCAACGCTGACAAGGGTACGACCGCCGAAGGAGAAATTAACAAGAACATCCAGGAATCGAATTCCTCTGGATCCGTTCGATGGAGCGGTTGTGACTTGGGTAACCTGAAGGAAGTCGACGCCCTGGCAACGAAATTAGCAAACGACTTGAAGCGTCTCGATATTTTAATTTGCAATGCAGGTATCGGACAAGCACCGTTCGGGTTAACTGACGATGGCTTAGAAAGGCACTTTGAGGTGAAGGTCCATTGTCGTGGTAGTCCAGTGAAATAATTGATCAATAGTACTTTTGTAGGTGAACAACCTGAGCCATTACGTCTTGATCAACAGACTTTTGCCTCTCATGAAGAAGACATCCGAATCCTCCCCAAAAGCGAGCGTTCGTATCGTCATGCAATCTTCCGAGTTGCATAGATTTGCTCCTGGAGATACCCAGTTCGCATCCAAGGAAGAAGTTAACGAAGACCGAGACGGGTCTCGACTGTAAGTTAACTCACTCCTCATGTATTTCCATTGTCTTCATGTTCATCTCCTCGTAGTTACGGTCGGACAAAGTTGGGTCAAATTCTGCATGCTCAACAGCTTGTCAAACACAAGCTTCTATCAGAGACATACCCTATTCTTGCCATCTCCGTTCACCCCGGCACTGTCAATACAGAAGTACAGAAGAGCTGGACCGAATCGTATGGCAATATAGTCGGGAAAGCTTTAGAGATGTTTACCACAGTGGTAGGCAAGAGCGCCGCGGAGGGTGCAGAGGCAAGTCTCTGGGCCGCGACGAGTACGGATATCAACGAAGGGAACTGGAGGGATTTCCAGGTGAGTCGGAGCGTAATTCCGAATTACGGTTGCATATTTGCTGAAGAGTTGAGCCTCTAGGGAAAGTACTACTCGGAACCGTATGGTAAACCCGATACTGAAACCGACCAGGCTAAAGATGGTAAATTGGGAGATAATTTCTGGAGTTTATGTCAGACGTTGTCCAGGGAGTTGTTGGGAGATGACGTCTAGTGAACTCACTAAGACAATGGGTTTAACGAGAATCGTAGCATACGCACTCTGTACAATAGAAGAACGAATATTACCTGAAGAACGATAGTCATTGCGAGGAAGTGGTGTACATGACTGTACGTTACAGCGTGGAAAGGTTAGTCAAGATGACGGAAGCAGCGGGGAGAACAATGGACTCAAAAGAAGCCTCTCGGTTTCCGAATTGCAGAATGGGGAAAGGTACGCATACGCGGTGTTTCACGCCCATTCGTCATTGTTCCTTCGCTAGTGCTGAAACAGCTTCTGTGGCCAAGCAGGCGTAACCCAGATAATTTCGGCCCTGAATTCCGCATGGGCGCAACACCATAGGGGTACGGATCAAAACTGAGAAGCTAAATAGCCTATCTGTAGCAAATCTGCAATCTCAGCTTTAAAGCCTTATAGCCTGATTGTTCTGGGCAACGGTGATTTATACGAACCGGATACCAAATCCCCGATTCCCGAATGACATGCGATTGGGAGCTTGAGTCCGAAGGAAGCGGCCGTGTGGCATGTAAGAGTTATGTGTTTTCAGTCCGTTTCGGTCATTTGAAAGAGCAGGTAGTCAAATAATTACACGAGGTTTAGCGAGATACTGTCCTTACGATCAATTACTCGACTCTGAACGAAGACACAGTTTCTCTATGTACTTCAGATCTTGGAGTAATCTTGCATGCAAACGCTTCCGGAGCACTAACCAGCAATGAATGAGCTTCAAGAAATACATAGGGTAACTTCGACAGTGTTGGACGCACCTAACCATAGCCGTTGTAAAGGTCGTCTCGGCTGGCATTTTTAGCCCTGCAACTGGTCTATCTGGCTGTTGGACATTGAAGAACTGAAGTAAGTTGGTCGTCCAGAGGAACAGGAAGTTTTCCGCAATATATCTTCCTGGACAAACACTAAGGGGTATTCGTATCAATGAATCCTCGGCGTGAGAGTGGATGAATTCTTTACTGACCGTCTTCCGAAACCAAAAATGTACTCATAAGGACTTTGTGTTGCATTGTCTTCGTCCAAAAACCGTTCAGGATCGAACTTTTGGGGATCATCGACAGTTTGTGATAGTGCCCTATTTATAAGTCGAAATTGATATAGCAGGAATACGCGGAAAATGAGTGGACGACCTTACCAGATATTTGGGACGACGATAGTGTCCGCCGGGATCGTATACCCTTGTCCAAATGTGAATAATGACCCACAAAGTCGAAAGAAAAATTAATTTACCATTATAGATGTCAGTCTCCGCCGTGCGACGTGGCACACCTTCAAGCAACAGATTATAAGCAAGTACTTCAATCGACCAAAAGACTGGAGGCATACTCATTGGGACGACTACATGCCATCTTGCAACCTCTTTCAGTAGAGCTCGCATGTAAGGCATATTGGGTCGATCTTCTAAAGATACCGTTCGCTGACCGCCGCCGGTGATAGAATCAATCTCCTGCTGTGCTTTCTTTTGCTCGTGTGGATGAAGCGCCATGAGGAGGAATATGATCAACATTGTGGTGAATGACTATAGGTCATACGATAAGGATGAAATAAAATTAGGACATGCAACAGAATCGTACCGTTTCCACTCCAGCTGATTGCAATCCATGAAATTCAGTTATTTCTATAACAAATGCAAAACAAATCGCACCTGCAAACAATGATCCAGCAGCCCATTTGATGTCTTGCATCATATTCTCACTGTACCTGCCATTCTTTGCGAGAGCTTCTTCGTCAGTGAGAATATCCGCAACAAACGAAGGAGGCGCTTGGCCGTTAGCCTACAAAGTTAATGTAAATCGATGAAGTGGAGTAGTCAAAGAGTCTGCCTACCAATGTCCGCTCAACATGATCAAAGGGTCTTGTTACAAATCGATTGATCAAATCTCGACCAAAGTCTCCAATCTGGTGGAAGGTTGTAAACGGAACCCATCTTGGCAAATGTTTCACTATTTGAATCATGTATCAGATCAAACCCTCTATAGGGACTATCAGATAATAGAAAAGACTCACAAATGGGTATAAGGTCCACAACAAAAGCACCGGGCATGGCAGCTGAGGTCATAGTGTCCATAGTGAGTTGAGCTTCGGCGATGTACTGATAACAAAGCTCAAACGATTGTCGAATCCGCCAGAGGGGGAGATGTTTACCTCAGAATCAGCAGTCTTGATGTCTACACCATAAGTGATAGTCAGAATCATACGACTAACGGCACTACAAGGAGACAGTCAAATTCCTTGATCAAAGACGAGAAACAACTTATACATACAGACGAGACTGCTCCTTAAAGTCATCAGGGTCCTCTAGCATGCGTTGAAGCATCAGTTTGATGCAATCAAGCTGTAACGCCTGATACTTCTTGGACGCTTCAGGATTGAGTACCTGTTGTGTCAATCTTCGGATCGCTCGATACCTATCGTTGTAGTCGAAGAATACGATAGTCTGAGTGACAGATATGAGCTCGAATGCTACTCACACAACCGATACATGTGATACACACCTTGTCAAGTCCATACAACTCTCCAGCCATTACAGTATGGGGACGGTGTGAATAAGTCTTGGCACGCTTATCCAAGAGCTCCTTGATAACCTCGGCGGTATGCAATACTAGGACAGATCTACCAAATGCAGTCAAGTACGTTAGTGCCCCTAGAGAGACATCAGCGTTTGGAACGTCACAAACATCGCTCTACTAACCATGTTGTTCTTTCCAAAAGGCGAGCTTCTTGGTGTCAGTCGTGCGGGGCATTTCCAATAGATTTCCTATTAACCATCTTCGTGGTGGGGATGGTGGATGCAGAGGTCCATTCCGCACTCTCCAAAGAAGTGTCGCTACTATCACTGCGATAACAGCAAGGTAAGTCGATAAGCTGGACATTGTCTAGGGTGCGAGCCGGATGGGAACCTGAAGATGGGAATAGAAGTTTGAGGTGTACCCTGGAGATATTGGGCAGCTCGAACGCCTATTGTTATATAGTAAGTGCAAGATGTATTCGGAAACCCAATATGAGAATGAATCAAACCATCTTCCTTTCTGAACGCGAACCTGTTTGACGGGAATAAACGGGCGTAAAATTAGCGAACCTAGTCGACATACATCACAGCGAAGCATCGTTCTTGGCTTGGATGTCTGCTCGATCAGGGTTATCTGTTCGAAAAGACGTAATTACCCACATTACTATCGTACTTATAACTGCATTTGTTTGTGAACGACACGTTGTGGGATATAACTGTCAAAAGGTCGGTGATAGTTGGATTGTAGTTCTGATGGTATGGAAGGTGGTCCTATTCGGGTCTATAATTATCGTTTGAAGCCCCTCGTGACCGTGATTGGATCTCGAAAGTCAAATCGGTGGAAAAACAGAGGTAAAGTTACGTGTGAGCTGACCTTAGCTCGTCCAAGGAACTTAGAAGACTATATTCTGCGATGGGAGGTCTGTTGCAGGTATATATGTGCTGGGATCATGATGTCGCCAGTAAAAAGATGTTTGATCTTTTCGCTCAGACACTGTATTACCCAATTTGGAAACATACCGTGTATGGTCACGGTTCCGAGTCTGACTCGGAGTCTCAAGTTGCAGTCAGACTGTGGCAGTGGCTGTTGCAATAACGCCTAGTACTGGCACGACCCTTCGGAAGTTGAAGAGCTTCAATATGAACTCTCTTCATGATAACAAAGTGCAATAGTCACAGCACCATTCTGAGGACAAATCTACTAAGCTCACAAGTAACCTTCACCCGTCAGTCCACTTACCCATTTTCGTCCAATTTTACGACATAGCCTATGACAAGCTGAACTATGTTCCTCAGATGAGTTCATTTGTATCTTACCACGAAAACAACATTTGATATATCATCGGCAACTTCCATGTTGCGCAGACCGCAGTACTAATAAGGTCAATCACAGCCGCATTAATGCACGGCCTCCCTACGACGACTTCAACACCAACCTCCACCAAGGATTCTGGCAAGGAATCTTAAATACCTCGCGATGGAGCTGTTTCCGCCCGAGATATGGCATCATGTCTTTACTTTTGCATGTACAGATGGCGGGTATACCGGCTGTTCCCTTTCCTTGACTTCGAAGTACGTCAACGCACTATCATCCGGGATGAAGTGGTATAGTGTAATACTGAAAGGCCCGGAACAAATGCTGAAATTCATCTCTACCCTGGAGCATGCCACGAATCACAGCCGTGTTCGCCATCTTTCTATCTCATGGAAGCCCGACCTACAATACCCTCCTCCGGATTTTTCCATAGGTCTACTCAAGAATACCGAAATAATTGACGCATTGTGCTCTTATCAGCTGAGCATACATGACGAAACCTTCCTCCGGAATAAGCTGATGGATGGCGCGGCCTTGGAGTCCGAGTATATAAAGCGAATGGGGGACCAGAAATACGCCAGTCGAATAGCATGCGGACAGTTGTTACCACTTGTTGCAAACGACCTGTACTCCCTCTCCGCCACTTTTTCCTTCGGCATGCATGTTCCTAGGCCATTTTGGACCATCCCCTTTCCCAATCTTCGGGAATTAACGATCTTCGGCTGTGCCATGGTTCGTTTTACGCCAGTCAGCCCGAGTGACGAAGTTTTATTCCCTTCGTTGCGATATTTGCATCTCATACATTGCATGAATGATACACATGTCTTCGCGAAGTGCGCTCCGAACCTTACACACCTTCGCTTATCTTCCGTCAGCACTCTATCCCGCTTGTCAGAATCGATCTCAAGCATTGTTTCGGAGACACGTCAGATCGAGCCAGATTTGATGATGCTCCCTTGCTCCCTCCGACGAATTATTTTGCATGTACCAATTGGCCCTCCTAAACCTTTAGCACGCCAACGCTCAATTGGGCGCAACATGATACGGGAATTCGGTACCCTATTACAATCGGATGCGAAGGATGTTATTCGGATACTTGTCCCACTTTCTCAATCATCCTTGCCAGAATCTAATATCCCGGGTATCTCGCCGTATGGCCCTACAGATATCGAGAAAGACTGGAAGGAACGTATGGAAGGAGGAATAGGATGCTGGCTGGAAGATGGCGAAGGTGTCCTCTCTTTGCAACATTCCAAGCGCAGAGAGCTCATTGATGTCTTCGGGAGTCGGTTCGGTCATACGTAGGCATCGATAACCTCTCAAGGTTAGTGGTATATCAAAGTGCAACGAGTAACAAACTGATGTTTTAGATATTTCTTCAGGATATTCTATCCTGGGATCTACTACGCAATACTGCGTACTGCTGTGTGGTGTTGTATTACAAGAAGTAGGGCTGTTGTGACAAATGAAGAGTGCTCTTCACACGACGCTGCTACAGCCAAATTCTAATGTGACATGTTAGCCCTTCGCAATCAGCTGTCGGACAATGTGGTAAAGGGGCTAAAATTTAGCACGATCTTCTAGGATGTCAATGTTTGCTACCATGAACGGTACTTGCCTTCGTCCGCTGCAGCTGCCTCGAGGACATCAATCGGATCCGTGACAGACTCTATTTCCTATTGTTGTGATACTTGGTATGAATCCTGCAGTGCTGCCAGTGCTAGGCTATGTCCTCGATACTTCACAGTTCCATACCTCTGTCAGAAGTTTTTTGTTTTTAGAACTCGCTGGCCACGGTCCCGAGATGTTTTAATTGTCCATCATTACTCCGCTTCTTACTGGAGAAGTCGTTTCCTTCCTAACTCCACCGTCACTGTTCTTTTGTGAAGCATGCACGAAGGTTTCATTTAAGCCACGAAGTCATACACGAAAGGCAAGATAACTAGCATAAACTTCGATCTATTTTAGATAGTAGAATTAAGTAAGTGGGAACCTAGTAAAGCGTGCAAGTTAAATGTATCCCCGAAGTACAGTGTATACGTAGCTACCATTATCGTGGGTCTATCGGAATCCAGTAGGGATAGAACAATATAAATGTAATGTCGTAAGAAATCAAATAGAAGAATATAGGATGCTGTGCGAAACAACCCTAATCAAG
Source organism: Cerrena zonata (assembly GCA_038087015.1). NCBI lineage: Eukaryota > Fungi > Basidiomycota > Agaricomycetes > Polyporales > Cerrenaceae > Cerrena > Cerrena zonata. The sequence goes on from JASBNA010000025.1 coordinate 518,010, forward strand.
AAAAACGTGTTAGAGACCGATTAGTGTGCGATAGGCATCACTTAGAGTTTGAACGCATTAGGATTGTACGAGATAATAGACGAAGGTGAGGGTGGAGATGAAAAGAACAGCTCCAAAGGATACACAGATGGACGAGATATTGCTACAAAGGATGCGTTGCTCTCAAGCATTTTATGCACGAGATAGAACACCGCAAGGATGATATGATCTCCTGTCTAATATTGGAAATGATAGTCAGAAAGCCACCGGTGGAGGTAGTGATATATTACACACCAATAGAGACAAAGCGGGCCGTTTAGGCACGACGAGGCAGAAGCTCTACAACGCGCGTTTGCTTCACTTCCAGCCCATTCTTGCCGAAATAACGCTCTGAGTCAAAGGACCAGTGAAGACTGCCAACGATCCAGTCAGCCATCCCACCAACATACTTTTCAACCTGCTCGTCAATGTGAGCACCCCAGGAAGGGATGTTAGCTCGCTGTTCAATGAACCGGTCGATGGACTGCTTGCAGAGGTCACCAACAAAGTCAATAGCACTTTGAAGGTCGAGACCCTCTTGCCGCATCATGACGACAATCATGTTGTGCGTGTCACCTGAGTCAGCCCATTGGATTAATTAGAATACTTCGAAAGAAGAGTTGACGTTAACACACCCTTCGATTGTTCCACATTGTAAGAGAAGATATCCTACATGAGGACCCGGTGAGAATAGAGGATACAATATAAAAATATCATCACGTACATTAGACCACGTTACAAGGTCATTGGTAGCCTCACCCAGAGCCACGATGGTAGGGTGCTCCATTACTTCGTCGGGGAGGTCGAGATTGTACGCGAACTCAATGAGTGCCCAGCATGGTTTACAACCGCTTGTATCGCGTCGCAGGGCAATATAGGAATCGAGATCCGGGACAACACCGTTCGCGCGGTCCAGAGCTTGCTGGGTAACGGCCTGGAAGAAGAAATCCATTGTTTCCATGAAACGCTGCTGTGTACCAGGCGAGGCGGTAGGGATTAACCGGCGCCAAAAGCTGCAAAATCACCGTCATCAAAGCAGCCGGATTCAGGGCATTCAGCACGTACTCTTGGGTTAATTTACCCTCTGGAGACACAGGAGAATATGAGTGAGGGTGGTAAAGTGTGTTCATAATATCCACAGCAGTACGTGACGTCCCATACTCGTTCATGTCATCGGAGATATTGTCGAGGTGAAACAACCAGTTCATGAAATCGCAGCATACTCGTAGCTGATGGTATTCAGCATCGGGGTAGCACCTAGACGTGAGGAGACCCGCTTTGAGACCGTGAAAGGCGGATTTCTTCTTCTCGCTGAGATTGCTGCCTTGGAACAGCCATTCCTTGCACTCCTCGCTGGCTTGCTCTTCGTGTACGTTGCATCGAAGGGTGAAGTCGCAGTGCGAGACAAGATCGGTAATAACGACCTTAGAGGGCTGCGAAGGAAGCTGAGCAGTAGAGGATTGCATTATAACTTCTGAGAGAAAGCAAGACAGAAGTGTTTTGCAAGGTGCAAAGGAAGAGGCGGAGGGAAGAATACAACTGCGAGAACCAGGCTGAGTAACGTGGAAGAGAAGTGACTCTCTTTATATGTCATGAACGAAGACACCACGTGTATTTGCATCATACTCAGCAGAAACCGGATAGATATACGGGGTTTGAGGCTGTCGTACCGTAATGTGGGACTACAAGGCTAAGCTGGCATCCGGCCTCAAGCCCATTGGACGGAGAGGAGCTGGTAGCGGGAGCGGCAAACCATGCTTCGCAAAACATCGCAGATTGGAACAATGCCTAGTCGGAACACAAGGCAGATCATCCCCAGGATGAAGCCAATCTTCGGCGCTGTAAGTTAATTAGTTCATCTTACCGAGGACTGAGCGGTGGACACTGGACATGTAGGCAGCTTTCGCGAAACGTTCTCCGTGCCGCGTGCTTCCGGTTTGGGACGGCGGAAGAGTGTTATTCAGACCTACTACAATGAACAAAGTGAGTATATGTTTCGATTTGTTTGCACCTTTACACAGTTTTGCTCCACATCTTAGAATAACCAAGAAAGACTGTCACGGTCGATGTCCTACTACTAGCACTCAGGCTCTCACATATGGATGCCGAACGGCAAGTCCCGATTTGTCCCAAATTAGAAACTAATGTATTAGCCGGATTGTTGTTGACTCATACACTGGCAGCCGTCCAACGAATGGCCTCAAGGTCAGTGAGAATATGTTTCATATCTTAGAGACCAGGTTAGTAGTTTTCTCCTATCTACTGGAGTCCGAGTCGCGTCTGTTGTTCAGGATCTATATAACAGTGACAGGCTATTGTCCTCGGATGAGTATGAAACCGACACAAACGGCGGCCTTCGATATCGTGATGCTATCGCTGACCCGGACCTATACTAGTAGATCATATAACAATCCAAAATCTGATACTCCATGAGTCTATCTGGAAGCAGACTTCTGAAGGGAAGATAATTGAGATCTCTTCCGCCAGTACAGATCCCTATTGTTCTAAGCGGTACCCCTCATGATATAGCCTACCCGACTGTTTGAATAACAATGAGCCAAGAATTCGTTCAGGCATCGTCCAAACTTATCGGACCGAAGAGAGGTTATGCGAGGACGAACAACATATCCATATCCATATTCAATAGCTTACGACTACTAGTATACATGTGGACGGTGACGGAGCGGTTGTGTGCAAACGTTTTTGCGACATACCTTCATCATATTAAGATACGGCGAATATGAAAAGGAGGCCCAGGTGTGATCGATGTTATTTGTTGACAGTTTTGGACATCGTGGCAGTGTGAGTTTGCCTGGCAGCCTTAATGGCAAGCGAAATACTTGATGACGTGCCGGATTCTGTGAATAACATTCTGCTAGTAGCGAAACGCAGACAGTTGGTACCTATTAAAGGAGAACGTGCCGAAGAGAAAGTTTTAAACGCCACAGTGTTCGCTGACAGGAGAATTTTTGCATCGTTTGAAGTTTGAACATGAACATTGGATGTCGATGTTGAACCGCGGACGCGGATAAAATGCGATACATGCAAAGGCATGATAATACATTTTTCAGATTGTCAGGTGTATGGCAGGTGTACGAACACATGAATGATGAAACCCGTACTACCAGGCCTGGTAAAGAACGGAGTCTTCCGTGGTATAGCCCCAAACCCGTTCATGCCACTCTTGATCCTCGTTCTCATAGATTGAATATCATAAATTCCTCGGGTTCGGTGCATGGGTTCGTTTGAAACAGTAGAATGATGTTATCTGCCTGAGTCATCTATCCCCGGAAATCGCAACGATTTGGTACTCTACAAGAGGTAAGTTGTCCAGACGATAGAACGGTTGTCTGTTGACTCGGTAGACTAGATCATCCAAATTGACATCGTAAACCCATTCGATAAAAACCGACGTGCGAGGCTGCCGTTTGGTGAGATAATTATCGAGAGTTAGCCGAGTCCTCCCAAAGCTGTTCCTCTGAATACCTTGGGAGTAGACGAGTCATCATATCCGCGTAATGCTGGCGCTGACTCTCGAGCCATCTTTGAAAGTGCTCGGGGTCGCCAACTGGGACGCCGCCGAGGAGAGGTAGGCCTCCGCCTGAGGGGTTGGCGTCGTTATGAATGAATCTGACAAAGTAGTAGTCTTGATAGCAGAAAACATGATAGCCACGTGTGCCCATGCTTGACTCTAAACGTCGACCAAGAGAAGTCGTCGATGGAGGAGGAAATGGTGAGAATGCTTCATACTTGCTGTCATGTCAAAATGGCGAAACAAATCCGTCCAGCGAGCTGGCGTTATACGGTCCAAAATGATCATAGGTACAATCGATTCAATGGTCATGGCCCTGTTATGTGCAGCGTGGTGGCTCTTCCGAGTCTATCACGTTCGAGCCCAATGTGTTCGGTCACATGAATTCAATAGAAGATCATGACATGATTTGAATCTGTGGTAGAGAACAAGATTTTGATTAACAGAAGAATGAATTGGACGTATGTATGAGGTTGAACCGGATTGATAATCTAGTTGGTCACATAATATATCAACATATCAGTCCACTTTACGTGGAGAGCTAGGAACGATAAACCAAATAACCAGCATGGCGGACGATAGCGACACGATCCTATAATGGGATGTATTCAGTAATGCCTCTAATGACTAGAGTGAGAGAGAGACTTACAATGGTTGCAGACTTCCGATACCCTTGCTCGAAGAAATAGCACCGGTGATGAATGGAATAAATGCAGAACCCGCTGCTCCGAACCCTGAAATCCACCCTATACTTCCGGTCAAAATCCAGGGTGGGAGAATGCGCGCCGCGTGATTCATCACAATGGGATAGATGGGGCCCAGGACGAAGCCAACAAATGAAATAGCGACACCCCCTCCGATGAGTGAAGGGACGAGCCACACGATGAGCTCAAGACTACGGGTGGTTAATGAGCGGATGCTATCATACCCATTTTGAAGGAAACGTACACTATTGCCATAAAGATGTAAGGAAAGACAACTCGTCGTTGCCCAACCTGAAATAATGTCAGTATCAATCTCTTTCGCAACAAATAAAAATACCAACGTACCAGTTTGTTCAACCACAAAAGCGCTACACGACCAAGGGCAAGTCCTACGTGCATTGTCAATAAGAAAGCAAAAGAAATACGAGGCTATTGACACCTACCACCAAAGAAACCAGATGAAATATAACCAGAGTCAGGTCCTCCTCCTCGTACCTCCCTGATATATGTCACAATCCATCCTGCAAGCAATAAGAAAAGACTACATCACGTATGAAGAGAAGTCATACCACCAAGTGTGACTTCGACACCAACATAAACCAAAAGAAAGATGGCAAGCAGATGAACCTCTTTCATCTTGAGGATGTATTTCATCTTACTCCCTTGATCAGATGGTGTGTTATCAGCCGGCTGTCCTCCTTCTGCAAGACATTCTAGAAATATAGGTTAAGAGTAGTCCTCCTCAATTCCGGATGCATCTCACTCACGCTCTTGAGTCTTGAACCGAAACACGGCGATAAGCAATGCGGTGTTGCTTATTGAGATACCCAATGACGTCAAGAAATGGAACGACCATCGAGGTAGCTGTGCAAATTGGGTTGCGACTAAAGGAGAAACAAACGCGCCAGTACCTAGAATCTAGTTAGCCCTACATTCTGACTGTCCTGAAAAGAGAGCTACAAACCATAGATTGCGTGTAGGATACCCATCTTCGTCGCGGCACCCTTCTTGAAGGCTGCAACATATCCGTTTGCACCTGCATCCTGCAGGGCGATACCGAAGCCATTCAGCGCATATGCGAACACAAAGACGGGGAAAGGAGGTGCTCCACAATTGATCGCGTAGCTGGCTGACTGTGCGATGGAACCTGCAGGTAGTCTATTAGATGGTGAAGCGAACTAGATATCGATACTTGCCTATGACCATGACCTATGTGTGACGCGATCATGTGAATGGAAAACAAGTAAAAGCAGGAGAACACATACCTTTCCGAATCCGAACTTGTCTGTCAGAAACACATTCGAAAGTGATCCGGAGACAAAGCCCTGCGAGGATTAACAAGTGACAATTATCCGTAAGGTCTACACTTACGACGGTGTTGAGCACAAATATGAGAGACACGATGACGAAGTTGGCCTGTATAAAATGTAAGGTTCGAAAGCAGAGCCACAAAGAAAGAATGTGATTACATGGTAATTTTCACGGATACGGTCCAGGAGTGGACCAGTCGTCCCATCATTCCAGCCAGCAAGGAATAATGTCCAACAGAGAGCGACGAACTGGATCCGTCCTTTCCGAGCTTCAGCCTTTGACAATGGTTCAGAGAGCGGAGTAGTCGGTCCTGTAGAAATCCTGATGGACTTTGTACTGTCCCGTCGCCCCAACTCTACCAATTCTATCTGGGCATGATCGGAGCCACCTTGTAGCGAGGCGCGAGGGAGGCCAACGCTCGTGCTTACGACTGTTTGTGTGTGCGACATGGGAGACGAGTTCAACTAATTCTCTGTGTCTGACGGTCCTTTCGTCCTTGAAAATACGGAATACCAAGCCCACTTCAAGTCAAACAAAGTGCCTCACGCAGACGTAGAAGAAGGACGAGGGGAAAGGTATACGTATGAGAGAATATGTGGTGACTCAGTAGGGCAGCGGATATTTATCGGAAAAACTCACCCGGTGGACGCAGTGTCACGGTATCCGTCGAGGATATGATCCACCAGTTTGGATTATGTACTATGTACATATAGCATGTCAGGGAGTGACTGAAGCTTGCCAGAAGACCCATAAGGAAGTATTCTGCGGAACAAAGTAGTTTGAGAAAGAGCATTACGCTGGTAGCAAGTCCTCTTCCGAGCAATCACCTAACCACATATTTGAGGGCCTCTGGGAATAAGCATTCCTTATGTAGCTTTGCTAGTGATGTATCTTTGCCCTTTCAACGGGGAGAAATATCAGTATTTCGATAATATTGCTATGAAATTGTTATGAGATCCAATGATTCTTACAGTAAATGGGTAGAGATATTCTCCGGAGTCCGCTAGCGTGTTTTTATAGGCTTCAGAGTCGCCGTGTAAGTATAATTCTAATGCAAAGTTTAGAGTTAGATATTAGAGTTGAATACAAAGGATTGTCTTTATTCTGGGTAGAAGCTGAAGTGGGACTGAAGTAGGCCGAGGTACTAGTCGACTCGTCCATCCGAATCGAGAATAATTCCTTTTTAGGACATTGCCTCCGTCATTTTCATTTTCAAAGGTTACTACAAGCCACCTTTCCTCATCCATAAACTTGTTTTAAATAGCCAAGCTCTATGTCTAATCCCGGACGAAGGCGATCGATATCAAAGGACAAAGTTTCTGGGCGTGCACCCATTACTCAGAGACCTAAGCTCAATGTTCGGTTTGTTTTCGGGCCCAACTCCAGCTCCCCAAAACCAAACGCTATTGTACGAGGACCACGGGATCTTGGATCAAGCTTTTCTACCACCCATATCGATGAATGGGACGTTACCAAGCACCCCTACTCCCACCGTGTCAGAGGCTTACCATCTGGATCAATTTCCGCGTTCCCTGTAGTCCTGAGGGACCCTTGCTTAGAGAATGGACAAGATAATCCTGAGATTACAGGTCATGTTTCGGAGAGTGTTTCTTATGGATCTCCCTTTACCGGCCAATCCTTGGAACGCAGTGTGTCGCCAGGCTTCCATCCAGGATGGGAACAGTTTAATTCTAGCCAAACTACAAACTCACTCAGGGAAACTCCGACTTCGTTACCATGTTCATCTGAAGACCATACCCTGCTTCCTAACAGAAATACCTATCAAACCAATGCACGAAGCCATGAACTGGCAAACCGAATTTCAAATCCCTGTGCGACTCCAATAACAGGACTTGGCGACCCTTTGGATACCGAAGGTGAAGTATCGCTAGATGCCCTGAATGATATTATAAACCTCTTCCAGAACACTCAAGACATCGAGGATAGCGAAGCCGATGTACCTGGACCTCTTCCGTCTACTAGTGTTCTGCCTGCCCATCATCTAGCTGTTCCCCAACATGTTCCTGATATGAACCCGCACCTTGTTCCATACGGGACATACCCTCAGGCAATCGCGATACCGACTACTTCCCCTCATGGAGCCGGTCCATCCTTCTTGCAGTTTCCTACTATGAATTTCGCTATGCACCCGCAGTATCTACAACCCTTGCAGCAAGCTTCTGTACTTCCAACTCAATCTCCGAATGGATTCACAGGCCCCATTCAGCAGTTCCCCGTCTTACAACATCCCCAAGCAGCTTTCCACTATCCTATCAATCCATATCTATCGTACCCTCCTCAAACAGCCTATCTTCAAATTCCTATCAACCCTTTCTTTCCTCCCCCCGTTCTTGCTCCTGTCGTGCCCGCCCAAGGAGATATATGGTCTACAGTCTTTGAACATGCCACAGATGTCCGACGTCAAAATACCGCGAACCGAAAGAGGAGAAAACGCACAAGTTCCGGTCGGCGAGCGATTCCTGACGCCGAACATTTTTGTTGTCCGTTTTGTTACCGTCTATTTCTCAGGAGTAATAGTTATGCCCTTCATTTGAAGGCGCACCGGGAGGCTGCATTGAACGTGATTCGTAAGTTATAAGATATCTACGGTGATAAAATATTCACCCTTGTGTAGAAATCTTGCAAAATGGCGCATCTACAGAACAAGCTTCCGACGATGCTCGCCCTAGTTCTTCTGGAAATGATGAACCAGATTCCCAACCTGCCCGTTCGCGACGTCCCACAAAACGAACCCGTCTCGAAGGGCGTAGAGCTCGCCGATCTCATTCTGTGGCAGCCCTCGAGCCTCCCATTGAGGCGGCTGACACTGCAGAGCCGGCTGAGGAGCCCCGGATGTATGGCCCAATAACACCTCTAGCTACTCCTCCTCGATCTACTTGCAAATCCGCAAACGCGATGTGGTACCAGCCTGAAACGCCCTGTCCAGCGAGAGCGAACTTGCACTGGCGGATCTTCCCGCTGGCAAGAGGAACTATTTGGTTCCGATGATATGGGTGTATGAATGGACTCATAGACGAGGGTAGCGATAGCGTCATCACAAGAACTTGTAAAACAAAAAATCCATTATATGTAGATACCGGCGAAACTATGTAGCAAATTGATCATGAAACAACAAAGGCGAAAACACATAAATAGCAATTAGAGAAGCTCAGACATCAAACGAAAGTGCGACATGAGGCATTACAGTAACTGGATCGTACGGGTATTTCGGCGGGCATCGCTTGCGACGCCATAATGGGGGGAGGGGGGGCATCTCAACGCTTGTGAGTAATTGTAGCGAGAAGTTCGTCCAATGCCTAGATAGTAAACATTAGTGAAAAGCACAGAACAGTGAGGAGGTTCACTGACATCGTCCATTTCTTCCAGCTGTTTAAATGCTGGAGCATATATCTCTTGAATCTTAGGATGTAATTTGTCCGCCTGGATTTCTCTGCCGAAAAGAAGCTCATCGACAGTATCCAAGGGTTGTAACTCTTCTCTGGCTCCAAGTTGCAGTCGGCCACGCATTTCGATTACAGCCAGCATACGGGAGACGCCAAAATCGTCCGCAGGAAGGTAGACCCTAGGACGACTGGGTGTCTTTCGATGACCTGGTGTATTAGCACGAGTATTGTTAGTGACAGACCCACTGCGAGGATTTGGACTTGTAGGACTCGTCACACGCTGACCGGCAGCGTAAGTGGGTGTTGTAGGGGAACGGCTATTGAGAATGTGAGCATTTGGAGTTGCAGAGCGTGATCCCAGTCCATCCGGACCACCCTCTGCAGTCGAATAGACGGAGGGAGATCGCGAGCGTGCAGTGTCGGGGCTGATGATCGCAGTAGTTGACGTTTGTTGAGCAATTCCCGCTCGTACAGGAGCACCTTCGCGTTTGATCTTGCTCAGGACGCGATCAAGTCTTGCACCTAGTCCATCCTTTCCACGACTAAGAACACCGTGGAGGAGATCAGAACCGTTTCGTTCCTTGTGTATGTTAGCTTCGTTACGCCACTCTTCTTCGACAATATCGCTGATATCGAAAGTCTCGCCATCTGGTTCCACGTATGAGTAACGCATCCTATCTTCAAGTTCATACCTTGAACTTCGTATGATAGCGTTGCCAGGCAGAAGAACGTCCAGACCACGAGCAGTGTTAACTTGTGCGGAAAGAATAGCTCTTTGATTAGCACGAGTGGCAGCTCTCTGCGCCGCGATGATTTCCTGTTTTGACATTTGACGTTTAGGCTCATCGGGGCCAGCAGTCGAGTCTGATGTGACACTGGAGCTCCCCACAGGATTCTCGATGAAGGCGAGAAAGCTCAAGTTCATCGAGCGGGGCTGAGGAACGGTGACGAGAGGAGGGTTTATAAGTTGTGGCTCGTCGAAGAATGAAAATAGGGTCTTCAGCAGATACGTCGTCAATACTTCCAAGAAGCTGAGTAGAATCCGCGGAACGACGTTTGATATCGCGTCTGTCTGGAACTCGGAAAGCTGGTGGACGGGGGAATGCGTCAATGACCTTGCTTGCAGGGGTTAACTCCCGCTCTGAGCCGGAAATAGTGGGATAAATCAGAAATGCTTGCAATAAAGAAAGAAGAAAGACACGAACCTTTGCCATTGGCATCTACGTGAAGACAGTAGCGTACCCGGGACGAACTGCGGCGTTTGGAAAGTTTGTCCTCGATCTCATCTCCACCATCAACTACCCCTTCGAGGATACCAAATCGCTCTAAACCAATCTCGATGACCTCTGCTACAGTAGCATTCTTCGGGAACGTAAATATTTTCTTCCTCTGAGTTTGTGATAGCCCCGAAGAAGGCTTGACATTACGATCACGGAGGGAACTCTTGAAGATGATAGCCTCGGTCTGGGGATCGAAAATCATCTCGTCTGGTAGGTCCTCGGGATGGATGACAAGTTGTAGAGAGAACTTGACGGACGGTGATGAGAATCGCTCTGCAGCGACACCACTACCACCCGCCGTCAAAACGGAAAGGAAGGGTCCAGAACCTCTGTTAGATTCCTCGTCATCGTGAGTACTCTCAGCGAGCAATGTCTCGTCTCCCTCGTCTCCGTATTCGTCGTCATGCGAACCACCCTTCCTATTTAGATAGAACTTCACAGCAGAGTCATCGGTGAAATCGTTCATAGAAAGTTTCTTGATCGCAGGATGCATAGATAAGTTACTTGCGACGGAGCTGATACTGCCAACACTGCTTCGTTTGACCTTAGGAAGTTCCAAGGCTGCCTCCACTAAAGATTCAAACACGACCAATGGCTTCTCATCTGGACGGATGACTGCTGAGGACCCTTCTACTTGCTTGATTGTCAGGTAGTATTCACCCTCGTTCTCTGCACCAGGTATACGGAAGCGCTGGATAGCTTGGCGAACAAGGTCAGAAGCAGTTGTGGACGCATTGAGAAGGACGGTCTTGAAAGTCGCCTCGGTCTGCAAGTTGTTGCCGGCAAAGATACGTATAACGCTAAGATCAGGAAGACCCATGCCTTGGCCCTCCATCGACGTAGGTGATAGAACTAAAGAGCCAGGTCGAGGACGAGAACTTCCAGGGGAGAGATTATTGTTAGCACTTGAGAACGAAGTGGAGCTTCCCATAACGGCAGAAGCAGATTGCAGACCGTACGAGGGTTGAGCTTCCGGAGGTGACGACGGAGAGCGATTGAGATACTGTTGGTACAAGAGTTGCTGTTGTTGGTCGCGTTGTCGTAGCTGACTGGCGTGTTGAGAGAGTTGAGCACTGAGAGAAGACTGGGGGGAGAGCTCTCCCGATACTTGACCCTGTCGCTCTTGGGGGATAGATAAAGCTTGTTGAGCAATTGCCTGCTGCTGTTGCTGTCTGGCACTTGCTGTAACAGGAGAAGCAGGTTCGACAAGACCACCGTGTTGCTGACTGCTTGATTTGCCAGATTCCTCAGAGCCACGAAGAATGATATCGCTACTTCCGATGCTCAAAGTACTGGAGCTCTCGGAAACACCGACGGGCGAGTTCTTGTCCTTGCTCTTGTCCTTTCGTCGACTGAAAAGACCACCGAAGACACTCCCACCGCTTTTCTTCTTCTTATCCTTGTCCTTGCTGCTCTCATCATCGGTGGCAGGGACATCTCGGTCGCGTTCTTTACGTAACTTGGCACCAGTGGGACGACCTTGTTCAGGAGCAGAGCTGTAGCCGGATGTGGTTGGACCCTTCCCTTTGGCGACCTTCTTTTTCTGGGCTTCTTCTAATGCCTCAATCTCCTCGCGAGTACGTTTGCGATCTTCCTGTTGTTGATGCATGATAGCGCTGGGGAGCAGAGGCCCACCTGGTTGTTGAGATTGAAGCTGTTGTTGGGCCGATGGATCACGAGCGACAGAGGGGGTAAGAGACAACTTCTTTGTCTCAGTGGCCGCTGCAGGATCTCTAGATCTGGGTGAGGGGGGTGCAGCCACGACCGGGTCATCCGGAATAATAGCCACTCGTTGTTTGTCCTGAGGTGATTGGATGACGAGTGGCTGCGTTTGCCTCTCGTGTCGATCTTCCATTCCCACATCAACAACCTGTGGTTGCTGTTGTTTGACCTGCATCTCTTGGACCGCACCATCCTCCCAACTCATTCCATCGTCAGGTTCCATACCCTGAGGCAGCCCAGCGGTATCTTCAGCATACTGCCGTTCGAGTTCCTGTTCCTCAGCCAACTCAGGATCTTCGTCTTCATACGGTTCATCATCCCACTCAATATCTTCGTCCTCCTCCTCATCGTCATTCCATACCGCAGGTGGGTATCGGTGAACAGAAAATGATGGCGTGAAGGCGACACCTCGGCCTTGTCTGGACCGATTACGGGATCCAGGACGGACGTGGATACCTGGAGTAGGAGAAGGTGTGGCCTGGTTGGAGCCTGCTCGTGAAGAAAGGTTCTCTCGGAGTCTGTCTCGGACTTCTTCCTTTTCCGCTTGGGTTGCTTGAGCCAACTGTAAGAGTGTCAATGGGAATATAATTGAATCATAAACATGAGTGGACGTACGTCGACGTTACGGTGTTTATTGAGCCTAGCCAAACGTTCGAATGGTGTCTCAATATTTTCAGCGGGTATATAGCCGACCTCTTCGGTCTTGAGAACTCGGACCAACCACCAATAGCTGTTACTGTCATCCATGAGGATTAAGCTATCTCCCTTCACAACATTCGCCTGTCCCTCGACTGTAGCTGCGAAGCTATGGAGAGCGTACACCAGGTCGAAGTTGATTGACTCATTTGGAATAGACAACGAGGATGAACCATCGTCATCATCCATATAGTCATCTCTATCTTCGCCGTCAGAGTCATCTTCAAGCACAGAGTGTTCCTCGTCAGAGGGGTAGGTGTTGTCCATATGGGATTGGCCGTAGTGAAGTTGGTCGTCAGAAACTATCTGGTCGCGAAGGTCGAAGGTGTCTTGGCGTACAGGACGCCGAATCGCATGGTCGGCTGCAGCTTGCATGGATATGTGAACGTGGGATTTCGGGACTCAGGTACGTCGGTTAAAAAGTTATTTTGAAGGCAAACCTGGCCTTTAACGAGGCGATGAAACGAATGTCTTGAAGCGATGGTCAACAGAAAGCAACAGCCTCAATCAAGAAGAATCTTGGACTTGACAGATCCAGGTCGATTATATCATCTAACTGCATCGCCGAGTTCTGGCAATATTCCCGGTTTCATCGAGAGATCGATACTCACTTGTAATGTCCCGCAGCTAGCAAGCCTGAGTCGTGTGTGGTTCTTGAGATTGTACTTGGTTATACGAACAACACCTTGATTCAACTAACTTCGTTAAACACACCTGCACCACACCTTCCTCTGCCTTGTATTCCTGGATGAACAATGAACGAAAGAAACGTAGAGGAGTGGGAAGGAGTTGAGGCGACAAAAGTAAATCAGCAGTCACTAACTTGCTGTAGCGTTCCATCGAGCGTTTATTATTACTTATGATGTTTCTATGCTAGTAATGTCCAACCAAATTGAAATGAGAGGAGTGTGTTATTTAATGCATGTAGTCCCAGGGTTGATATAGACCCCTGATTATTTACATAACCTTCGATTTCAATCATGAATGTCTACGGATCTGTAAGCGAAGGAGAACTGAGTACATGAACTAGCCATGACTTATTGTAAACCCAAACTAAGGCTAATCAATCATAATTACCCAAATCTAGTAAATACCTGTGCCAGACACCTTACACTATAACTTCCACGTCGACAAGGCAAAATTGGCTAGAATCCTCTGGTTTCTTCCCTTCTTTATCGTTCTTTTGAATGGCATCACCAGCGCAACAACTTCCACCTGGCTGGACCGCGGAATGGTCAGTTATATCGTTATATTGAAAGTTCTGAGCTACGTAAGTCTAACAGATTTACAGGGACGCGACACATCAACGCTATCTCTTCATAGGTACGAGGACAAACCTCACTATATGTGCTTCATCTTATAAATTCTTTAGAAACGAACTCTGGACATACCCAGTGGGAACCCCCAGCTGCTGACCCCGAACCTTGCCCCGCAACAGTCATCTGGCTCTCCACCACCCGCCCTACACCATACGAAACGCCGTCAATACGCTGCAGGTCAGACTCAAGCATACTATGGGGCTGGCGATCTTGCACCTGCAGCTCCTCAGTACGGCGGTGTTGCTCCTCAAGCTCAACCCGCCCAGCTATTCACGCCAGGTTTAGCAGCGGACGGACAATTCCATCAACAGCAGCAACAGCAACAGCAAGCAGCAGGCTCCGTACTATGGTGGACACGCTGAACCAGAGTACATCAATGCTCCACAACAGCCAGCATACCCCCAACAACCACCACAAATGGGTGCACTTGCCGATCAATTTGGACAGATGAATATGGGACAGAAGGGTTTGAGACTATTCACAACCAACCTGCTCACTTCCCCGCCTGAGCCTATGGAACTGCGTCAACCACCTCCCGAGATTGTTCTACCTCCAAACTCTTGCTTGTCTCAGTCACCCTTCGCCAATGCGGATTCGTCCTACCAACGTTCTACACTGAACGCGATCCCGACAACCAATTCACTGCTGAACAAGTCCAAAATCCCTCTCGGTCTGGTGATTACGCCCTACCGCTCATTGAAGGAAGGCGAAGATGAAGTGCCTGTTGTAACTGATACAGTCATTGCGCGTTGTAGACGATGCAGGACGTATATTAACCCTTACGTTCAGTTTATTGATGGTGGTAATCGGTGAGCAAAACCTTTTTACATGCCACGTTTCTGCTTATTTGTGTAATAGATGGCGTTGTTGCATGTGTTCGCTATCCAACGAGGTCCCCCAGCTTTTCGACTGGGACCAAGTACGGAATCAGCCTGGAGACAGATGGGCACGAGCTGAATTGAATCATGCCGTCGTTGAATTTGTCGCCCCTACGGAGTACATGGTTCGACCTCCACAACCTGCGGTATATATCTTCTTGGTTGACGTTAGCCACAATGCCATTCAATCCGGTATGGTAGCTACCGCCACCCGCACGATTCTCGAGAACTTGGATCGCATTCCGGATGATAACGGACGTACGAAGGTGTCGATCATTGCTTTCGATACGTCACTTTACTTCTTCACCTTGCCAGTAAGTCCATTCACTTTCAAGATTTCATTTCGCTGATCACGAAAACTCGATTAGTCTGGTGGTGCCGACTCATCTATGCTCGTTGTCTCGGATATCGACGACGTTTTCCTTCCGAAGCCAACAGACTTGCTTGTCAATCTTCAAGAAGCACGCCCCGCTTTGGAGTCTTTGCTTGGTCGTCTGAGTGACATGTTCCAAGATAATCACACAATCGGTAGCGCGCTCGGTCCTGCTCTACAGGCAGCTTTCCAATTGATGGCATCCATTGGTGGAAAGATCATCGCTTTGACGGCGACTTTGCCATCTGTTGGCGTTGGTGCTCTCAAAAACCGTGAAGATCCTAAGGCTTTGGGCACGTCAAAGGAATCTGGTCTTCTTCAAGCCGCTTCTCCATTCTACAAGACTTTCGCTATCGAGTGTTCCCGTGCCCAGGTCTCCGTGGATATGTTCTTGTTCAGCTCTGGATACCAGGATGTTGCTACTCTTGCTTACCTACCACACTATACCGCCGGTCAGACCTACTTCTACCCGGCGTTTAATGCTTCTCGCACTGAGGATGCTATCAAATTCGCCCACGAATTTGGGAAGGTGTTGGCAATGCCCATTATGTTGGAAGCTGTTATGCGTGTTCGTGCCTCGAAGAGTAAGCAGAGTTTATCTGGAGGCACTCTACTCGTCGGACTTACTTATATGGTCGTCTCTAGACTTGCGTATGTCATCATTCCACGGAAATTTCTTCGTGAGATCTACAGATCTCCTTGCCATGCCTGCTGTTCCCCAAGACCTGTCCTACGCGATTGAGGTTCAGATCGAGGATACTATCACGTCACCCTTCGTTGTGTTCCAGACCGCTGTGCTTCACACAACTTGCTATGGTCAGTCTCGTTCTCACTTACATCTCGAGCGCCTAACAACCTTATTTATAGGCGAACGGAGGATTCGTGTAATCACTACCGCTTTACCGACGACAAGCAATCTTTCCGATGTCTTTGCCTCGGCGGATCAAGTTGCTATTGCCACGCTCCTAGCTAACAAAGCTGTCGAACGTTCGATTACACATAAGCTCGAGGATGCTCGCGATGCATTGTTCAACAAGATGGTTGAAATCTTGTCAGCTTACAAGGCGAGCATGACTGCCGCTGGGGCTGGTGCTAGTGCACAGTTGGCTATCTCTGAAAACTTGAAGATGTTGGCCGTATTAGTTCTTGGATTATTGAAAAATGCACGTGATAAAACACCCTTTTTAATCCTGATTTTCATTGACATAGCTGCATTTACTTTCAGGTTGGAATCAGGCAGAGTGCGCAAATACCTCCTGATCTCCGGGCATACGCACAAGCCCTCTTAACTTCACTGCCTTCGCAACTTCTTATTCCTTACGTGTATCCCAATTTCTACTCGTTGCACACCATGCCACCGGAGGTAAGTCGATTGTTCTTCAGTATGACTATCGGCCGTTACTGACACCCGGGGGTAGTGTGGAACCGTTGGTGAACATGGCGTGATTATGCCTCCACCTTTACCGCTTACTTCAGAGCGCCTGGAGAGACACGGACTTTATCTCATCGAAGATGGACAAACGCTTTTCTTGTGGATCGGACGGGACGCTGTACCACAGCTTGTGATGGATGTCTTCAACCTGCCCAATTATGAAGTACTCCGAGGCGGAAAGGTGACTGACCTATGGTTCTTTCATGAGACTCTCCCGCTGATGTGACGCTTTTCAGACCACGTTGCCAGTCCTCGATAATCCCTTCTCACAACGTGTCAATGCCATCATCCAGAAAACTCGCGAAATACGTCGCGGTGTCTATCACCAGCATCTCTATATTGTCAAGGAAGACGGGGAGCCACCCCTCAGATTGTGGGCTCTCAGCTGTCTTATTCAAGATCGTGCAGACGTCCTGCCGAGCTACCAACAGTTCATCTCTCAGCTTAAGGATAAGGTACGTAAATACCTTCCCGCCGACTTCTTCGTAAAACGTCTTGTTAATCATGCACACTATTCATAGGTCAATGGCTCTGGATATTAGAAATTGTATCGTATTATTCATTACTGGTTTTCTGTTACTTTTGCCTGTCTGTTTGTGTTTTCAAATTCAGTCGTTCATCGATAGCTTGTTGTTTGCCTACGATCCCCGCCGTTGATCTACCATACCATCAACGCAACAGTCATTTGTCCTGCGAATTGAGTTCAGAGTGTTGAAGACAAATTTTTGTATAGCCGAGGATTCCCCGATCGGCTCTTGGCTCCATTTCACTTTACTCATAACAGCGTCTTTTTCCGTCCTTCCACCCGCACCTGCAAGCACTCTATTCTCAGGTAGGGTGGGGACGTTAGAGCGATGAACCGTACGGGTATCATCCCCGGAGTTCCAGTATAAATTTAGTGGAATTGTACATGTGGGAATCCGATAGGAGCTTTCATTCTAACGTCCATGTCTCAAACGGAAGTACACACCACCGTAGTAGAAACTGGTCTCGAGCCTCGCTCGTCGGTTCCTATCAGAGCTAGATCCCCCCATCCCTCTGATTCGCCTACGAGTGCTGGTAATGACAAAGCACAGATTGAATTGGCAGAACTGGGACGAACGGCGTCCCGGGGAAGCAAATCATTGGCGGACGTAGCTGGAGTCAGTGCTACACCATCTACACTAACCGTTTCAGAGCAAGTTGCAAAAGCCAAGAGGTGGAAAGCACATTGGCAGTTCGTTACTCTATGTTGGTCCTTGTTCTTGGCCGGCTGGAATGATGGAACCATTGGTCCACTTCTACCGCGAATCCAAGAGGTTTACCATGTAAGCGTCCATAACCCTGGTATCTGGCCGCATTTATTGAAACAAAACAACCATCCCTTTTCTAGGTAGGATTTGCCGTGGTGTCCTTAATCTTCGTCTTCAATTGCATTGTAAGCGACTTCATTACATATGTGTACAAAAGAAGTCTAGTAAACCTCCTTTGGTTCCGAACAGGGGTTTATTTCCGCAGCCTTGGCAAATGTCTTTCTCACTGATAAGTTTGGTTTCGGAGTGGTACGTTATGTTTTATGTTTTCCGATAAAATATTGTTGATGACATCATCGTATGGTGACTAGGTGATGGTTATAGGTTAGCCATTACTTGTTGCGTTTCGATCAATCCGAGCTAATGGAGACTAATGGTCATTCAAGGCTCCGTTGCGCAAATAGTTGCATACGCCATCGATACACCCGCTCCACCATTCCCTGCGCTCGTATTTGCGTATGCCATCAATGGCTTTGGTATCGCTCTACAAGACGCAGGTGCTAACGGCTATGTTGCGTCCTACAAACACGGTGCTACCACCAAGATGGGCATTTTACATGCCGTATACGGTCTGTTCTCCCTGCCTTTCATCTGACATCGACACGATCTGATTGTCTACTATTAGGAGCTGGTGCATTGGTCGCACCATTGGTTTCGACTCAATTTGCGCAGATGCCGCGTTGGTCATTCCATTATTTGACTTCGTTGGGTATTGCACTTTCAAACACCATCATGCTCATCGCGGTATTCCGCTTCAAAACACAAGATGGTAAGATAGGAATATATACTACCTGACGCTATACTGATCGCCACAATACAGAGGCCTTCGCCGAGATTGGACAAGAGCCTGATGAGCACTCATCGAGTAATCAGGGTAGCAAGTACAGACAAATGTTCAAATTGCGAGAACTCCATCTTCTCGCCTTCTTCATCTTAATCTATGTTGGCGTCGAAGTGACATTGGGCGGTGAGTGGTCATGCCACTTTTTAAATAGTTAGCATCTTTGACTCTCGTCAGGTTGGACCGTAACCTACGTTATCAACGAGAGGGGCGGTGGTCCGTCGGCCGGTTACATTTCCTCCGGCTTCTTCGGAGGTATGTAAAATTCACATCTCGTTCCTTTGCAAGTCTGACGCGGCTCTCAGGTCTTACTTTCGGCCGTCTCGCTTTGCTGTGGCTCAACAAGAAGGTATACCCAAAATTATCTAGTCAATACCTATAATTAATGTCACATTAGGTGGGAGAACGACTTGTTGTCTTCATCTACATCGTATTGGCCATTGCGTATGTCCCTCTTTAGATCTCTTATTCGTTACTCAACCTCTCCATAGCCTCGAACTTGTCGTCTGGCTGGTTCCCTCGCTCATCGGAGATGCGATTGCCGTATCGTTCGTGGGTGTGCTCTTAGGCCCTGTCTATCCCATTGTTATGAACCATTCTGCACGTATTCTGCCGCCATGGCTCTTGACAGGGTGCATCGGGTGGATCGCAGGCTTTGGTCAAGCTGGATCTGCCTTGCTGCCCTTCCTGACCGGTGCTATTGCGTCAAGCAAGGGTATCTGGAGTCTGCAACCTTTGTAAGACAAACTCTACGGTCGTTTAAGATAATTTTCTTTTCTGACGACCAAGCGTTTTTAGGATTGTAGCTATGATGGCTCTTAATATTGGTCTATGGTTCCTCGTCCCGAACCACCCGCGCAAGGTGGAGTAAGGCCCTAAAGCCCGAGCTCTTTACAGCCAATATTCTATTTACGATTTATGCATGACATGTTAGCATCTCCCAGAAATCACCTCGGCAAATTTAGATGTACTTTATACCTACAGTTTAGCTTACACTACTGAACGGTTTTGGGAACGAGTCAGGATAACTTACTGTACTCACTGCACTTATCAAAAAGAGCTGAGTCATGCCACGAAACCCCTTTTCTGCTCAGCGCTAGAGTCCTTTACTAGTTCAACATAACACCGTCACGGTAACATTGAACAGTAGGTATCGAAATGTCGGAATCGGAATGTCCTCGTTACAGTAATGTCAACTGAACATTATCCTACACTAGTAAATAATTGCTGATCGTGCCTTGTCCTTTTGAAACGCATTGGCAACTCGAAGAAACAAATGGCGCAATAGCATTCCAAGAGGCTACTTCGTGGAATTGCCGCGATATCAACGGTGTTCACATACGTGTACGATGGATATTCTACTTTTTAAGCTTACATCCTGACTCTAACTTATGAAATGGCCACTGGCAGGATTCTCTATAGGTCTATGAAAACACGCTAGCGGAGAATATCTTCACCCATCTACTGTAAGTTTGAGAACTAGATCTCGGTTCATTTTCATAGCAATGTCCCCCAAATGCTAGCGATTATTTCTAGTCGGTGAAAGGGAAAAAATACTCAACTAACAAAGCTGCATAATAGAACACTTATTCCTTCGGATGCTCTCAAATACGCGGTTTGGTCATCGCTCGAGAGACTCGGAGGACTTACTATCAGCGTAATTCTCCCGCTCAAATCAGTTCGTTCCGGCATATTACCTCTTTATCGGTTCTCTGGCAAGCCCAAGTCACTCCCCAACGTGCTATATGGACATACATAACCCAAACTGGTGTCCTTGGCATCATATCCCCGACGGATGCACTGCATTTGGGTACAGGGTGAGTTTTTCCGATGAATGTCCGCTGTCCATTACCCTATCTTCTTCTATACGTATACTTCCCCCCTCGTCCTTCTGCCACGTCTGCATGACTCACTTTGTTTGACTTGAAGTGGGCTTGGTATTCCGTATTTTCGAGTACTAAAGGACTGTCAGACACAGAGAATTAGTTGAACTCGTCCCCCATGTCTCAAACACAAACAGTCGTAAGCACGAGCGTTGGCCTCCCTCGCGCCTCGCTACAGGGTGACTCCTCTGCAATCTCCGACCATGCCCAGATAGAACTGGAAGAGCTAGGTCGACGGGACAGTGCAAAGTCCATCAGGATTTCCACAGGACCGACTACTCCGCTCTCTGAACCATTGTCAAGGGCTGAAGCTTGGAAAGGACCGGTCCAGTTTGCTACTCTCTGCTGGACACTGTTCCTTGCTGGCTGGAATGATGGGACGACTGGTCCACTCCTGGACCGTATTCGCGAAGTTTACCATGTAATCACATTTATTATCCGTGGCTCTTGTTTCGAACCTTATACATTATACAGGCCAACTTCGCCATCGTGTCTCTCATATTTGTGCTCAACACTGTTGTAAGTGTAGAAGTTGCGGATAATTGTCACTTGTTAATCCTCGCAGGGATTCGTCTCCGGAGCACTTTCGAATGTGTATCTGACAGACAAGTTTGGATTCGGAAAGGTATGTGTTCTCCTGCTTTTACTTGTTTCCCATTCACATCGCATCACACATAGGTCATGGTCATAGGCAAGTATCGTATATTTAGCATGATACACCATCTAATGGGCTGGCTGCAGGCTCTATCGCGCAAGTAGCAGGCTACGCTATCAATTGTGGAGCACCTCCCTTCCCCGTCTTTGTGTTCGCATATGCGCTGAATGGCTTCGGTATCGCCCTGCAGGATGCGGGTGCAAACGGATATGTTGCCGCTTTCAAGAAGGGTGCCGCGACGAAGATGGGTATCCTACACGCAATCTATGGTTTTTAGCTCTCTCTTAGGATAGTCAGAATGTAGGGCTAACTAGAGTCCAGGTGCCGGTGCGTTCGTTGCCCCTTTAGTCGCAACCCAATTTGCACAGCTACCTCGATGGTCGTTCCATTTCTTGACGTCATTGGGTATCTCAATAAGCAACACTGCACTGCTTATAGCTGTGTTTCGGTTCAAGACTCAAGAGCGTAAGTGAGATGTATCCGGAGTGGTGACGACTAATGTTAACCCACACCTCTAGAATGTCTCGCAGATGCAGGACAGCCGGCAGATACCACAGTCCTTGACCAAGGAAACAAGATGAAGCACATTTTCAAGATGAAGGAAGTTCATTTGCTTGCCACATTTATTTTGGCTTATATTGGTGTCGAAGTCACACTTGGTGGTATGCCTTTTTTTATCCGCGATGTAGTCTTCGCTGATTGGCTTTAGGTTGGATTGTGACATATATTAAGGAGGTACGAGGAGGAGGACCTGACTCTGGTTATATTTCATCTGGTTTCTTTGGTGGTAGGTGTCAATAGCCTCGTATTTCTTTCGCTTTCTTATTGACAATGCACGTAGGACTTGCACTTGGTCGTGTAGCGCTTTTGTGGTTGAACAAACTGGTACGTCGGCATCTCTTGCGGAACGAAGTGATAATGAAATTATCTCAGGTTGGGGAACGACGAATTGTCTTTGCTTACATTCTTATGGCAATAGTGTCCGTTTCATTCTATATGAAAGTAGTGACATATGCTCATTATAACCACCCATAGTCTGGAGCTCATCGTGTGGCTCGTCCCTTCACTCATCGGAGGTGGTGTCGCTATCTCATTTGTTGGTTTCGTGCTTGGCCCCATCTATCCCATTGTGATGAATCACGCGGCGCGCATTCTCCCACCCTGGATTTTGACCGGAAGTATAGGGTGGATTGCGGGGTTTGGACAAGCAGGCTCTGCATTTATTCCATTCATCACCGGTGCTATTGCTTCGAGCAAGGGTATCGGAAGTCTACAACCATTGTAAGTCTCTCACTCACTCTTGTCATTAGAGGCATTCTTGAATATCTTCATTCCAGGCTTGTGTCGCTATCGTCCGCCATGCTGGTTATTTGGTTTATCGTTCCTAGCTCTCCACGTAAAGTGGACTGATATATTGATATGTTATGCGTCCAATTGGATCCTCAATCCGGTTCAACCTCATATATACGTCCTATTTATTCTTCTCGTTAATCAATATCTTGTGTCTCAACCGCAGATTATGACATAATCTTCTACCGACTTCGTTTGACCGGACAGTCTAGAATCGAGTGTGATAGACTCGGAAGAGCCACCACGCTGCAGATGTTAGGGCCGGGACCATTGACTACGTCAGCTCGTTGCACGCAAGTACGTAATTAGCAACGTTTATTTGACAGCAAGTATGAAGTACTCTCATCAGTTCCTCCTCCATCGGCGATCTTTCTTGGTTGACATTTAGTTTCAAGTATGGGCACACGTGGCTATCATGTTTTCTGCTATCCAGGCTACTACTTTGTCAGATACATTCATAGCGACGCCAACCCCTCAGGCGGAGGTCTAGCTCTCCTCGGCGGCATCCCAGTTGGCGACCCCCAGGACTTTCAAAGAGGGCTCGAGAGCCAGCGCCAGCATTACGCGGATATGATGATTCGTCTACTCCCAAAGTATTCAGAGGAACAGCTTTGGGAGGACTCGGCTAACTCTCGATAATTATCTTACCAAACGACAGCCTCGCACGTCGGTTTTTATCGAATGGGTTTACGATGTCAATTTGGATGATCTAGTCTACCGAGTCAACAGACAACCGTTCTATCGTCTGGACAATTTACCTCCTGTGGAGTACCAAATCGTTGGAACTAATCACTATAGACATCCTGCTCCTGCGCTTGATCTTCCACCACCATATCGATGCAGTTTTTCGCCACCGCCACCTGTGGGAGAAGTCAAACTCCTATTGTACCATCAGTATAATCCTAGCTCTCCTCCCGTTGTGGAAGGATCCATGATATGTTGCGTCAAAGAGCTGACCTACCTGACCGCGGAACCGTTTGTGTCACGATGTTCGAAGTCGCCGTTGGGATCGTGCTTCGTTATCGCGGGAACCTTCACGGTTTGCTCACCAATCTTATCACGTTTACGGACGAATTGAAGGACTTTTCTTACATGTTGATCAAACTTGCATGTTTTCCCCTTCTCTATGCCCGCCTCACGCCGAAGAGAGTTGAGTGGAGTTCACACAAGCATTTCCGAACATCCGACGTATGGTGGGCTCGCAAACACATATACGTACACTTCACTACCAGTCTGAATGATGAGAGGCATCTTCAGGCCGCTGAGTCTCGTCTACTTGAGACAATAGAAGGTAAAGGGGCTCTGCCGATGGTAGTGTTGAGTCGGCGTAGTCTTTTCTTTCCTACACGTGAACATAATCCGCTTCGACCAATCTTCGCAAACATATACGCGGACAGGACCCCTACAGCTTCTCCCGACCCAGTTTGCTAATAGTTCCTCTACAGACGGCATCGTTGCCCTCGTCCGTTTGGGACACCATACACCGATCGATATATATGATGAGGAGATGTTCTATGCACGAAATCTGGCTTTCGTGCACGCGATCAATCTGGACCATCAAACTATACACGATGACAAGTTCGGGTCTACCACAGTCATCAATAGACTTCCTGTAGACGTATCTTCGTGGGTGTGGGCGAGAATTACCGCATACATTCACGACGGTCGAGACTTAGCCAGTTTCGCGTTGTCTTCTCGACAATTCCTCTCTGCATCATTACCCTGGCTCAAATATCCCCAGATTCGAGTACCCGTCTCTAGCCTCCCAGGAGAAGTTGTCATATTGACTGCTTTGGGCCCTCCAGTCACGGAACGTTACAAAAATAGCAAGGGAAAGCACTTGCACTTATATGGGAGTGCATTCTACACGACTTCACCGTTTTCACAGGACAATGGCGAGGCCTATGAAGACAGCATAATCTCAGTTGTAGCCTGCGGATTAGAATTTACATACCAAGCAGTCGCCGCCGAGAGGCTGCGGTTCCCAGGGATACATGAGGATGAATGTTGCTTTGCTATATTTCGAGGTCCGGTAGAGAAGTGTCCTGGTTGGTGTTCTGTCCCTCATGTCGGGCAAATTTCTAGGTTTAAAGTGATGAGCGTAGAAGATTTTTTATCCCTTAGGTCTAGTCTACGTAGTACATAACCTTGAGCATATTTGATGGATATATGCTTGCCAGTGTATAGAGGGGTCAAGTACATAGTATGCATTTTCGAGAATGCAGAATTCGGATTCGCACGCTGTACCTCTTCTCGGAAGTTCGAATCCGAGCTAGGCTTCGGATCTTTAGAGACACGACTTCATTTTGTCGGCTTGGCACCAAAAAATTAGATGGCGTAGCAAATAAATCAATTCCCATGTTTGAGCTTGTTGTCCAGCAGCATTAGCCACATTTCCTAATTTGTTCAGCTGTTACCGCGGCGACAGTCACCATAACCGTGACTTTAAGTTGTCGCTGTTTCTTGACTACATGTACAACGAGCCAGTAATATGCGAACGAACTTACTCAACTGGTCACAACATGTCAAGAGGTATAGCTTTGGTATGACATATCAGCCTGCTTAGCCGAGAGTCATATCATACAGAGGCAACCGCGGAGCCCATTCATGAGGTCAACTTGGATATCTTACGAAAATTTTGTTCCCTCCCTTAATCTTTTACTACAGCCGCAATACCATAGTGTCCTTAAACCATGTATCAGAGGACGAGGCTGGGCTATGTAACGCCTCCCATTCTCCCGTCACAGAAAGTATTATGATCTGCTGCTCGAGAGGAATATAGTGGCGTACCAAATTACAAAGCAAATAGTATGTCAATTTCTTTCCTAATTTTCGAGTGAGAAGTGATCTGGGCCATAATTTGATGACATACATCAGTACTCTGAATTAAGACATTCGTGGGGTATCTTATACTAAAGGTATTCATGATTGAAATCGACTGCTGGCTCATGATATAAGGAGCAGTCTTGTTTTGTTTGCTGTTCACATCCAATGAATATACGAAATCCCAAGATGATAACAATTAGCAGGGGCATAAATCCTAGGGTGGATTCTTCTTCCCGAGAGACACGTTCGCTTCAGAAGCATCCCTGCCTCCTTCTGCCTCAGCGACGGCTGTCACCGATGCAGAGACAGGAGCAGGTGACTCTTTCTGCTTCTCGATGCGAGCTCTCCCTGCGTATATAGATTTCCATCAGCGATCAGTCTCGAAGTACTCGTACGCTCACTCACAATCTAGTTTATCCGTTGGTCTCGAACCAGCTTTTGCTTGTTGCGACCGACGTTCGTCGATGCCCTTTTTGGCCCAATAGTAGCTGGCACCTGCAGCAACAATGAGGCTGCCCCAGCCTAAAAACTGAAGGTTATTTTCAGAATGTATAATTATAAGATTATTGTCCTTTCGAAACTTGCCATGCTTTGGGGAGTGTTCATAATGGAGAATGAACAAGTTTTGTAATGAGTCGCTATCATCCGCGTTAACATTTGCTGGCACTGACTTGAAAATATGAAGGCCTAGAGCTATCTGGAGCTCGCCTAGATATCGTATACTCTACCTATATTTAAATACGTAAGTACTTACCCTCGTGATATTGATATTATGTAAGCTCACTTCAAGTTCAAATATTAATGTTTTGACAGTAGAACCGGAATCCATTCATGAATTATTCAGACTCGGAAGTATACGCTAGCGTAGGCTGCATCACGTTTTCACTCTGCGTCTAACAACGATATTCGATAAGTTGGCTTCCATGAACCTGAATGATTGACACTTTTACGTCTACCATTTCTATGCATCCGGGTCGTTCCGTTAGGTCAAATGTGAGTCCCCAGCCAATTTGAATTTTACGGGGCATTACCTCAAAATACAACGGCAGAAATAGTCACAAAGATACCTCAAAGTTACACCCCTAGAACCTTGTATTGTGATCAGCTGCAGGCCGGAGACAGTTCAATGACTTGCCGCATTGTCTCATACTGCACTTGATATTCGTATTCAATAGCATCTCGTCTATGCTCAGTACGTCTTACTCTCAGCTCAAGAAGTTCTAATAACGGGACAGCTTCCTAACCCTCGTGAGTGTGGCGAGGTCAGTCCATTCACCCGTTTTCTGTAGAGAAGCGAACCCTTCTGATCTAGCTGGTCGCAGTTCAAGCCAGGCTTCTTGACGCGTGTCTTTATTGTATTGTTACTGCAGAGAATCTCGCGAGACTCAAAAATGCAAGCCCTCCGATCCTCGACCTCAAGCTGGGCCTTCTGTGACAGGCCCTTTGAGGGTATTGGATCTTACAGATCACGCAAACCTACTTATCATGCTTCAGTGCGTCTTTTGGGGTACTATTTCAACAGTCACCCTGATTGCTTCTTGTGCATGTACGATAAAATGGCAGCTGAGCAAACGTCGCGACCAAACACTAGCTTAATTGGCGAAGGCGTGCCCGCTCCCACGTACCAGGCTCGATGGGACAATTACATGTATCTCATGCTGAACAGCCTACATGGCCAATTCTATCGCCGCTGCTTCTCCGTGATCACACCATCGCAAGTATTTCGCTTCCAGGCTTCTTTCTCAGTCTTTCCCCGCACTGTCAACCTTCCCCACAATTCCGGACATCGTCTTCCTCCTGCCTAGCTGCCATCGGAACGCCTTACGATGTGACATATGATTACAAGGCTAAATACATTCGATGACGTCGCCCTCGGACTTTGTTGCCAGTAAATGACATCTGCCTCATCCTTTGTTATCTCGGCTTCTCTCTCAGGTCGCTGGAAAATAACACGGATCATAGCGCTGAGGGACTCTACTGGGCCACCATGCACGTACAACTCCCGTGCTGCGCTTACTCAAGGAATTTACCGTGCAGGCTCGACACAGTTGCGAGAATATGTATGGCTTTTATGCGTCTAACCGGAATTGACTGGCGCAACTGTACCATACCGCATGCACGACTATGTCGACTACGGATAAATTACCCTCCCAGTCACTGGAAGAGTGTCAAATTCACGCTACCTCAGGCTCTCATAATACTCGATATTCTTTATCGACAGCTCCTCTAAAAGCCATGAAGCTACACCAATGAATTGGAGTCTATATGAAGGGTCTGAACATTCAGAATAACCGAATGACCCCCCTGTCCTCCAACCTCACCCGTCGCGTCGCGTGTCCTGATGTATCTAGAAACGACAGGGACGTGTATACCTACCGGGGTAACGTTGATTACTCAAACTGCCGTTGCATTGGAGTTATCTGAGGCACAGGCAAGTTACACAATCCTGCTTCTCGTGCGAACTCTGCTTATAGATACATTCCTTGGCATACGTTTATCTTTTTCTGACTCCCGTTGGGAAGTAACACCACAGTCAGCTGCACGCTAATTAGGAGTGACAAGAGCGGTTATCTAATCATCGCCTTGTTTATTTCCTTTTCTTATTCCACACTACTATATCGTGAACCCATCTAATTCTCTTTGTATAGGAGTCGGATTGATCAGATCGCTATCGTTATATGATCGATTATGCCGGGCCTTACTGGTACCATCTCGTTGATCGCCTATGTTAATCCCGGCCCTAAAACACCTCGCAAAAAAAGCAATGTCCAACAGGTACCTTTTGGCGAGGTCTTGTGTCTCCAGCCCCATCTGTAAGTGGAGCCAACAATTTGTTATTAGTCGCTATACTCACGCTGATGGGCCTACATGTTCGACCCAATCGGTAGAACCGGGTTCTAGCCACGTTGTGAATAAACGGATGCAACCCAAACTCAAAACGCCGTCTCTTTCAGTCGTTTCGTGGAATCTCATGGAATCCTCTAGAATCCCGATACTGTTAGTTCCTAAGACAGCTCGATCATGATCGTGGAGCGAGAAAAAAATTACTTTCGGTGTCTAGATTCTCTCTTGTCATCGCGGCTTCGTACGACCCATATCCGGGGATCGATGCTCGGTAGGGGTCTAGCCAAGCCAAAAGTTTCTTTTTCCCTCTGCACCTGTCTCCTTACACCTCTGTGCCATCAATTCCGTCGCCGGATCAAATGTGGATCTGGGTCCCAGACCTTGGGGTATACATCTGTTACACACACGCTCATACCTCATGGCTCGTTTCCAACTCCAGCCAATGGTGCAAGGAAACAAGATGGTGACCTATCCTATCATAGGCCTTCCATGGCAGCCATGATGGAAATACATCTCATCATCCTCACTTACTCTTCCAATCACCTTCCGCTCTCTTGGATCGTTTGAGATCCGGAACGAAGTCTCATTTGTGTACGGAATAGGCTCCGAGGACCCGAAGCTACCCGAAAGTCAAAGAAACTGGAGGAAACTGAGAGATTCGTCGACATCCGCTTCGCAAGCCACCCTGACCAGATGCTATACTTCTGGGATTCTCAATGCACGGGTCACAAGCCGCACTGTCTTACCTCCGATACCAGGTGTCCGTGCGAACGACACTCACTTCACACATATCCTCGTTCCCTTTGTCTCGTCACATACCGCGTATATCCCCATTCCAACTTCCGAGGTCCACCATCATCAACGATCTGAATAGTCCCAGAATTGCAAATCTAACACCTGACCTCTGAAAGGTCGCTCGTGAGCGAACGTGGAGAGGTGATATTTCTTGCAACTGCGTTGTTTTATGTCGTCCATGCTAGCCTGCCAGAACGTGAAGTGAGAGTGTGTTTTATCAAGTTGCCGTTCTCGCCTTGGACCATCTTGATCATTCAGCCGACCAAGGATGCTACGATCATGAGCTAAACAATAGCAACAGTTCGTCAGTATCCTGACCATACCAGTCTTCAAACAACACACACATGTAGTACAAATCGCGTAAGTGTTCAAGATCCTACTTGGCCCGCAATGTCGCATCTTCGTATTCATATCTTATTCGACAGTTACTAACTCATCATGGCGATGTCTCTATCACTCTATAGCATATTATAGCCTATCTCAGCACCTACGGCGGGCAGGTGCTTAAGCCGTCGACTCTTTCCATCAGTTCTTTTGATGAGTTCCTCGGCCGACAGGACTGGAAATACTACTACATACAAATCCGACTCCGACCTTTTGTCAGGTGTAAGCATATGGTCTAGTAAGCTTGAACTGTGGGCCGGAACGTCTACCGTATCTACCGCATACTTCCGCTCATATTCTACCGCATCCCGGTTCCTCGACACTTTAGAAAGTTAAATGTCGGGGATTTTAGACTCTCATCTTTGGACTAAGGAAGACTAGGCAACTAAATTGCTCGATCTACTTCGACGGGAAGCATCACACAACACACACGGGCGGACTTTTATCTGCAAAATCTCTAATCTTTATCCATCTGTTTCCCAAGCCAAATACCGGATCTCGAGACTTGTTTTCCTCTCAGCACCTTCAATCGTTTACCCGCCTTTCACTCGAATCCCATCCTGATGTTGAGTCCAGGCTCGAAGGGCCTCGATCATTCTTTGGAATTCCTTCCGTTCCTTCCACATCAATTTCTAAACTCCTTCTACCTTTCTCAGCTCAAAATAAGCCAGAATTACCACAAACCTTTTACAGCCACCATCATAACCTCATACAATCGTGGATGATCGATCCCAGTATTCTTTGATTCTATGATATTCTTGGCTTACCCCTGCTGCCTGATCTCTTATTCGTGGTACCTTACCATTCTACTGTGCTAATTCACCTTGAGGTTCAACGGCTTGTTTATCGTGTTTTCCGTGCGTGCGGACATAGTGAGCAGGTATCTCGCAAGCTCCGACCCTCTCCTTTCTCTGCTTTTTGCTATCTTTTTCCTCTTCACTCCAACGGCCCTGATCACTCTGCACGGCACCGGGCGTAAGCATCCTCTCGTCCTCATTTTCTCTCACGAGTTCTTAGGATCTGACTGTCGAACTCCGACCACTCAGCTAGATGCGTGCTAACAGGTGCTACCAATTTGCTACTTTCCCCTTGTGTACATAGGCTACGGGTCATGGTGCCCGAGTCTCCCGAGGACGACGTTCGAGCATCCCAGTCTCTGACCTCTTCTAGTATATGCAGCACCATACGGTGATCCCGATTTCCCCTGTAAATATAATCCCAGTCTAACGGAAAGGTCAAACACGCCCGTCCATCGTAGTGAAGGGGCGTAACAACTGCGGGGGGCATCAAGGGGATCATACCATCTTGACATTTCCTGTCGTTTTATTCTTTCGTTATTCAATCGTTAAGATGTGAAGGAGGATGAGAAACTGTGGTGGATCCTCAGTGAACCAGTGAACCAATCGGTGTCTCCCGGTTTGCCTTGTCATGAGATCGCGAGCTGTACTGATCCCGGTCTTTTGGTTTTTTTTGCAATCACTCCCACAAAAGACAAGGTGTGCATGTCGAACTCTGAGAAGCGCAGTGTTAGCAGAACGTTGGGGGCTATTGACAGTCGCTCTGTACGTCCTTTTTCTCCGTTTCTCAATCAATTGCCTGGACTTCACTTGCTCCGAGCTACATTCAAATTGATTCAATACTTCCTACTCAATGTTATGTTTTTCAAATACCAAAGATGCAAGATTTGATGGCTTGATACCCAACGGTGGCCGGCCCTGCGTACATGGAACTATTAGGTAGTATCGGGTTCGAAGTTTGTCTATAGATTCAGGACAGTGCATTCACACTCGGAATACAGAAGACAGGATGTACAATATAGAACACCGGCTTCTAATATCATCTACTCAGTCTTCGAGATCGCACTGTAATGGAATGGAAGCGGAAGCACCCCGGAGCCCAGTGGCTTCATAATGAATGATGTATATATAATACACCGGGATGCGATTCAAGCTATATAAAGAAAACACGCATAGGAAGCAACCATACGAACAGATGCGACACGGATGGCTATATGAAATTACAAATCTGTCGATACATTGAATTCCGGGGGTGACGCCTCCATCGAAGAGGGTGGGTGTCTTATAAGCTCGGAGAGATGTTATCTTAGCACTAGAAGATCAAATGTATGTAGTTTGGAATGGACTACAGATTTAGTTAGATTGGATTCAGAAGCTGAAATCAAATATCTGGGTGTCAATGTGCTCGCGTCCATGACTCTTACACTGGAAGTTGTTGGTGGAAATGTGAGTTAGTTTAACGGTCATTGCATAGTGAGATTTCGAACTTTAAATATGCAAGTAGGATCGTAAACAGAGTTAAGTTTCAAGCTATTACCTAAAGATTAGCTGTTAGAGCTACACGAGGTATATTCTACTGGGTTAAATTGCGGGGGGAGAGGATGAATGAGTACAAGACGGGTTGCTGAGAAATGACGGTTGTGCCAAGGAAAATGAAAAGGTACAAGTGAAAGGTTGAGAATAGGAGGGGAGATGATTGAGTTGATTGGAAAGCGATGAGATGGATGAGATGTAGAGATCGAAACGTTGATAGGGGGCCAGAATGTATGTGAAAGGGGAGGTAGAAACGAAGCTAGGGAAGCGCAATACTCCCAACCAAGCGAAATGAAAATGAGATGTTGAGACGGGGAGAAATTAGCTACTGAAGACGATCAACGACAAATGAATGGGAACGGGGCCGTGAAGGTCTCATGGGACGAGAACGCGTGATCATGAACCCGACCCAGTGGTGAAAACGCGAGATGAAGACAAAAATAAGAGATATAACTATGAACCAGTGAAATGAGACGGAGATCAAGCACGATAACGAATAAATGAATGATTCGAAATAATATGGAAGAGAAATAGATTATGTCGAGCGGAGGAAGGGAAGCAAGGAGATGGCAGGTATCATCATGCAAGCATGGATAGATCCCAGGTTCGAATTGAATGACTTGCGGAAATCGGAAGAAATGGGTGCAATTGTTTAGAGATGGCGAAACTTGATGGTAGAATGGTATGTCCAAGCGGCTGATCGTGGACTCGCCAAGATATTCGAGCTTGAATTTAATGATGTTGAGGAGATAATGTCGAGGATGGGAATAGGATATCCATAGACGATATCCATAATATGGTGTCCGGGTAGGTGAGGCATAGTTGGCGTTGGATGTGGTCCATGTGCAACGTAGAGGTGGAGTGAACAAGCCTGATGGGCTTCGAGGAATGATGTACAGTATCAAAGGACGATATGCCGTACAAGCAATCCTGGCCGGGCGTGCGCAAGGGATAATAGATAGGCATGATGTCAATGGATCGTCGATTACGTCGGGCGATAGACAGATTAGCTCTGACGGGCAACAAGCTAATGAGCCCGAGGACGAAAGCTCTATCGACGAGTGACATATTTCCAGTATAGGGTATTCGGTGGCTATAAGTGGATGGTGATCAGTAATGGAGCTAATGTAAATGGGATAATAAACATACCTCTGTACCCGGAGTAGAACAATCTGAAAAGGGAGTATATTGCTTGAGTATGACGATCGGTATGGTAGAAATCGATGGACTCACGGGCACGGACACACTCCCAAACATCGACACCTTTCCCTCTTGGGTCCCAAACACCACATTGTGCGTTAACTGCCCATTGAATATTGAGCTCCCAAATACGAGTGGCGTCACTGACAAGACCCGGCATGGTGTGAAACGACGATGAGCAGCGGACAGAGAAGAGTGGGTAAGAGGTTGGGGAGGACGCGCAAAAATATGGGTAGATGAGGGGTAAAAAGTCTGTGCCGGAAGGGAGAGCTTTCTTGGTAACCAGGGATACAGTGGAGTTACATTTTTTAGGAGGGGAGAGGGGTTTTATATATCTGACCAGTGGTCGGACGCGGGCAGAGCTTCTGGCTCAGCCCTTGGTTTCGAGCGCGCATTCCTGCCAGAAGCAGGACCAGGTGCTTGCTGTCTGCCAATTACAGCGTCCCGGTCTGCGAGATAGCCAGAGAAATGGGATCCTGCCTGATCGTGTGGCCACCCAGGCGGATGCACGGTCAAGATCCAAATCTCTCTAGTTTCTATGACATCTGAGATCTACTATCCTAATGTAGCACACTT
Source organism: Cerrena zonata (assembly GCA_038087015.1). Lineage (NCBI taxonomy): Eukaryota > Fungi > Basidiomycota > Agaricomycetes > Polyporales > Cerrenaceae > Cerrena > Cerrena zonata. Next base: position 551,655 of record JASBNA010000025.1, read on the forward strand.
CCTTACGTACCCAGACTATTTATCAAATGCTGCGAAAAATCGGAATCGATCAACTCTTCGGCATGCAGCGGCGAGCCAGTCTCTCAGATCTCAGAGCCTGGTCACTAACCGTCCTCCTCTCTTCCCTACACACAGTCCGTCCTTGTGACTGCAAGGCTCTGTAAGATGCGTTCCACCTTCCCCTCGAAGTGTTGCTATTTCAAGTCCTTATCTCCGTTATCACCTCTGATGATCTCTCATATGATCGTCCGGAAGAAAGTGAGGCTGCCTCACGAACTTGAATCGATGTAGGTCTTCAGCGACGTGGATGATGGATTGCGGTCAGGAATACACCTCACTCAAGAGTGGCTGCTACACTTGCCAACCGCATTCTCTTGGCTCCGACGTATCCATTCAGAATTGTCTCTGATATGATCTTTCTTACTAAATATGTATATTGGTCTGTTCTGAAATTTAAGCGCCCGTACCCCAACTCGTTCCTCTACCTCAACTTGACAGCTAACTCACAGCTGAATCAATAACGATAGTCAGTGCGGTCGAGAAACAGAAGCTCCAAAGAGTAGCACTATCAAATTCACCGGCCCACTTTTCTCCTCCCGCTACACTGCTAGGCGCTATGTAACAAAAATCAATTGTACATACTATCGACCATACACCATTCATCTCCTGCTCCGAAATATCTTAAACACTGGTCATGACACAATACCGTGTCTATAGTAGTCAACACTAACAAACTATTGACTGCACAAGGGTCACGTCGGGCGAGACGGTGAAGTATCTATAATTTCATAAAGTGACGCTACACCAATGTCAATGGAGACATTGCCCCTCCCGCATCAAGAGCCATTTCAGCCCATAGGCGTTTACTCCAACTGTTTTGAATGGCAGATTGACTATTGTTATTGATTTAGCTGGAAGGCCAGTAGGGTGAGGCATTTTTTGGAGTCATTATGGGCGTTCTAGTCTAATATAGATGGAGTTCGAGCGTTTTACATCATCGTTGTGAGCCCTATTGTTAAATCCAATGCAGCAATATTGGTTGAGCATGCCCTAAATAGTTGGTGCATTGTGGTCTATGGACCATTGCGGAACGGGCGACCCTTACCAGACTATTAGACGATCTCGTACACAGATTAACTATGGTCCGGGTAAGCAAAGGCAAATGTATCATGAATATCTCCAAAATGAGATGATCGATTCATTTTTTCCCAGTCCTACCGACTCCTACATTCTTCATATGAGATCGGGCTCACAATTCCGTTGTGGTGTGGCGTAGCTTCACACTTAGAGGGTCAGCATTGTTTTTGCTGCGGTTATATGGATCTAATCCACTCATCCTCCTGCTTACGGTGTGTTATTGGGCTCGAGCCTTTTGTAATCGACTTGGCCGCCGCTCTCCATAAGTCTCTGCAATCTGCCGAGGGTTGTATACGGTTCTTGCCTATAGGATCATGATCGGATCGAAACACGCATCCACAACGTGTTTCTTACCATTCCCCTGCCAGACAATGGCTATGTCTGTACCAAGTTTCGTGGTTATTCTTGTTCAGCTCTCAAAATTTTTCTTCATTGTTGTACCCCTTCGACTCGAGCTCGATCATCAGCCTCATCGATTAGGAAACGTGTTTTCCGTGCTGAGTGGGTACTCTGGCCGTCATTGGGAAGTTTATTTGCCGCCTGCTTCAAGCAGCATGCCCAATCTCATTGCCCACAGCCCAACTACTGTGTAAGTAACCTAATCTGACTACTATCTGGAGCACCGATATTGGTTCCTGCCGCGGCGTTTTCTTGCCTTTCACCCTCTTTCACAGCCAAGCCGAGGATAGCTTCGGCTATCGGTCGTGACAACCGCTTCAGAGAAAAGAAAGCTTAACGGCAGTTGCCTCGACGACATATGAAACGAAAGATTGAGTCGTTAATTTACGCGTCATTACTTATTTGCTTCGAATTCAACGCTTTCCAAATTTGGAAATTGAGGGTAGGTTTGAACTCCGCTAAGAATGTTTAAAGGAAGCGCCAGCAGATTTCGACATACAAATGCTTTTATTTGTTTCCCATGACATAACAGTGCTAGAAAAACGTAGGAACATTGGTGGGTAATCGTATGATTTAGCTCCCACATATGATGGGGATTTGGCGAGGTGTGTACCAAATGATGATGACAACAGCCGGGTCAACTGGCTGATTTCGAAACACCTGCAGAAATCGGCGGATCTCCAACCTGTTAGACAGAAAATACTCCCAGCAAGGATGGGTGGTCTAGACTCTAGACCACTCATGCTCAGCTAGGAAACCTGTCCAAAACTGATCAAATCATGTCGCGCTCGCCAAAGTCGCCACCGGAGGAAATAACAAGATCATGACCCATCATATACCCCTTTTTTGCTTGGCAGACAACTGTGTATGTACATACCTATTTTCTTTTCTTCTTCTACCGCCACATCTCCAAATGCGCTATGTTTTTTTAGTCATGCCGCAGACTGGAGCATTGTTACCATATGGCCCTATGTCGACTACAATGGAAAACTGTATGCCAAGTTCTGCAACAAGCCTTCATGTCGGTGCGCAAGAAGAGATCGACCTGTACCTGTGTACACGTAAATCGTGTTTTCTTTGCTGCTGACAGGTCGCATGATCCTTAGGCACAAGTTGCAGCGTCGGACTTTTCGGATGTTCATAATAAAGATGCTGGTGTTCTTTACGTGAACCTGAAGAGGTTGCCAGCGTCGATGCTGTCTGACTGGGCATAACAAATGCCGGTATAAGTGATCCTTTTACGTGTACTAACCTGTTTCATCCCAATTGGGAAAAGAATGAATTTGAAGTATACTCTCAAATAACGTATTTTCTCCCCCAGAAGGCCGTGGTTGACTTCTTTTGCATTCTTTACTTCCCTGACGCCGCCATGCAGATGAAGTAGTCATCAGTCTATCCTGAATGCACACTGGCATCACCCCAAATTCAAAGCATCACATTCATCTCACCCTCCTCGCCACCAACGCTCCCGAGGGCATCTAGAAGCGGAGGTTACGTTGTGGAGCTCATGTGTTCTCGACTTCTCTGTGCGCACGGGCGAAGACTTCTCGTTCGAGGGATCCCTCGGGGCTTCCTAACCCCTCCCCCAACCGGCGAATTGTAAATCACCACCGTCAATGGAATGCAAATTCGAAGCAATTGCCTCTCGCGGGATGTCGAAATGCCGGCAGTTCCCCCTTCTTTGACAGAACTCAATGCACTGTGGTCTGTGGCGGCCTATCTCGGTCTTTTTCGAATGTTCACATCTGTCGCGCCACTAAGTTGTACCTCACTCGACGCGAGCGTTCGCCCTTGCAGATGGGAGAGAGCTGGTGAAATGTTTTCGTAACGAGGCTTGAAAACCATCCCTGAGCTGATTCGGGCTGCCATGCAGACTGTCAACTGACACTGCCTGTCGTGGTTCGTTCGGAGCCGAAGTAATCGGAAACCTGATGATAGGCAAGGGAAACACCTGTTATTCAAGAGCCGCAAGTAATGATTCCCATGATATCAAGAGTCCTGAACAATTGAGCGACCTTTGAACTTAATCATGCTTCCTCTTGGGGCTCACAGGAATACTCAAGCAGTCGCTGATCGTTTGATTTAGGTTCCAGATTTGTGTTCTCATTTATGATGCATGCGATATCTTGGACGACTCCTGGGAATGGGCGAAAGCTATTTTCTGCCCCAAAGATACGCCTGGAGCTGGTTTAACATTGATTTTACATGCTAACTTCTTTTGACCCCCAATGGCCGGCTATGACTTTGCAAAAGTAATGTCTTTACGGAGCGTTCGTTCTCGGAGTTACATGCAGGGCCACCATACGCTGTGGCTCATGTAACCCCAAATGTCAATGGGCTTGGGTGGCTTGAACGCTTGACCCTGCGATTATAGACTTCTGGACGCTCAAGACGAAGACTGGCCATGATGACATATTCCATGGCTGACTCAATTCCGGTCTTGATCGCACAAAGTCCGGTGTTTGTATATGATATATCTTTGAACCCTGAGGGTGTCCTGATACGAGCCATTTACTCTCAGGTTCTAGCCCGACAGACCGCAGTAGATTGCGATGACCCTTGAGTGCGTTACATCTTTCAATACATTGACCAGATCTGAAGACCCGCTAGCGTAGGAGCCACCGCGACCCCGAGTTCGATTGCTTCGGTGACAGGGACATATATAGAATCTAAATGGATGTGTATTGCTCCGTTGGGCAAGGGGGTACTACGAATGCTTCGTTGAATTGGTACCGCCACAACAAGTCCCAGTATGATCACAAATAGACGACTCAAGCCAACCACGTATCTCTTTACATAACTGCGTACGTACCTTGTTACTTATCTTCTGCCATGAGTTGCTAGACGACCACCTTACGGACTCACTTATCATTTTCAGGGTGGCTGTCTGCACCTTGGCGTCATCAAAGAATATCAGCTGCTCAATCAGGGGACACACCCTCCCGCCTTGCCTCGGACGAAGACAAGACCACCAAAGTCCACGACTAGGAAGTAACGCAACAAGTCCATAGATACAATTGGGATCCAGGTAATCAAGATCATTGGGTTCAGGGTCGGAGCGGTGGGCATATTATCTTTCTGTTAGCAGCCTATTCAACAAGGTATACTGCTAGTTCGGATGACACTATTCCGTCCAGAATCCAAGATACGATCTCACCTATTCAAGATAGTACAGTACTATCATCTGTGAAATAGTTGGCGCAATGAAGCCGAGCTTGTATCGATAACAATGATCGAGATTCGACATACATCCCACAAGAAGACAGACGTTGTTGGTCACTGTCTTCGTGTAATATGCGGACGTGAGTCCTCTTCTTCCGACTTACGAAATTCTTGATGGTTTCTAGTATAACATACGCGACGTACACGGAACAATACGCATTCAGGTCAAGACGCTCGACTTGTTCGTCTTGTACCCCACACTACCACTGTTTGTAGTCAAGTGGCAGGTTGGTTCTTCGAACATCTCTTTTCTTGTTGACGCATCTAATAGGTTTTGACTTTTCGTGGTTCAGTAATACATCCCGATCATTATGGGAACGGGAGGATACCTTGTTTGTCGCTATAAAGGCTGCTACTTCGCTGATAACGCGTATCCTGAGGAACCTGGCGCATATGTCACTGAAGGGGCTTCCACATTTCGCAAGTTGATAAAATTCACGAAGAACGACTTGCAGGCTCTCCAAATCCATCTTAGGTCGCTAGGTTTGCTACTAGAAGCCTCTAATTTCTTGATGGACACTGTGGTAGCCTATCCTCCCATAGACTTCGGAACCCATCTTGACATTGTACGCCACAACGGGATATCCAGAACGTTTACACATATGTTTTCTTACCCAACACTTACACATGGATCCTAAGTACGAATGGAATTACTGTTCTAGTCCATCTGGGTGATCACCTCGTTAGCTCTTATGACGATGAATCGTTCTATGCATAGATTCTTTCTACCAACTATGAATTGGATGAGCCTCGTCCTGGTACAACAAAGAGTCAGTAGCAACAATTCTATCCGGCTCACGCGATCGCCTTGCCGGGATTTACTCCTCATTGATCTGCGATGGACGCGACTTGGCTAGTTTCGCCTTATTTCACTCCGGACGTTGACCGTAGTCTCCTCCTTGGATAGAGTATCCCAACTCTCAGTTCACAAACAAAAATCCTCAAACTTATTTCACCTGGGCCGCCTGTCCAAGAGTATCTCAGAAACTCCTAGTTACCCCATCACAGCAAACACACTCACTTGTTTGTTGGTTCATCCCACTCTAACACACCCTGCCCTCTCGACAAAGGGGGGATCGAGATTTTGGTCATTGGAGTCCACTTTAGTCCGCTTCTTAGACATTTGGGGAGTTCGTTAACAGGGCTGTTTCTGTACACACAGACTACTAGAAGCAGTTGTGACTTTCAATTGACATACCCTAACAGTAAGTTTAGTTCATCGACTAGCTGCACGACATTCAATATCAAGATTTGGATCAGTAGCAAACACTGTATAAACTCCACCGTTATTGCTGTGAAAGAGACATCAATCGCGCTGACATGTCACGAAGCCGCAACCTGCAGACACGGCAAGCACCATAAAAGCAACCCTGCAATAGTTAATCTGAAAGGTATGTCATGTCTGAACCGCATTTTGAACACCTACGACAACGACGCCAGATGGATTTCTATTCTATAACAAAGCAAATCGCGCCGGTCACTACACTGCGCAAACGAAACGGGGCAAACACAAGAGGGGGGAGTAGAAAATCGTAAGACTAAAACATCGTAACCACGTCCGATAAGTAGTAAAACCAACTGTCCGTCCTGTGGATGAAAATGGAATATCGCAAGGTCCGTTATGTGATACGCCACAATGAGATTACAATTCTTTTTTAATTTGATTCTTCTCCTCGACACTTTAACATTTACTCGGTGGTAACGGACTTGGCCCTGAAAGAAACAATAGTTGTTAGTGATGTATAATGCCGAAAACGGAGCACGAAACTTACAAGTTCCTGGGGAAGTCGACATCGAATCCGTTCTTGATAGCAAGGTGGTACGAAAGCAATTGCAAGGGAATAATGTTCAAAATACCCTGCAAGCAATCGACGGTTTTGGGTACCCTAATGGTCTTCACACCCTTCGGGATCGCATCGTCTTCCTCGTTACACACCACAATGGGCTGGGCCTTTCGTGCCGTGATCTGCGAGAACGCCGACTGTACCTTAGGGTAAAGGGAGTCCTGAGTCATGACGATGATGACGGGCATGTTCTCATCGATGAGAGCAAGAGGACCGTGCTTGAGTTCACCAGCGAGGATACCCTCCGAGTGCATGTACGAGATCTCCTTGATCTTCAGGGCACCCTCGAGACACGTGGCGTATTGGTATCCACGACCCATAAGAAGGAGACTGCGTTGGTTGTGGAGATCGTTGGTAGCAAATTCTTGCAAACTCTTGTCGAGAGCAAGGACTTCCCGAATCTGGCCGGGGAGGGCGTGGAGACCCTCGATAATTTGGGTTCGGCGAGATATAAGGGACATACGGTCTTCTGAAAGTTGGAGAGCGATCATGAGGAGTGCGATGTATTGAGAAGTATACGCCTAAGTACAATGTCAGCTCAATCAATGTCACGTTAACAATGTAGCATACCTTGGTAGAGGCGACACCGATCTCGGGACCAGCGTTGATGTGGACACCACAGTGGGTCTCACGAGACATAGTCGAACCAACAGTGTTGACAACACCAACACAAAGGGCACCACGCTCCAGACAGTAACGGAGGGCGAGAATGGTATCAGCAGTCTCACCACTCTGGCTGACGAACACGCAAACATCATCACGGAAGATGGGGGTCTTCCTATCCAGGAAATCCGACGCCAACTCAACACTGACCGGGATCTCAGTCAACTCCTCAAAGATGGCACGGGTAGCAATGGCAGAATGGTATGATGTACCACACGCACAGAACACAATCCTTCGGCCTCGTCTGATGATAGGCAGGTAGGCACGGAGACCGCCGAGGGTGATACTGTTGTTGTCAAAGTTGACACGACCACGCATGGTGTTAACCACAGACTCGGGTTGCTCGTAAATCTCCTTCTGCATGAAGTGGTCGAACTTTCCCTTCATGATCTCGGCTAACTCAAGCTCGAGCGTCTCGATCATACGGTGGGCGGCCACTTGGGGTTCACCTTCATTGCGGCGGAGACGGTGAATGTGAAGCTCGCCCTCAGCGATGTGGGCAATATCGTCATCCTCGAGGTAAAGCACCCTCTTGGTGTGCTCGATGATGGCAGAAGCATCGGAAGCGACAAAGAATTCGATGGGTTGCGGGAGGCCATCCTCGGACATGAATGCACGCGATTGGGTGCGGAGGAGGTTAGAACCACCAGACGGAGGAGCAAGCAAACCGCCGGGCGAAGTCGGTGCAACTGGTGAAGAGACGTCAGCAAGTGGTTGTTCAACATATCGACGAAACTTACGAGCTTCAAGACCCTTGTTCTCCCCCTCGGGAGCATGGAATTCAACATCGACAAAATCAACCTTCAGCTTCTTCTCGGTCTTGACACCAATTAACAGGGGGGAACCACGACGAGCGGTAACAACTTCGTTGGGATAGTGGCGAGATTTGAAAACGAAAGCAAACGAACCCTCGAGTTCCTTCAAAACAGTCTTCACAAGGTCGGGGAACGTGATGCGTTTATCGGCTTGTGAGTCGTAGATGTATTTCGTAAGGATGGCAACGGCTTCTGTGTCGGTCTCGCTTTCAAACTTGTATCCGCGCTTTTGGAGCACAAGTCGAAGAGCAGCAGCGTTGGTGACGATACCATTGTGAACAACAGTGAAATCGGCCTTGAGGTCAGATCTGAGAGGATGGCAGTTGACAATCGAGGGAGGTCCGTGGGTCGCCCATCGGGTGTGTGCGATAGAGACTTGAGAAACGAAAGTCTTTGATGTGTCAACGCTGGCTTCGGCGATCTTCTTGCGCAAGCCAGCTACTTTGCCGACCTCTTTGAAGAAGAACATCTCGCCCGGCGTGTCGCCGTCAATACCAATACCTGCGGAGTCATAACCACGGTATTCTTGGCGAGCGAGTCCGTTACAGAGGATCTCGCAGATCGTCTTTCTGTCCTGTAAAGAATATTGCTCAGTAAGTCATCCAACAAAGACAACAGATAATAATGGGAAGACTAGCATCATTTCAATCGGGAAGCTCGCTCTGGGTTGTGACGATCATTAGGGAAAGGAATAGACACTCCGTATAACAGAATCATGAATGACGTCTCACTGACAGCTAAGTGCAAGGGTAAAGGTTGTAACGGAACGCGACGTTCATGATCAACACCACATGGTGATCTGCAAAACGACTTTCGGCAATATTTTGAGGCTTCATCCAAGCCTCCGCTATAGATGGCGAACCTTGATGACGAACATGCCTGAGATCAAGCCCTTGGAACGAGGACGTCTCGAGCAGCATACACGATGCAGTTCTTTGAGCTATTCAAGTAATGGCGGTATCCGACTCTCCGCAGCAAAGAAACTATACCCTATGAGTGCTCCGACTATCTCCAACTGTCTCCATGACGTCTTTTCCGATTGATACGATGCTATATGCGAATGTTGCAACATGAAACAACTCACCTTGTCCTGCAAGTAGCTGCAATACGCAAAGATACCACACATCGTGAAGAAGAGTTTCGTGAGAGGAATTCTGTGATATTTATGTCAGTACGTGCTCATCGTCGAGCATGGCGTACTCACCGTTGGGGGAAAGATGGAGTGGAAGTTGTGAAGTATCGTTTACGGTCTAGCATGATATACCCCTCGGGCGCTTCGCTGTGGGTGACGTCACATCGTCACATACTGTCACAAATTTACACCGTATAGCCGCAATTATCATCGCCTTGCTTGTCGTCCACAACAGGCTCAACGTTTCTTCGAGGCAAATTCTATCGTATTCCATTTTTTTTCAGCTTCATAATAAAAATCGACACGTGCAGCTCATTTTTATTCAAGATATGGTTGCATTTGACGAGAATCTAGAAATATTACGAAGGTGCCCTTGGGCCAGGAGGGGATCCTCGAGTCCGCATGGTAGGGCGAATCATCTTAATAATCAATATGTCGACGCCCACCATCTCGAATTATCCCGAACCAGTGACCAAGAGCAACACTTTGGACAACTAATGTCCTGCTTGGGGGCCGGTGTCACGCTGAACACCGATCTCATAATAGTCTTCCTGTTTCAGATAAAGCCCCACGGTAACGACTAACAGCGGTGCAATCAGGACAAATACACGACTGCATTGTCCCTAGCAGCAGAACCATACTCTTAAGGTGTCGAAGGACATTCTACTCCGTCTACAAACGCGCATCCATGACTTCGGACGTTTGAAACCACCGGGAGTCTGTGAAATATCAAGTTCTCAGGTCCATAAGTAGTCGATCCCCCGACCGACACGTTGAGGGACATATCAAGGGCATATCGGGTTGTGCATGTGTTCAATAGAACGGCGATGAGGTTCACCTAATGCCGTTTCGCAAGCTGACGATGCCTCTGCCTATTTTTTCCTTCGCTTGGTTATTTTCGGAACAGTGATCAGCATGCTTCTGTTCTGAGGCACGTTGTTTCAATAAGGCTTCGATTGACCGTAGAACTGCTAATAATGATTACAATTGGAACCGTACAGAATAGTTGCATAGTTTCGGTATCTTTCGCGAATAGGCCAATGACATCATGTCCGGTGTAGTAACACCATTTAATTTACAACACTTGGCCACCACCATAACCCTGAGGCCCGGTCGGTCCAGTCCCAGGAGCGTTGTCAAAATTGTTACCAAACTCCTGGCCTTGGAAGCCGCCGCCAAGAGCTTTATTTCTAGGATGAGCACCTGTCAAAGTCCACCATCAGTCTTCAGTTCAACACGGAGTGATCACAAGCCGAGATAAAGAAACTAACCATGTTGGACTGCTCGTTCACGTCTGAGCAAAGCTTCTCGCTCGAGCTTCTCAGCTTCGACAAGTTCAGCACTTTGCTGCTTGAACGCCTGAGCTTCCTGTTCTTTCTGGATGCCCTTCATCTTTAAAGCTTGGGAACCAACCATCGAACCAACAGCATGCTCCACCTTGCCTGTTATGCTCGACCCTGTACCACTGTGATGTCCACTACCAGAGTTAATGTGCTGTGCGGGTGGTACGGAAGGATCATTATGTGCTACGGTGGTACCGTAAGGATCGTGGTTCTACATAACAAAATAATTTGTCAGTAATGATGTAGAAGTCGTGCAAGAAACTAGGATGAGGGACTTACGCCGGTGGTGCCAGCGTAGCCTTGTCGGTTATTGAGGCCAGGTTGGGTGTTGTAGCCTGCGTTTGCAGAGCCAATGCCGGTGGTGTTTCCGCCAAATCCAGGACCAGCGTTGTGGTCTATCCCTCGGACGCCGGTTAGGGGGTGAGAGGGATCGGTAGCGGTAGCAGTAGCTGTGTTGTGGTCAGTAGCGTGCTTCTATACAAGGAGTGAGTACAGTCTAGAATGAGAAACATAGACGTGTAAGCGTACGTCTTTGTGTCCGAAGAGAGGCATGTCGATTAAGTTCAGTAAGTATATAGGGAAAAGTTGTTGTAACGTTAAGATGTAGAGTGGAATATTTGGGTGGGACTCGATGTCAGGTAGACTCAACTGTTTTATGCTATTCGGAACCTTTGGATATAGGGGCGCACTCACCACATCATGACGATTGAGAGCCTCAAACCCCACGCCAAAGGAGTAATGAGTGTAATCCTAGAGTGTAAGAGTGGAGTTGCCTGGAGGCGGAATGATGCAAGCACCACGGCGGCAGTAAGTGTAAACACGTGCCACTTCCTGCATAAATGTGCCTGATATCATTTTGAGGTCGAAGTAAAGCAGCCGGTGACTGGGAAAGAAAAGACATGGTCCATGCAATTGAAGAGCAGCATTATTGACATAAAATATCTCCTATCGACACCACAAACTCAAGCAAAAACCTATCTTCAATACACCAAGACACAAAAAGTTGAACGTCTCACCAAATATCATCATAAAGTCAAACAAACCTCGAAATAAATCGACGACTAGTCATCCAGTGACAACCGATTACCGACGACCACCCAACCTTGCCCAGAACATATATTCTCGCAACTTCACCAACTCCTTCCACGTCCTCTCTTCCCAAGTGGCGTCAGTTACAAATGTGCCAGGGAACTCATCCTCCTCATCCCCATCTTCGGTTTTCTCAGCATGTCCGTTGACTTCAGCAGTGTGATTCTCGGTTGGGTCGACTTCCGAAACAACCGCAGGTGAAGTTGAGACTTTCTCAATAGACGAGTGGGATGCTCGATCATCGAAATGAGGGGTAGTAGGAGTTTCAGCGGAAGTCGGTTGGACTGAGAGCTCCTCTTGAGATTTTTCGACAGCATCAGATCCGGACTTCTCTGTTATGGTGAGAGCCTCTTGAGAGTCGGTTTTAATTTCGGTTTCGTGCGAGCCATTAGTCTCTGTGGGAGCTTCTGCAGGTTTCGTATCTGTATCTGAAGATGTGACACCATTTGTCTCGACAGATTCAACCACAGGTGGTGGAACAGGGGCAACAACAGACGTAGGTCTCGTACGAGCAGCAGCACGCCGGGGTAAAGGTGGTGGGACACCTGATACAGGCGCTACTGACGCAGGCGCAGTGCTTTCAGTCACGGGCGTTGGTGCCGCAGCATCCGCGGGAGCATGTTCTTCCTGGGCTGCCGTAGCAGCAATGTTCGGCAACGCAGCCTCAGTCTGAATAGGTGTTGAAGGACCAGATGCTGGCAGAGGGATAGTCGACGGTGACGAAGGGCGTGAGGACGTCGATGAAGGGTACTCAGCTGTGGCAAAACTATCATGAGAGTCAGCACGAGCGAGGTCAGGAGCTTCAGGCTCTAGTGCCGTGGACTCAGACACCTCCTTTTCTGGTATTGTCGCTTTCTGGTCTGTAGCAGTAGAACCGTTTGTAGGAGGAATTGTGACTGATGTACTTGTTGAGCCACGAGGGGGTAGGGGAGGACGATCAGAATGTGAAGGTGTTCGCTGATGCTCGTCCCGAGTGCGATTCCTCTGGGGTAGTGGTGGAGGTGTAGGCTTAACCTTTGAGGAAGGAGCCTGCGAAGCTGTTGCTTGAAGTTCAGCCAACTTCGGTATAGGCGCATGCAATGGCGGATGAGACGGCGGCGGTGGAGGAAGTCTTCTCTTCTCAGGCGTAGGTGGTGCAGAAGGGGTCGTCTTCTTCTCGGGCTCATCACTCTTGAACGCAGGGTCCTTCTCTGAGTCTCTAGTCCCGCTTAGACCACGTTGCATTGAACCCCACAGCGCACCAATACCCATACGTGATCTACGGGCAGGCGGCGGCGGTGGTTTGTCAGAAGTCGGCGAATTGGGTTCGGAGGATTTGGTCTGTTCTTGAGACGCAGGCGGGATGTAAGATGTTTCTTCCCAAATCCTCTCTACAACACCCGTTCGGACGAAGGCCCAAAGTGAACAAGTAGTTCGTAGTCGGTTGAGACACCAACCAGTGGTGCAAAGGGGATAGATTGTGGGTCGTGTCTGGACATTCGATTGCTGTATCGAAACCGGCAGTCCTGACGACGAAGTGGCCAAACGAAAGATATATACTTGAGTTGGAGGCTCACTAGGAGGAGCGTTATGAAGTGGATTTGAAGATGGTAATGTGAGGTTAGTATTCGAGACGTTAGAGATGCTTGTCAACGGGTTCTTGAACAAAGCAGATGCAGAAGACCATGAGCCATTACGAGAAGGTGATAAATTAGATGATTTCGTAGAAGGAGGTTCTAAAATGGTTGCACCACAGAGGGCGCAGGCAACGTGGGTATGAATGGTGGTTCCGGGTATAGAGGGAGGCGAAAGCTCTTCCAATAGAGTGGCTGTGGACATGGGCTCAACGGTAAGCTGGCCACTGTGGATAGCAGCTAAAACGGAGCGACGAGTAAGCCAATTTAATGATGGTGCTAGATCCAAGCGGACAGTGGGATCCCTATATTTATAGAAATTAATAGATAAAGGACATATCAAAATTCAATACATACGAGTCTTCCGCTATCAACCGCGCAAGAAAGGGAAGGGGTAGCAGAGTGGACATTGCTGGAGGGAGTTGGGTACCCGGGCGTATTGCTCGCAAGTGCCCAATGAACTGTAAAAAATCGTGGTATGGCAAGTGCGTACATAATAGACGCAGCTTGGTTCCTCGGGCTGGATCTGGCCTTGCTACCCATTTACCCTTGCCCATAGTTGCTCGCATTTCTGCCATACTCCGTTCTGCTTCTTCCTTATCGGTTTGCAATGTCTGCATCTGAGACTGGAGAAGACCGACCACCTCCTCGGCACTCTTCAGAGCCTGCTCTGTCTCCGTGACCTTCTGCTCGCTTCTCGCCCTGGCGAACCGAGCCTCCGCTACCATCCTGTTGGCCTGGTCGAAAAGTCCTGCACTGAGGTCGTCCAAATCCTTTTCGATCTCAGCACGAGCACTTTCAGCCTGACCACGTCTTGCAGCCTCATCCGTAGCTTTCTCCATCAGTCGGGTAAGTTCTGATGTAACTTGCTCCTTTTCGACAAGCAGGCCTGTGCTAAGCGCAGCCAGATGTTGGGTTCGCTCTAGCTCCAGTTGAGAGATCTGAACAGTAGCTTGACGAAGGTTGGATGAATTGACATGCAGTTCATCTTCTAGGTCAGAGACACGATCGTATGAGCGTACGAGTTTGCTATTTAGTTGTGACACTTGGGAAAACAAGTCTTGCACTTGTGAACGCAGAGACTCGATAACCATGGCTTGTGCCTCAGGGTCGCTGTGGTGTTTCTTGAGCTTCTCAGCCTCGTCAGTTGTGCCATTAGGGTTGACCGAGACCTTTGCTTCAAGAAAGTCGGCTTCTTGGTTGAGTTCGTGCATCTCGTCGTCGTCGTGGTGAGTAGCTCCCGGCATCTTTGGAGATGAGGTTGCGGCGTTAGTTTCGTACATTTCAGATGGCAAAGAACATACCTTGCAACCCTACGCAAGATCGTGCTAAGTTGTTAGATACGAGACGGGTGACGTAGGGGGATGAAACTAGAAAGGTATTAACTGGGAATGATTATTCAAGTTGTGATAAGGTAACAAGCAAATTATATGCGATAACGAAGTAAATACTACATATGATAAGAAAGTGTACATATTAAGATGCACATGGGGTTATAATATTGATGAGCGCTTTATGTAGCGTGAAGCTTTCAGTGCCGCATTGCCGAGCAGAGATTACTTATGGAGAGCATTTGAACATCTGAGTGTATCTATTTCAGTTGCAAAAAGGTAAGGTAGGGCTCATGCACGATTTACCAACGTCACATGACTTTTGATGGCAAACGCTCGCATTCTGAGCCCCCGCACTTTCTTAATGTAACACCTAAAACATCAGTAATCATTAAAAAAGTGGTACCAATATGTTTGGGGGATTATTCTACATAGGTCTGCGCAGAACAATTTCTGAGAAAGGGATCCTGTGAAGTATAAACCGACGAAAACCCGCTTTAGGCTGCTGCACGTGACGTTGGTAAATCGTGCATGAGCCCTACCTTACCAAGGACTGTAGAGAGATATCTTAGACAGTCTCTCAATGCTTAAGATTAGCCTAAGGCTGGCTTCAAATTTGGTAAGAATACAGCGTACAATACTGTACGCCGGTTTTACGAATACTGATAAATGGATCGTATACGTATTGCTTATGTAATAGTATGGGCGCGTATCGTATTTTCCCGTAATTATACGCCCGTACTCTTATACTGAACGATCCGAGCTCTAGGTAACATTGAACTTGAACTTAGCCTGAACGTTCGCTGCTTTCCCAAAAATATGAGCTACCATCGAAGAAGAAACAACCACAGAGGTGCGGAATGCTATTTGCAGATACTAAGTATGAGGTCGTGAACTTTACGAGCAGGTTACGACGATGACTTTCGACGAGAAGTTGACGAGACTCCGGAGCAGAAGCTCAAAAACACAATTATCAAAATGGGAGAGGTGGTGAGTTGTAAAAGGCTTATTCAGAACCCTTGACCAATGTCTGTAAAAGGATCCAGTCCAGGAGGTACCTCGTCTAGCTAAACAACTTCGCGAAGAACCTGCTCTGAATGCTCCTGTCATTGCTGAAGGATTCCGGATAGCGTGCGTAGTGTTGTCTTTCCCTGCAAAGTGGTGTCTGACGCATGCCTCTGTAGCGTAACAGAGCAGCCCTTCAAAATTCCATACTATGCCGCATTGCTCAGAGAACTGTATGACCCTCCTGCCGACGCCGAAGAATCAACCAGCTCCTCGCCAACATTAGGGCGACAAATCTTGGAAGATTTCTGGAAGGGATTCCAGGCGTCGTTGGACAAGCTAGTGTGGAGAGAGATGAGGCTTTCAGTGAGTTTCTTAATGTAATATTATAGGTACGAAGTTCACGACGCGCCTCCCTACA